>CM042245.1:48723633-49261133 GCA_023566225.1 Romanogobio albipinnatus | reverse complement strand
GGAAAGGTTATGGGTAGGGTTAGGTTTAGGGATTTAGGGGTTAGGACTACATTTTCAGGAATATGTTTTTCCAGGATCAACATATTTACTTACAGGGCTGGATTATCCATAGACTGGGTTGGGCGAGTACCCTGGGGCCAATAGGAGGGCACCAAGTGATTAAGATAATGAAGTATTTTTCATGTTTTATATATATATTATTTTGCTGGAAGAGATGCAGATACAAAATAAAGATACAACACATACAGAGAGAATATAAAATATATGCATATAAAGAATTGCGATTGGGTCAACTGACACTATCCGTTCTGGCGAAATTAAGAAAATAGACTTACTATTTATTAGTGCTATATAGATGTTATCTTGCAAATTCTATCTTTACCAGCCGTTTCTATATGAGATGAAATTAAACCATTTGTCTGTGATGTATTTTTGCTATTCGCAATCCAGAAGAGAGAGAGATTTCTGTCGCGCGGAGCTACAGTGTGCCAGTCAGTTTAATGAGTGATGATAATCTGTGGCTGTGATATTAATCTTATTTTATTTTCAATTTCGGCTTTCAAGGATTATAAAAAGATATGAGGTAAACTATTATAAACTATCTGTGTTCCGTCGAGCGCAACTTCCTTTCCTTCACAGCGGTGCGCCGTCATTTCTCCCCAAACCCAAACTTAACGTCAGATTCGGCACAATCTGTGATTGTTGTCAACTGCAGTCTCCACTCTGGCTAAACACAACATCTTTTGGTAATAAAAAGAGCTATTAAAAGCACAATAATCCATGCAAAAGACTCTGTTTCCAAGCATTGTTTTTGCACGCTTTGAAATGGACCAACTTGTACATTATGTATGCGCGTCTAAACCATCAAATACACAATAAATAGCCTATGTCAAAATGACCGGCTTGGAGAGTATTCACTTAAACACATATCTTTATATCTTAAATGGGCGAAAGATGTTGTAGCTGGGTCAGTCCTACAATGCAGTACATTTTCAAGGACCAGTCATGTCTTAAAGGTCCCGTTCTTCGTGTTTTTTGAAGCTTTGATTGTGTTTACAGTGTGCAATATAACGTGTTCATGTTTCGCGTGTAAAAAAACAGTATTTTTCACACAATTTACTCATCTGTATACCACTGTTTTCACTGTCCTAAAAACGGGCTGATGAGTTCCTTGTTCTATGAAGTCCCTCCTTCAGAAATGCGTAACGAGTTCTGATTGTGCCAGCGGTTCCCGTGTTGTGATTTGACCGCAGCTTAGCGAACGTTGTACGGTTCCTGTGTTGTGATTCGACAGCAGCTTAGCTCACGTTGCACGGAAAGGTCACGCCTCTTAACGGGAGATGAATGCGCTTAATGATCTCTACAGCGTCCCTGGGAAAGCCAAACAAAGGTGATTTGACTCCGGGATGAAAATAACAGCGTCTCGACGACATGGCGACAAACACACTCAAACGCAACACTTCCTTTTCTCCACGCGACACGTCCTCTTCTCCACGTGGGAGAGCAACAAGACCCCTTTTTCCGCGTGTTCTTGTGGGCGGAGGTTAGTCTGTTCTACTGTTCTACTGACGTAATTAATGAAGGAAGTACCAGGATGTAGTCCAAGCCGGCTGTTCGCTGTAGGCTTTGAAAGGGAACTTCTGTTAAATAAAATATCTCGCTTGGCATTGAACTTTGAGCTTTATAATTTTACAGGTATTATTTAAGCTCTAACAGCAACATTACACACTAACTAAAGTTTGAACAGTGGGATCACGAAGAACGGGACCTTTAATATATTGGATAAAATACACATTTTCTATGATGAAATGCATATTATTTAGTTTTCATTCATCAAAGGTGGTGTTTTTTCCCCAACTAGAACTTTTGCCAACTTCTAACATTCTAAACCATTTATTAAAGAAAATATTCCCAGGGTTTTATTTGAACTATTTTTTTTTTTTTTACTATGTATTTATTTATTAATGAATTTCCTTTCTCTAATCAAAATGCTTCATTCAAAACATTTTTATTTTTTTATAAATATTGTTTTACTTTTTAATATATTTAGCATTAACTGTTTAGCATGGTCCAATAGGCAACATATAAATTGAAAAATATAGTAGATGATACAGATCCTTATTTTATTTCATTTTGTTGCATTGCATTATCATGCATGTAAGTTCCTACAGTGCTGCCTCTGGTTTCTTTCTACATCTCTGTCTGTAGGCTTTCCTAAGGAGTTCATATGTACAATGCTACAGTTTAGAAGGCCACAGTGAGTTTATTTGTTTTGGTTATTTCTGTCATGTTTAGTGTACTCTGGCAGCTGTAATTGAGCCTGTCTGGACAGTGAGACTGTTCACTCTCAATCTCAGTCGTCTATCTCAGTTGTAATCCTGTTAGGAATACACTGAGCCGGCATGTGAAGTCAGTGTTTGCATTCCCCACACTTGATGACCCCAGATAAGGTTCATTACTCACACTCGGGTTCGCTATATTAGTGAGGACATCTCATAGAGGCAATAGTTTTTGTATGTGATGTCACTTCTTGTGGGTGTAGTGATGTACGTGCCTCTTACAATTTCAACGTTCTTTAGTGTGTAATGTTGCTGTTTCAGCATGAAAAAGGTCTGCAAAGTTACACAGCACAAAGTCCATACCAAAGGGAGTTTTATCAGTAATCACCGTCTCTGAACTCCATGAAACGCCTCGATTGTATTGTTGAGGGGGTTTTTTTTGGGAACGCACAAAATCACAATATTCCTCATTTAAATAATTCCCGCCCGGATGAGGCCTGGTTGATTTGAGTTGATGATGTGTTGAGACGGGCGATTATGGTAAGGGGCATGACATTTCTCAAACGTGCTCTAAACGGTTGACCAATCACAACACATTGGTCCTGCTGACCAATCAGAACTCATTTAGCTTTTTAGGAGGAGGAGCTTCATAGAGACATAGCAGGACCAATGACAGACAGACTGGGAAGAGAGGTGCTGCAACAATGCCAAATTTCAACATTCAAACATGAAATCATATTCTAGTAGACCCTAAAAACAAAATCAAGATTCTTTAAAAGGGGATAATATGGCGTCATTGCATATGATTTCCTGTGCACCACATTTGGGCACGTTATGAATGTTGTCACGCATAGCCCATATACAGAAAAAAACAATATTAGCAGCTTTTCCCAAATAGACCAGACAGGGAAATAGAGGCTTGTGTTTGTGTCTGTCTAGCCAGCGTTCCACTTGAGTCGGTCTCTTCTCAGACATGGAGCCTCGGTCAAACCCAAGAGCCACAGGACGGGGAGAGAGCAAAATTTCAATGTCATCTCTGATTGGCCAAGGTTGAGCAGCGCCTCACCTTCCCATGAACCCCTCCGCTGTCACTGATTGGACGAGGTGAGCCGAGCCTCACTTGTGTCTGAACCCTGCCTTGTGCGAGACGCCGGTTGTGTGATATGAGAGCTGCTCTGCGGGCCTCGCAGACGCTGTTGGGAGACGGACTCAGGGTGGGCGGTCTCGATCCTGAGGGCTCTCCAAACATCGCTTGCAGTGGAGAGCTCCTTCATCACCACGCCGTCATGATAGCACTACTCATAAGAGCACCACAACCGCCTCTCCTCAACAAGGCAATTCAGACTTCCTCCCTGTCATTAAGCAATATGAAGTCTGGAATGCGAATTCAGAGATATTCGATTCCTGCCCTTTATGAACTTTTCCCGTGTTGGGGGAAGTTATTGGACTTTTTGCAGTTCCTTGGATGCCCACAAGAGGTCACTGTGTAGACGGCACAGAACTCTGCCTTGACTACTGGTAACTTGAGAAGTTGAGAAGTCTGATATTTTGCATAAAACTTACACAGTAAAACTCAATCTATTATGCAGACATCTTCAACATTACACAATTTTCTGTTAACAATTTATAACAGTAGGTATTATTTTGAATAAATCATTAATAAAAAAGTGAAGATGGAGATGATGGTGTGTGTGTACAGTGTAAAATATTATTTATATAAATATATATATATATATATATATATATATATATATATATATTAATGTATTATTATTATTATTATGAAACAATTATAATTAGTTTAATTATATTATAATGATTTAATATAATCTAAAAGGAACATTTAACAGTTTAACATTATTACCATTTAAATTCATTGCAGGAGGATGTTATGAACATATATTTTGATACATATTAATTAACATATTAATTAATTTATACAAAATATATAATTAAAAAAAAAAATTATATATATATATATATATATATATATATATATATATATATATATATATATATATATATATATATATATATATATATATATATACATACACATCTGCTCACCAAGGCTGCATTTATGTTATTAAAAATACAAAAAAGCTGTAATATTGTGAACTATTATTAAAATGTAAAATAACTGTTTTCTATTTTAATATATTTCAAAATATCATTCATTCCTGTGATGCAAAGCTGAATTTTGAGCATCACTACTCCAGTCTTCAGTGTCACATGATCCTTCAGAAATCACTCTAATATGATGATTTGCTGCTCTAGAAACATTTATGATTATTATTAATGTTGAAAGCATTTTATTAGGATTATTTGATGAATAGAAAGCTCAAAAGAACCGTTTTTATCTGAAATAGAAAGCTGTTGTAACATTGTACTACCATTCAAATGTTTTGGGTCGGTAAGAATTTTTGTTTTTTTGGGCAATTTATTCAGCAAGGATGCATTAAATTGATCAAGTGTAGACATGTATAATGTTACAAAAGCTTTATATTTCAGATAAATGCTGTTCTTTAGAACTTTCTATTCATTAAATAATCCTGAAAGAATTGTACACAACTGTTTTCAACATTGATTTTATATGTTTTAATACATAATTAATTATAATACATGTTTCTTGAGCAGCAAATCGGCATATTAGAGTGATTACTGAAGGATCATGTGACTCTAAAGAATAGTAATGATGCTGAAAATTCAGCTTTGAATCACAGAAATAAATAGCACTTTAAAATATATTCAAATAGAAAAAAAGTTATTTTAAATTGTATTTAATTGCTGTATTTTTGATCAAATAAATGCAGCCTTGGTGAGCAGAAGAGACCTCTTTCAAAACCATTAAAAAAGCTTAATGATTCCAAACTTTTGAATGGTAGTGTATATATATATATATATATATATTTTTTTTTAAACATCAAATTGTATGTTTTGTATAATTGACGCTTTGTAAATAAATTGAATTAAAAGTTTAAACTAAATCTAAAAGTCTGATATTGTTTAAATAATTTGAGGTTTGCAATTTTTTTTGTTTATTTAGTTTTTAAGAATGTAAATAATTAGGAAATTTAATAGCTTTTTAAAAAGTTAGAAAACGATTACTGTTATAATTGTAGCACTGCTGTTAACATTGATGTCACGAGAGCTTGGTTTTCAATTGTATACTTCATGATAAAGGTGAAACGCATGCCATCCACACCTCTCTTTTCTAATGTTGCATATAGGACCATGGTGATCTTGTGACCTTTCAGAGGTGGGTGGGCGATCGTCAGCTATTGAGCAAGCTGAGCCGTGTGAATCAGAGGTGAACACGACACGCTTGCCTTCAGCACACTGCCCTACTTCCTCTGAACACAAACACACGACACTCGGTGTCTGTCGGTCTTGCACACATCCCTCTGTAAAATGCACACATCCCTCATAATTTGTGTGACGTTTCAAGTTGTTTTGAAAGAGGTCACATCATACCTTCTCCTTTGTATAATTTTATCCCCTAGTTTTCCCCTTAAGGTCCACTTATGTTTTTCGTATTTGTTAAAATGTAGTTTTTCATTGGCATTTTCGGACCCTTGATGTAAACACCTTCTACAAATGTGAATTATGTAACAGTAATTTTATTAACAAACTTCCATCTGTAATTGGGGTCCTTCAGAAGGATATGCAGATGTTAAAAATTGTCTTTTTGGAGGATATTTTGAGTTCTGAGCGTGTGGTTTTGTAGTACATCAAACTCTTTAACTCTTCAAAAGATCAAAACTAATGAAATTGCTCATGAATTGACCACTTTAAAGATTTATTTTCTCCTTTAATGCCTAGAATTTATAGCTAACTGTCCCTCTGTAGGATGCATTTGTGATATGTATTATTGTTAGTGGTGGGCCGTTATTTGCGTTAACGTGCTGCGTTAACGCGAGACTCTTATCGGGCGATAAAAAAAACATCGCCGTTAATCTCTTCTCAAAGTTGGGTTGGGAGCTGGGTCTATACTACGCAAGCTATGATGACTTTCACCTGGATATTTTAGCACGGCTGTACACCTAGCCGAACTGCACTGTAGGGGGCGAGAGAACGAGTCTTCGAACCTGTGTGTATGCCTACTAGTGTTGTCAAAAAAATCCATATTTCGCTATGTATCGTTACTGAAATATCTGAAACAATACAACTCATTTTCTACAGTATCGATATCAGCTGCGCTCTCCTCTCCGACCGACAGCGAGTTGACACGCACCGCCTCCTCTCATTCAGTCAGATTAATGCTCTGAACATTGCGAGCGCATCTTCTGCTGGACTTTTGTTAGTATTGGTGTGACCGGTCTGAATTTCGCGCAGGGTTGCACATAACCTTAATTCTATTAATTCCCTCAGATTTCGCACTCGCATCTGAAGCGCACACACACATACCGTAATAAAGCCGCCTCTGACATACAAGTGCAAAAATGAGCTCCTTTTTCCAGCTTATTAATGGTCAAATACACTCAAAAATGTCTCAATGCCCATCTTGGTGAGTTTTAACATAAACACAGTCATAACCAGATCACAGGAACAGTGTTTGGGATCCATGCGTGCGCCAGGTCTTAAAGGTCCCGTTCTTCGTGATCCCACTGTTCAAACTTTAGTTAGTGTGTAATGTTGCTGTTAGAGCACAAATAATACCTGTAAAATTATAAAGCTCAAAGTTCAATGCCAAGCGAGATATTTTATTTAACAGAAGTTCCCTTTCAAAGCCTACAGCGAACGGCCGGCTTGGACTACATCCTGGTACTTCCTTCTTTAATTACGTCAGTAGAACAGACTAACCTCTGCCCACAAGAATACGCGAAAAAGAGGGTGTGGTCTTGTTGCTGTCCCACGTGGAGAAGAGGACGTGTCGCGTGGAGAAAAGGAAGTGCTGCGTTTGATTGTGTTTGTCGCCATGTCGTCGAGACGCTGTTATTTTCATCCCGGAGTCAAATCACCTTTGTTTGGCTTTCCCAGGGACGCTGTAGAGATCATTGAACGCATACATCTCCTGCGGTCAAATCACAACACGGGAACCGCTGGCACAATCAGAACTCGTTACGTATTTCTGAAGGAGGGACTTCATAGAACAAGGAACTCATCAGCTCGTTTTTAGAACAGTGAAAACAGCGGTATACAGATGAGTAAATTGTGTGAAAAATACTTGTTTTTTTACACGCGAAACATGAACACGCGTTATATTGCACACTGTAAACACAATCAAAGCTTCAAAAAAACACGAAGAAAGGGACCTTTAAAAGGAAAAGAAGTTATTTATTATTCAAACTACAAAAAGACAAACGATCACTTACGATCACACATATTCTGAATGCCTTCAGCAGAATTAGATTAATCTAGATTTAAAAAATGTATCTATGCCCACCACTAATTATTGTTCTTATTAAACATTAATTATAATGAATTATTTACTAAGAATAGTTCACATGGTCAAAGATGTTTTTAAGGAAAACAATATGGGACGTGGATGCAATTTAGGGTTCAGCTGGACTGGACATAAAGCCACTGGAATTATGCCGTTCAGTTCAGTCCATCTCCTTGTCTCCTAACTTTTTTCATCCTTTCAATCCCCACACCTTGTCTCTGCTGATTTTCGTCTCCTTTCTAAGACTTATCCATTATCTCATTGTCATTGAAATGTTAGAAATCTTTCCCTCTCTATTTTCACCTTGTGTGTCTCAGATCACCTCTGCATGCCACCTGATCAACACCTGCGAATCTCCCGCTCTCAATTTCTCACTCATTCCCTCTCCATATAAATGCCATTAATCTTTTGATGGGCTCTCACTCATCTGTCTCTGATGTTTCCTTGTGTGTTCTTTTCTTTCTGACCATTTCAAGTAAGACTTTGCCACGCGTCTGTGGTCTCATGAGATATTCCCATATGCTGTTGTTTCAGATGCTCAGCATTAATATACCCATCGACGGCCCATCACTTCTGCTTTATGTCATATATCCTCTGTCATGCAACATTATGTAATGTCTGGTGTAGGGTAAGACAGGGCTCAATATATTTTATTTATAATTTATTTTTTTTCTTTTATTTTTTTATTATGTGCTACAGCCTCTACTGTAGGCTGTAATATGGCTAAACTTTTTTTTTCCTGGTGCAAAGATATAATATTATTAATTTATTAATATGTTATTGTTTTATTATGCTGTTATCTTTTCTGATGTGTTATTATTTGTATTATCACAGAGTATACACATACAGTGAGGTAAATAAGTATTTGAACACCCTGCTATTTTGCAAGTTCTCCCACTTGGAAATCATGGAGGGGTCTGAAATTGTCATCGTAGGTGCATGTCCACTGTGAGAGACATAATCTAAAAAAAATCCAGAAATCACAATGTATGATTTTTTTTACTAATTATTTGTATGATACAGCTGCAAATAAGTATTTGAACACCTGAGAAAATCAATGTTAATATTTGGTACAGTAGCCTTTGTTTGCAATTACAGAGGTCAAACGTTTCCTGTAGTTTTTCAGCAGGTTTGCACACACTGCAGGAGGGATTTTGGCCCACTCCTCCACACAGATCTTCTCTAGATCAGTCAGGTTTCTGGCCTGTCGCTGAGAAACACGGAGATTGAGCTCCCTCCAAAGATTCTCTATTGGGTTTAGGTCTGGAGACTGGCTAGGCCACGCCAGAACCTTGATATGCTTCTTACAGATCCACTCCTTGGTTATCCTGGCTGTGTGCTTCGGGTCATTGTCATGTTGGAAGACCCAGCCTCGACCCATCTTCAATGCTCTAACTGAGGGAAGGAGGTTGTTCCCCAAAATCTTGCAATACATGGCCCCGGTCATCCTCTCCTTAATACAGTGCAGTCGCCCTGTCCCATGTGCAGAAAAACACCCCCAAAGCATGATGCTACCACCCCCATGCTTCACAGTAGGGATGGTGTTCTTGGGATGGTACTCATCATTCTTCTTCCTCCAAAAACGTTTAGTGGAATTAAGACCAAAAAGTTCTCTTACGTCGTAGTGTATGACCAACAGTAACCTTGGAAACGGTGGTCCCAGCTCTTTTCAGGTCATTGACCAGCTCCTCCCGTGTAGTTCTGGGCTGATTTCTCACCTTTCTTAGGATCATTGAGACCCTACGAGGTGAGATCTTGCATGGAGCCCCAGTCCGAGGGAGATTGACAGTCATGTTTAGCTTCTTCCATTTTCTAATGATTGCTCCAACAGTGGACCTTTTTTCACCAAGCTGCTTGGCAATTTCCCCGTAGCCCTTTCCAGCCTTGTGGAGGTGTACAATTTTGTCTCTAGTGTCTTTGGACAGCTCTTTGGTCTTGGCCATGTTAGTAGTTGGATTCTTACTGATTGTATGGGGTGGACAGGTATCTTTATGCAGCTAACGACCTCAAACAGGTGCATCTAATTTAGGATAATAAATGGAGTGGAGGTGGACATTTTAAAGGCAGACTAACAGGTCTTTGAGGGTCAGAATTCTAGCTGATAGACAGGTGTTCAAATACTTATTTGCAGCTGTATCATACAAATAAATAGTTAAAACATCATATATTGTGATTTCTGGATTTTTTTTATTTAGATTATGTCTCTCACAGTGGACATGCACCTACGATGACAATTTCAGACCCCTCCATGATTTCCAAGTGGGAGAACTTAGAAAATAGCAGGGTGTTCAAATACTTATTTTCCTCACTTACTTTTATCTGTATTAAATAATGGAGCGACATAATTTGTAAAAATAAAAAAATATATATTTAAAAATAAAAGCATCAAAGGTGGTCTTTGACTCCACAGCACTCTGAACAAAACTGAAAACCATCAGTCATTTGACTTGAAATAAATGTTATGATTCGCAATAGCATAAATGAGCAACATTCAAAATTATTACATGTTTGATCAGATTATCTCAGGCTCAACTCGTTGTCTTTGCACATGATGGCAATTTCGCAGTGCATATTAAAATAGGTGTTTTACTTCTGGATGTGTTTAGCCCATTGCCCTCTGTTGTGTTAGTACCATTCACTCACTCTTACAGGGGTAATGGTCTTGAACAAAATCATTTTAAAAGGCAAATATACATAAGTGTGCCTTTTTTGCAGAGTCATACCTCATGTCGTGATTGTGACATTCGCTCATGTGGTCGATTAAAACGCCCCCCCGCCCCCGTATAAGTGGCATCCTTTAAAGCGAGTGCAAAAGAAACCACATCCCCTACAAACAAGAAATGGGTGCAAAATCCCATGATAGATGGAATTTCCTGTATCTAAAACAATATATGTGACAATGCCCAATAGAGGAAGTTTAAATGAAGAATGTGGTGGAGGTTGCCGCTTCTTCATTTTTTTTTTTTTTTAATAGCTTTCCTTTTTTGCCATGTCACTTTGTTGCTGCAAACACCAAGTTCTGTAAACAGAATGGGAGAACTGGAAGAGCAGATCAGATGCACCAGATTTATGAAAACAAAAGATCTCTGTTTTACATTCATACATTTGGCTGAGACTTCTATCCTAATCAACTATAAGTACATTACTTCACATTGTATTAGTTCATGCATTCCCTGTGAAACTCGTTTCTAGCGCCAGTTGAACTACAAGAACAAAAGCATATGCCTAATGCATAAAAGTAAATGCTTTATGAACAGATATTTTAGTATCTTTCTTAATACTTACTTTTAAAAATTATATGATCACATGTTTTTACTTTAACTCAATTTTAACTCGCAAAAATAATTTAAGCAATTGTTTTATAAGTTATATGAGATTCAACTTGATTTCTTAAGCCATTTTTATATAGTTTACGTTAAAAAAAGACTTAAATTTATGTAGCAACTGAACATATGTTAATAAATTGAAATAGATGTATTTTTTTTTTTACAGCGTACTATAAACTGCTTTTAGTATACACTTTATTTATACTCAGAGAGGGCATTTTACCTTCTATAGTTCTACAGCTATTTCTATATATATATTTACACTTAAAATGTTGCTAAGCCAGTTTCTTAGATTTGTCTGTTGTTCTATGAAAACTATTGTTTCAGAAACAAATAAGTGAATTAATAAGTGTATTATCCAGATCTGTAAGTTTAAGGATCACTTTTTAAAAATGGCAACAACAAAAAAAGTGACAACAAAGACCAAATTTGTCAAAATAAGACACAAAATTACAGTGATGCTCAGTATAGCTCTGGTCCCTCATTACATGTAATATGCTCAAGCATCTCTGATTACTGGACACAAACTTCTGTGTAATATTTCTTTATCGTAAGCATATAGCAGAAGAAGCCGACTAGATTCATAGTTCTTGTGTGTGTGGCAGATTAAATTCAATGGAAAAATATAAGTTACCTGTGATTGTCGGCTGCGGGTGTTTTTTTTCTTCTATGAAGTCAGTGGTTGCTCTCTTGTTATTAGTTTCCCAACAAGATCAGCAGGACTTGGTCCGATATAAATCTTTATCTATTTCCTCTTTTTCTTCGTCCATGGAACCGAGTGCAAATGGGAAGTCTCTATTTTACATTCATCTTGAACCTAGAAAGTAGAGTGAGATGTTATTTTAAGGTTTAAGCCTAGTCCATGTTTGAGCTATTTTAACTTGCACTGCCATATCTTAAAAAATGTCACTGCCATTGTTTTGATGCACACCAGTAATACAAATGCACGTTGATAAAAGCTGGAGATTTTATGCTCATTTTTGCTCTCATAAATGAAAAACATCATTTTGTTTTTAATTGGCATAAAAAATAAAAAGAGTCCAGAGGGTGATCAGAAATGTCCATAAATCAAGAGGTCCTAGAGGACAACAAAATCAGAACCCCAGAGAGTCGAGCCAATGTTGCTTGAAAGCATTTTCGAAGCATGTTCTGTCTGTTGCAAATGTTATCATTTTTCTTTCACTGGTTTTACTTTCAAGACTTCACATACATTGTAGCCAAGTTGACTGGAGCTTCTCCCAGCAGGTATTTTGAGTTTGTCCTGTCTAATGGATGTCTTCATGTACCCCTTTTCCACCAAGGCAGTGCTAGAGCTAGATCGGAGCCAGAGCCTAGTTTCAAATCGGTTCTTTGTGTTTCCACACCCAAAGCCCCAGCTCCGAGCCAGGAAAAGTGGTTCTTAAGTAGCACCAAAACATTGCTGGGCTAGAACAGGGCTAGAAGTAAGAACCGATTACGTCAGGCGCTGGGGGTGGGGTCAACAAGACAAACACAGACTTGAGATCCGCCATTGTTGAAATAGCAGCTAATGGAGCTAACAGCTGCTGCTCGTTTGTAATCTCCGTCTATACAAATTACGGCGAACTGCACGAATGCGTTGGATTCGCTGTGTTTTCGTTGTGTTTTGATGCCGATGTAGGATCGTAAAGCCATGTGAATCAATAGAAACGCAACGTTTGCAGTGTTGATGGAAGGCTTGTTGGCAGCGGTGCTGTGCAGAGACCGATCGTATGATAACGAGTCCAGCGAGAGCATATGACTCCTTATGCTTTTGATTCACTCATGCGTTTTTTAAAATATTATACGTGGATCGTCTGCGCAGTGCCGATGCATCTCAAACAAGCCTGGTGTGTGTGTGTGTTTCCCGCTAGCGTTGCTGAGAAAGATGAGACGTATACAGTGACATAAGACCTGGCTCTGTTGTGGCTCTCTAGCCTGTGGAAAAGCAAACGGTTCTTAGAAGGCTCCTCAGTTGAACCAACTTTGAACTGGGACTAGCTCTGGCTCCGATCTAGCTCTAGCACTGCCTTGGTGGAAAAGGGGTAATGGTGGATTGTGTCTTGTCACCAGAAGGTTGAGCGAACATCTCTCTGGTTCAAAATGTCCTCACGTGTGAATTATTTGTTTATGTAGTATTTAATTTGTATTGTTATTTTAGTGTATATTGTTATTTTTCGAATGTGTGTGTATGTGAGGGTGTATGAGAGAGTGAGGGTGTGTGCGTGTGAGAGTCTGTGTGTGTGCCTGTGTCTGTATGGGTGTGTGCCTGAGTCTGTGTGTGAGGGTGTGTGAGAGGGTGTGGGTGTGTGCCTGTGTGTGCGTGTGTGTGTGTGTGTGTGTGTGTGTGTGTGTGTGTGGCTGTGTGTGTCAGAGTGAAGGTGTGAGTGTGTGAGGGTGGGTTTGAGAGGGTGTATGTGTGAGGGTGTATGTCTGTATGGGTGTGTGAGTGTGTTTGTGGGTGTGTGTGAGAGGGTGTATGTGTGAGGGTGTGTATGTGCTTGTGTGTATGTGCTTGTGTGTGAGGGTGTATGTCTGTGTGGGTGTGTGTGAGAGGGTGTATGTGTGAGGGTAAGGGTGCATGTGTGTGTCTGTGTGAGGGAGTGTATCTGTGTGAGGGTGTGTGAGTCTGTGTGTGGGTGTGTGTCTGTGTGTGGGGGTGAATGTGAGGGTGTGGGTCTGAGGGTGTGAGTGTGTGTGTGTGTGTGTGTGTGTCTGTGAGGGTGTGTGTGTGCCTGTGTGTAAGGGTGTGTGTCTGTGTATGGGGGTGAGTGTGAGGGTGTGTGTGTGTCTGAGAGTGAAGGTGTGAGATTGTGTGTGTCGGTGTGTGCCTGTGTGTGTGTCTCTGTATGGGTGTGTGAGTCTTTGTGTGTGTGTGTGTGTGTGTGTGTGTGTGTAGGTGTGGAAGGGTGTATTTGTGTATGAGAGTGAAGGTGTGAGATTGGGTGTGTGGGGGGTGTGTGTGTATGAGAGTGAAGTTGTGAGTGTGTGTGTGTGGAGGGTGTGTCTGTGTGGGTGTGTGTGTGGAGGTGAGTGTGAGGGTGTGTGAGAGGGTGTATGTGTGTCGGTGTGTGCCTGTGCCTGTGTCTGTGTGTGAGGGTGTGTGTGGGTGTGTGTGTGTAGGTGTGGGAGGGTGTATTTGCGTATGAGAGTGAAGGTGTGTGTCTGTATAGGTGTGTGAGTCTTTGTGTGTGCGTGTAGGTGTGAGAGGGTGTGTGTGTGTGAGGGTGTGTGTATGTGTGGAGGTGAGTGTGAGGGTGTGTGGAGGTGAGTGTAAGGGTGTGTGTGTGTGTGTGTGTCTGTCTGTCTCTGTGAATGTGTGTGTGTGTGTGTGTGGGCATGTTTTTGTGAAATATCAGGACACAAATGTGTATAATGACATGGGTATGACATAGGTATTACAAAAAGAGGTTGAAATATGAGGACGTTCCCCATGTCCTCACTTTTCAAAATGCTTATATTTCACACAGAATGAGTTTTTTTCACAGAAAGTAAACTGCACAGTCTCCTGTGAGGGTTACGTTTAGGGGCAGGGGCAGTGTAAGGGGATAGAAAATACGGTTTGTATGGTATAAAAACCATTACGCCTATGAAATGTCCCACATTTCACAAAAACACCCGTGTGTGTGTGTGTGTGTGTGTGTGTGTGTGTGTGTGTGTGTGTGTGTGTGTGTGTGTGTGTGTGTGTGTGTGTGTGTGTGTGTGTGTGTGTGTGTGTGTGTGTCTGTGTCTGTGTCTGTGTCTGTGTCTGTGTCTGTGTCTGTGTCTGTGTCTGTGTCTGTGTCTGTGTCTGTGTCTGTGTCTGTGTGTATGAGGTTGAGTGTGTGTGTATGCGTGTGTGTGTGAGAGGGAGAGAGTAAACCACAGAATCTATATTAGTTAATGTTCTGACTACTGGCTGTGACATCTCAAATGTCATACAAGTCATCATTACTAATATGACATTAAATGCCATATTAGACATCTCATTTGTCAGCTCTGGAAAAAAATAAGAGACGATTTCTCAATGTTAAGTGGTCTCGTAATTTTTTCCAGAGCTGTATATGAAGAGTTCAGATATAAAACCCACTAAACGCCACCTCCGTCATATTGAGCGAATGCTCTCCGCACATAGTATACGTTCATCAAATATTGGTTCGTTGGCAGAAAACGCTAAACGCCACTTCCCTTTTGCCACTTTGCACGTTTTATCCATCTTTACAGTTGACAGGATTTCGCGAGTAGCAAGTAAACACAACTGTATACCGTGTGCTTCCGTAAAACTGGGACTTTTATTATGCCACAGTCACCACGAGTATGAGGTAACGCAGCTCTGTGTATCATATTAGATACATCGGAGTGTGTTGAAAATGATGTTATGACGTTACTCTATGCATTCTCTCAGCAGCTGCTATGACACTTGTTGCACACTGCAGTAAGAGAAAAGCATTTCTGCAAAATAAAACCGGAAACCGAGGGGAACGCAGATATGACGCAATCGACAGGCGACTCCCTCACACGTCCCTGTTCCTTGGTTAAAATAGCAATTTTTCATTTAATTTACAAATAGTTGGAAACATTTGGGATATTGTAAGTACTCAACTGAACAAAATATATAACACTGGCCTAGTGGTTTTTGGATATTTTACTGCAAAAATGTTACATATTGCAGCTTTAAATTCGTTAAATACCAATGAATTGACTAAAGTAACATTTTTGAAAATAAGGCATTTCAATACCTAAATAATAACCTTTTCATTGCCATTAAAGGGAAATTACTGAACCTAAACATAGAAGCCTGATTTAAAAAAAAAAAAAAGCTAATTTAAAAGAAAACATGTCAGACAGACTTGGAGGCTTTTGCATCTGAAGTTCTGAACTCTTCATAATTTAACCATTTGTCTTAGTATGAGGATGAGAAGTGCATTCTGCACTGCCATCGCCTGTATTATGTACAGTACTGTGCAAAAGTCTTAGGCACGTTAGTATTTTCACCCCCAAAAATGGTTTTAAGCCAGTTATTTATAACTTTTGTAATAGTGTGTCAGTAGGTTATATCAGTTTACATTTTCAAACATTAATTTTGCCATTAATTGTAATAATCCATTCCAGTGAGATTTTTGTATGCAGAATGAGTCTGACAACAGAGCTATGATCCACACAGAGATCTGATCTCACCATCATCGAGTCCGTCTGGGATTACATGAAGAAACAGAAAAAACTGAGACTAAATCCAGAAGAACTGTGGCAGCGTCTCCAAGACGCTTGAAGAAACCTTCCTGCAAAGCTCCCTAAAAAAAACTATGAGCAAGTGTCCCAAAACAAAAGCTGTTTTCAACGCAAAGGGTGGTCACACAAACACTGATTTGATTTAGTTAATAGAAGTTAATTGATCAAAAAAATTAACAGTCTACTTATGACATTATGTTTGAAAGCTTCCTGACTTTACAGCATTTTTACACAAGTGTCTAAGTACTGTAGCTTTGCAGGAAGGTTTCTTCAAGCGTCTTGGAGACGCTGCCACAGTTCTTCTGGATTTAGTCTCAGTTTTTTCTGTTTCTTCATGTAATCCCAGACGGACTCGATGATGGTGAGATCAGATCTCTGTGTGGATCATAGCTCTGTTGTCAGACTCCTTCTGCATACAAAAATCTCACTGGAATGGATTATTACAATTAATGGCAAAATTAATGTTTGAAAATGTAAACTGATATAACCTACTGACACACTATTACAAAAGTTATAAATAACTGGCTTAAAACCATTTTTGGGGGTGAAAATACTAACGTGCCTAAGACTTTTGCACAGTACTGTAGGTGTAAAATTCAGTATAATTTTTAATGGTCTCTTGTGCTCATCCAGGCTGACCAAAAATACAGTAACATTGTGAAATATATTACATTTATTTACATTTATGAAACAATATTTGGTAACATTTTACAATAAAGTTCCATTACTTAAGGTTAGTTAATGCATTAACTAATATTAACTAACAATGAGCAATACATTTGTTACGGTACTTATTAATTAATTATTAATTAAACTATTAATTTTTCTTTGTTAACATTAATGAATAAAAATACAACTGTTCATTGTTAGTTCATGTTAGATCAGGTTCATTAATGTTAACAGATACAACTTTTGATTTGAATCGAGTATTAGTAAATGTTGAGATTAACATTAACTGAGATCTGAATGCTTTAGAAATACTGTTCATTGTTAGTTCATGTTAACTAATGTTAACAAATGAAACCTTATTGTAACATGTTTTACCCAATGTTTTCTACTAATATATTTTAAAATGTAATTTACTCTTGTGATGGCAAAGCTGATGGCAAAGAGCATCCTTACTCCAGTCTTCAGTGTCACATGATCCTTCAGAAATCATTCTAATATGCTAATTTGATGCTCAAGAAACATTTCTTCTTATCAATGTTAATGTTAATGCTTATGGTATGTTACTTTTATATATGAAAGTAACCATGCAGATTTTTTTCCAGGATGCATTAGAATAGAAAGTTCAAAAGAACAGCATTTATTTGAAATGGAAATCCTTTGTAATCCTATTATAAATGTCTTTACAGTCACTTTTGGTCAATTGAATACACCCCCCCCAAAAAAAATGTATTGACCCCAAACTTTTCAACAGTAGTGTATTTGTTTTGTATAGAGTGAGTGTGTGTCTGTGTGTGGATGACACTATTCTTTTTTATAAATGTTATGCTTATTTCATTTTTTTTTATTGCATGTGTATGTGTGTGGTCATTTCGGCAAGAAATCAAAGAAGGGTTTGACTCAAGACAGACATCTCGGTGTTTAGAGGATTATCAGCAAGGAAAAGATCGTTCAAAGCAGAGAAAAAAATTCTGAAGCGTTTTAAGTGTCCCTTTCACCTCTATCCCAGAATTCCCTTTGTCCAAAAGTTTCTGGCGAGAACAAACTTCCCCCCGCGTCTTCAAAACCTGATCACTTTGCTTTATTCTGATCAATGTGCTCCACGTTTCTCCTCTCGGTGTCAGAGTAGTAAGGAGATAAAAAAGCAAGAGGGCAGGAGGGGTGGGAGGGTAGACGGCTTACTTTTTTAGATGCCAATTGTATGTGTCTCTGTGGCTGCCTTACCTGTGTTCCTTTGATCATAGCTGAGCATGGAGTGGCGTTTGATTCCAGGGCTACTTTGACAGCTCGCAGGCTGGCAGAAGCCTCTCGGATGACTGGAGATCAGAGAAGACAGGCTGGAAAGCAGAAGTCCAGCTGAGAGAAGATCAGAAGAGGCACAACTTCAACCAGAGCTATTGTGAAGGAACGTAATGGCTTAGATAACTTTTTCCCCTCCATCTTTTTTTTTTCTTGTGAAAACTTACCCTTCAGAATTTTGAATTGCCCACTTTAAGGTCTGTGGGGCTTTGTCTGGCTTTGACAAAAGAGGGATGTTTTTCTTTCAGTCTTGTCCTGGAGAGCCCGATCTATTTAAGCAGCGTCACTCCTGCTTCACGTTCCTGTTTTGAGTACCGCTGGTTGACTTGCTGTCGATGTACACACTACATAGAGAATAATATAATATAAATGTACAAAAATGCCTTGTTTACATCTCAAAATGTGTAAAACAGCTTCACTCAAATGCTTATGTTGACTTTATTAAATCTGCATTTGTGTCTTCCTTTGTTTGTATTCATTTTGTGTGTGCTAAGAATCTGCAACTGAATATGTAAAAGTTGAAAAAGCGTTTTCTAAAATATGTTTATTTAACTACAGGGAGTGCAGAATTATTAGGCAAATGAGTATTTTGACCACATCATCCTCGTTATGCATGTTGTCTTACTCCAAGCTGTATAGGCTGGAAAGCCTACTACCAATTAAGCATATTAGGTGATGTGCATCTCTGTAATGAGAAGGGGTGTGGTCTAATGACATCAACACCCTATATCAGGTGTGCATAATTATTAGGCAGCTTCCTTTCCTTTGGCAAAATGGGTCAAAAGAAGGACTTGACAGGCTCAGAAAAGTCAAAAATAGTGAGATATATTGCAGAGGGATGCAGCAGTCTTAAAATAGCCAAGCTTCTGAAGCGTGATCATCGAACAATCAAGCGTTTCATTCAAAATAGTCAACAGGGTCGCAAGAAGCGTGTGGAAAAACCAAGGCGCAAAATAACTGCCAGTGAACTGAGAAAAGTCAAGCGTGCAGCTGCCAAGATGCCACTTGCCACCAGTTTGGCCATATTTCAGAGCTGCAACATCACTGGAGTGCCCAAAAGCACAAGGTGTGCAATACTCAGAGACATGGCCAAGGTAAGAAAGGCAGAAAGTCGACCACCACTGAACAAGACACACAAGCTGAAACGTCAAGACTGGGCCAAGAAATATCTCAAGACTGATTTTTCTAAGGTTTTATGGACTGATGAAATGAGAGTGAGTCTTGATGGGCCAGATGGATGGGCCCGTGGCTGGATTGGTAAAGGGCAGAGAGCTCCAGTCCGACTCAGACGCCAGCAAGGTGGAGGTGGAGTACTGGTTTGGGCTGGTATCATCAAAGATGAGCTTGTGGGGCCTTTTCGGGTTGAGGATGGAGTCAAGCTCAACTCCCAGTCCTACTGCCAGTTTCTGGAAGACACCTTCTTCAAGCAGTGGTACAGGAAGAAGTCTGCATCCTTCAAGAAAAACATGATTTTCATGCAGGACAATGCTCCATCACACGCGTCCAAGTACTCCACAGCGTGGCTGGCAAGAAAGGGTATAAAAGAAGAAAATCTAATGATATGGCCTCCTTGTTCACCTGATCTGAACCCCATTGAGAACCTGTGGTCCATCATCAAATGTGCGATTTACAAGGAGGGAAAACAGTACACCTCTCTGAACAGTGTCTGGGAGGCTGTGGTTGCTGCTGCACGCAATGTTGATGGTGAACAGATCAAAACACTGACAGAATCAATGGATGGCAGGCTTTTGAGTGTCCTTGCAAAGAAAGGTGGCTATATTGGTCACTGATTTGTTTTTGTTTGGTTTTTGAATGTCAGAAATGTATATTTGTGAATGTTGAGATGTTATATTGGTTTCACTGGTAAAAATAAATAATTGAAATGGGTATAAATTAGTTTTTTGTTAAGTTGCCTAATAATTATGCACAGTAATAGTCACCTGCACACACAGATATCCCCCTAAAATAGCTAAAACTAAAAACCACTTCCAAAAATATTCAGCTTTGATATTAATGAGTTTTTTGTGTTCATTGACAACATGGTTGTTGTTTAATTATTAATGTTGTAAAATTAATCCTCAAAAATACAACTTGCCTAATAATTCTGCACTCCCTGTATTGTAAATCCATCCAGTGGCATCTATGACCACACAAGACTTACAGAGGGCTCAAGTGGTGTAATGTCTCCCTCTGGTGGAAAATGTGATGAATATCTTACACTGCACTAAGTTTATACATAAGTGGAATGTGTCTTAACATAAAAATAAATAGTGATATTGAAAAGGAGTACACTCTTGCTGAAACAAAAATGCTACTGCTGTGAAACTGCAATAAATAAAAACTATTCTTGTACAGTTTGAAGGTGGTCCCATGTTCATTGTAGTTTTATTGTTACATTAATAACAATAATTGTAGTAACTAAGTTTGTGGAATTTTAGTGGGTTCACCTTTTTTGACAGGTGACCTTAATTAGGCTAATCAGTTCAGTGTTATAGTAAATGCGTTTAATATATTAAATATGTTATAATATCCATTCTCGGGTGAGTTTGGACAGAAGGTTATGGAACTAGACTTGATTTTTTTTACTTCCTCTATAATACTGTTTATCATTCGGTTTATTGTTAACTGTGTGATCCTATTTAGACATTTTACTGTCTACTTGTGTAATAAATACAGGCCTGATACCTGTATGATTTCATAAAGCCAATTTAGACATGACATTTTTAGGAGATTCATGTTCTTTACCTGTACTTTAAGATGACAATGCCAAAACGTAAATAATAATAATAAACCTTTAGTTAATTTATCATAGCGTTATAAATTCTGTGGCTCAGTGGTTAATCACTTGGCTTTCATATATTCATATATATATACTAAACTTTCATCATATGAAACAAAGCTTTCAATAAAACGCACTTCAGCTCTCCAGGCTCAGGTGTTGCGTTTTAATCATGGAGACCTGAGTTCAAATCCCACGATTGCTAATATTAAATTGTTGGCATTATATCCAACAAAGGGCCCAAACATTCCAACATTCAGTGTGAAAGTCACAGTGGCATAAGTGGCTAAACACATGTTCTCTGGTGACAAGACTGTGATCGAGGCTTGGGGTCAAATCCCACCTCAATCACACAACTGTGATCTTTAACTAGTTTATTGTAAAATCACCGGTCACATTCAGGTTAACTGTGGAGTATAAGTTCCTTCACATGCTGAGACAAGAGATCTGTGGCTCACAGGTATGAGCACTGCCTCATGGTTTCAGAGGTTGCTGGTTTGATCCCAGCCAGATCTCTGCAATATGAAGGGGTGGGGGTGATTTGGGCCTGAGCCCCAGCAGAATGTTATGCTTTTCAGCCTGAAAAAAAATTAGCAGTATAAATGTATTCATTCTCCATCCCTCCCCGACCTACTTGGGTTACCATAATTTGCGTTTTAAAGGGGTGGCACCTCAAAAAGAAAATGATGGTCACCTACACATTTACTAGCCAACAACACACATTCACACATTAAACGCATTACCTGTCCATGAACAGAAGTCCACAATTACAGCCAATGTCTGTCCACACCTCCCAGAGCTCGGCTTCTGATGACTGGGTGTCCAAACACATCCCTTATTCTGTAAGATACAGACATAAATAAACACAAACATCATTACTCCACATTATAAAAGCTAGTCCAAATAATATTTCCCCGTGTAATTTAACATATTAGCTACAGTTGAGCTAGATAAACTCAATCTAATGATTCATAAATCATGTGCACTACAAATATAAAAGTAATTCTACATAACATGCAAAGAAACAAATGTTAAGGATTTTGAACAAACACAGCCTGAAGTTATGCAATTCTCCTCAAGAATGTCTATGTACATTTTCCAAAAGCTGTAATACAGTGTGAAAGAAATATTGCTGAGTATATAGCTGTCATTCAGCAATGCTGTATCAATAACACACTTTGAATATGTGTACTTGCATGCTTGATGTCAAGGTTATAGCTTTCTACCGGTCTCTGTTAATGGGCAAAACAGCAAAAGCAAAACAGATGTTTGTTGGTCCAAAGTAGAAATGTAAAAATGAGACCTTCCTTCACAATAAATAACAGTATGTAATCCTTAAAGTCAGGACTGGGATTTAAATACAACAGTACCGGTCTCTTATTGGTTTGTCTGAGAATCTCGTATCTAAAAAGACGACAGCTAAAAAACGAAAACATCAAATGCTACACAATGAGGGCAAAGCAGAATCATAAGTGTCCAGTTATTGTCTGTAAATTGACTTTTATATATTTATGGCTGCCTGTCTGAAATGTCAATGCAGCTTTGCGTCTGAAAATGTTATTTAATGTCACAGATAGAAAAAGGAAAGACATGTATATATCCTCCTGGGACCCAGAAAAAAAAAGTTTTTTGAATTTAGTATTTGTTCATGTCATTACATTGTTTAGAGCATAAGAAACAAATGGAAAAAAAAAACATTTTTGAAAAATGATATTTTATTCATATGTTATGATATGTCCTCTGTAGTTGACAGCAGGACTCAGTTGTTAAAAAAATTAAATGCCATGAAATTGCATGTATAGGCAAAAACAATGGGATTTATTTTTAATTCACCAATAAATTTTTAGGTTTCAGGGTTTTTTTTTAAACAAACTTTATTTAAAGATGATTCTGAACTATGTTATGAAAGATATAATGAAATGTACCATTTTACTTTATGAAATATGTGGGTAAAATGACAATACTTGGATTTTCCCATTCAATGCAATGTATCTATTCACTGCATCTAATTTGCATATTAATGTGTTCTTGGTGCAACATGTAATGAAAAAAGAAGTGTAATAATGGGAGGAAAAATTGGCAACATAATATCGAATATTTCATAGGAATATTGATATGTAATTTCTTTCTCTGTTCACTTGTTATGTCTCCAAAATGCCTGATAAACATGATTTAACTCCTGGTGTCCACTACAGTGGTCATTTATGAAATCAATGCCCTGTTTTGTAACAGAAAGTCATATTTTGATTAGAAACCCCATAACATTTTCCTGAGATGTTGATTTATAACAAACAATTTGAAAATTAATCAGATTTAAATTATAATTAAAAAATATGATCATATTTCCATAAGAGTGCTAAACATTAATGTCAGCCGTTTTTAAAGACCAAGAAGAAGTTGTTGTCCTGGTGAAACCTCCAAACATTTGGTATCCCTGCAAAGCCCCGAATGTGCTCTTTAAAGGACATCCAGACTGTGACATGTGCATGTATGATGTCAGAGAAATTCACTAAAATATAATGTCCACTACAGTGGACAAAAGTCTATTCTTGTGTCCCAGGAGGATATATTACACTGATGCCAATTTTGTCCAATCAAGTGCTTTCTATAGGAAGTCCCTCCCCCAACACAGCACCTGCAACCGAACAGCAGCGCAAACACTCTATAGTTACTAAATGTCAAAGCATATATACCTTTATAGAAGATATGAATCCCTCTGAATGTGAAGGAGCGTCATGTGTTGAGCCCAGGTGAGAGCTGAAGAAAACACAACAGAGCCACGTGCAGCATCACTCCTGTCTGATCCGCCCTCACTCCTGTCCTGAAGCACTTCACGCGGACAGTTACTTACAGGTGAGACGCGTTACACTCGCATCTTCCACTTTATCGCAGTTTGTGTCGGTTTTGTTTGCTAACGGCCTGTAATACGTGCTGTTGCGTGACATTAAGAGTCTGTCGCTGAGCTGTCATCTACTTTCGTCCCAATAAACGTGTGTGATGAAATGTGATGAAAAGGTGTCAGGCTGAAAGCGAGGCTCGCTTATGCCGCCTAGTGGAAGAATGAAAACCTGCGCTTCGCACTTACTCTCGAGAAAGGAAATTCAATGGTGAGGATGTTAGGAATAGGCCGTTTGTGTGTAAGCCTAGCCTAATGGTAACTGACGTTTAGTTTTGCTAAACAATTTATTAAAAAGTTTTTGTGAAACTGCACAGCCTTACAGATTTGAACGACAGAGATATATCAGCAGGGCCGTGCACAGGGGGGTGGCCCGGTGCCCCTCTGCCCTCATCAGCTGAGGTGCCCCTCTCGCAGTCTATGGTCGCTACTAGTGATGGGAAGTTCGGATCATTTTTATGACTCGGATCTTTGAATCTCGTTCAGCAAAATGAACGAATCTTTTTTCAAGTCATTTCGTTCATTTCAGCAGAATCTAATTAAAATGTTACATTTTTCATTTTTAAACACATTTAGTACTTTTGGAATAAAAACATGAACTATAAGCTAATGCAGCCATGGCCAAACTTTGAGAAATAAATTATTAATTAATTGCTTAGCTATTAATTATGCTCCTGATCTTCTAATAGTGCCAACAACTTGAACAAAATACACGTTCTTGGAAGAGAATTATAATTCTTGTCTAATCCATTTTTTTTTACCCGAACTGATCTAATATAAATAACACAAACTTTGCTGTTGATGGCACACTTTGTAGAATATATATGTTGGCCTAATTTCATATAAAAACCCATAAACTGTTACAAAATGTATAAATTACTTTTGATATAATTCGTATTACTATTTAGGCTATATTTTAATATTCTACTTAATTTTATTTTGACAATTTCGTAGAATAATTGAACAACTGATAACAGAAAAATCTGAATCCCAGTAAAAGATAATCATCTGAAAGGTCATTTGTTATGACTTATGTACAAGCATATCAATATTTACTTATTTAATTGCCCATATTTTAATTGAAGATATGTCATAATAAAAAATAAAAAACATAGGCCTAATATATTTTGTCATAATAGAAATCACTCAATTAACCTATATGTTTTACTGAAAGTGAAGATGCCTTAATGTACATCTAATTCATGAAAATATTAAATAATAGCCCCGTTAATTACAATAAGTATTACATTTAAAAGCAATAACACCAGTAACAACATGCCACTTGGGGCCTTCTGTGCCAAATATGGCTGGGTCATCTTACCCCAAGAGTCTAATTTTATCTTTTTACTTATAAAAGCTATAACATTTACTCCACAAAGCCAAAAACATTGTGTCCAAAAACCTTCATTAACAAATAGACACAAAAACGTTGATATTCAACATAATACAATGTCATATATCACTATTTTCGATAGACACACAATTAAGTCAAAACTGTTTTGACTGACTAGTAAGAGTAAGATTGATAATTTGTATGGACAAGCACCCAATCCTCGCCCCCAATGCCACCCCACCCCAGTGCCCCTTTTTTTGGTTTGGGCCACTGCCCCTCAAAATGTCTGTGCACGGCCCTGTATATCAGCTTTGTCCCAATTCGGAGGCTGCATCCTTCAAGGTCAGACCGAGTGTCAAATGGGACAGTCTGCTCTAACCTGTTCTTGTCGCCAATGTCAGTCCTAGACTTCTGGGGGGCCCTAAGCAAAATTTTAAGGGATCCCTGTCCCAACCCCTTAATCTGTTCTTTCAGAGCAATTTCACTGTCAACAAACAAAGTTACTGTTAAAACAATAGGACAAATACAATGGAAAAAAAGATACAAATAAAATAAACAATTTATCCTACTAAAAATAATAGTCTCAGAAATTGTAATGAAAAGTAATCAAATGTTAATGTAAAAAATTAAATTTACAGAATTTAGAGATTCCTATTTAATTTACTAAAATTATTAAATGAAGAGAAAAGATTATCTAATTTACTTTTATTTGTTTGATTATTGTTATTATTGTTATATACATAATTGTTATTATGCCCTTTTACAAAGCATTGATTTAGTTTTTGGGGTGTACTAGAATATGCTTTCATGCATGATTGTTCAAAAAACACATTATTCTGGCCCACTGTGTTGTGATTGGCACCACTTAGCGTGTGTTCGGGAAATGTCACGTCCCTTACCATAACCGCAAGATTGTAGTCCAAACGAGTCGTTCTTGTTTGTTTCTTGGAAAGTGGATTCTGTTAGATAAAATATTCCCCTTTGGAGTGGACCTTGAGCTTTGTAACCTTGCAGATCTTTTTTATGCTCAAACAGCAACATTACACACTAAATAAAGTTGAAAGTGAAATAGCATAATAGGACCCTTTTAAGACAGAATGCACTGGTCTAATATACTGACAAGCATTCAATTACTTTCCCAACTGTTTATGTTCACTAAAGACATAACTAAATGCGTTTAAGTGAAAACTCCCCATGACTATTTGACTGATTTGGATGTTAGCTAAACAGAAGAACTCGATGTTAACACTTGTGGACAAGTGGATTTTTTGAAAGGACAAGTGAAAGAGAATTTTACTTCCCTGACTAGACAAGTATTTCGATTAAAACGTTGATAACAAACTTGGGAATCACCAAAACGCGAGAATGATTCTGATTTAATTTCATTTGCACATTATGTACACATTAAGTGACATATCAGTAGCATTTCAGGACAATAAACATTCAGATTTTAGTTTATCAAAGAAAGTGTTTGTGTGTTTTATTTGTCCATATCTTTTTAGATAACTGGTATCAATCTCTGATTATGTGTTTTTCAGTGTGAGGGCGGGACAACCTGTCACTCACATGACATGACATCACAGCAATCATAGATATACTGTATATACATAGATCCTCATTAGCTGCTGTTTCTATGGGCCGCTAAAACGTAAGCCGTATGTACGCCATATTGAAACTGTCAAAGCCGGACTGTGAACATTTGCAAGCAAGTTGACTGAGTGTCTACAGCCGTAGAATATCATATATTTGTACACATTTTTACTTTTAATCCAAAATAAGACCTAAAGGCAGTAACAATTTAAACAATATATATTATTTGTGAATTAATGTTCAGCTTTTCTTTTTAATAGATAACTTGTTTTCAGCTGTCATCATCAAGCTTGTACATGTAGGCTACACTGTACACAGACACGACAATGCACCTTTAATTTCCGCAAGCTGTTTGCTCACTAAAACCCGCCCCAGTCATCATGTTTTCAGCCCATTTCAAGTTGGATTTTGACGTGACATAAAGTGGTGATATCTGAATGGCTGTGTTGTTTACTTACTTTCCATTAACGCCATCTTTATCTTCAGGCCGATCTGTGAACCAATTATAACCCATCATATGCAGTCATAACGCGATGGAGCCATTGCCTCCTCTCACGTGACTTTTCCCCATTCATTTCAATTACCCCACACAAAACTCAGCACATGCATTATTAAGTCAATGGGGACACCTCCCTCTGTAACTTCACCTGCATGTTGCTGTTGGGCGGTACACTTATAAAAACGAGTGACTTTTACCATTTTAATCGTCAAATTTTGTAATTTTTATTTTCTTTTATTTTAGTAATATCGATTATTTTGTCATCCAGTTTTTTTGAGGAGGCACTGCCTCCCTTGCCTCATTGGAGGAAACGCCCCTGATGCCGACGTGTCTAGAGCAGTTGATTTTGGAGTCTATGTATACATATCTATGATAGCAATAGCAAACCACAACTAAGGATCCTAAATAGGATCCTTTTCCTATTTAGCACCTAAACTCTGGAACAGTCTTCCTTGCATTGTTCGGGAAGCAGACATACTCTGTCAGTTTAAATCTAGACTAAAAACACATCTTTTTACTGTGGCATACACATAAAACACTTTTTCAATGAAATGATTGTTAGGCTGCATTAACTAGGTCAGCCGGAACCGGGAACACTTCCCATAACACCTGATGTACTCGTTACATCATCAGAAGAATGGCATCTACGCTAATGTTAGTCTCTCTGTTTTATCCCGAGGTTTACTGCAGTCAGCCGGATCCGGGCCGTATCCAGATCAGATGGTGGGCCTGCGCCCAGAGAAGACCAACGCAGGACCCTGAAGTGTCTGCAGAGACCGTGTCAATTAGACTCCCCTGAAATTGCCTCATTGACACGGCATCCTCAATAAACCCGTCTCCGGCGTGATGACTCCGATCGTTCTAATATTCCTATTTAATAATTGTTTAATCGATGTGTCATCCTCAATAAACCCGTCTCCGACCTAGCGGCTCTGATCTTTCGAATATTGCAATTGAATAATTGTTTAATCAATGTGTCATACTCAATAAACCGTCTCCAGCGTGTTGCCTCCGATCTTTTGAATATTCCGATCTAATATGACCACTGACCTCTAAAGTTGCCAGAATAATAATCATACGCTGTTTGTTAATTGGCCAGAGGAAAACTGGCACCCCGACTGAGCCTGGTTTCTCCCAAGGTTTATTTTTTTCCATTATGCCACCTGATGGAGTTTTGGTTCCTTGCCACTGTCACCATTGGCTTGGCTTTCTCAGTTGGGGACACTAAATTTTCAACTAAATATCTAAATAAATCTAATTAGTAAACTAAATTAACCATATAAACTAAATTACTGATCTGCCCACATTGTCACTCTAAGATAATTGAACTGAGCTGATGACATCTCCGTTTTCTCCGGAGCGGCTGTACGGCCGAATAAAATTCTGTTGCATTGTTTTCCTGTTTAACACTGTGAAGCTGCTTTGAAACAATCTGCATTGTAAAATGCGCTATGTAAATAAAGTTGACTTGACTTGACCATTCAACCGTCCAATCAATTCCCAATGGACAAAATCAAGTCCCACCCCACAGAGGGGCAACCTCCGTTTCATGCTGGCTTTAATGGAGTCAGCTGGTGTTGTGTCTACATTTATTCTTACATTTGTAAACTTTACATCCAATCCAATGCAGAACAACTGAGCTGTAGATTTAGGACAGAAGTGCACAATCAGACGTTTAATGTTCCTGTCAATATGACAAAATATGTGTTTTGTTGTCGGTCTAACTTTTATATTCTGATATTTTTTGATTTACAATATGGAGTAACATCTGTGTTTATTTATGTTTCCCCTACAGAATATGGGATGTGTTTGGACACCCGGCCAGCAGAAGCCGAGCTCTGAGTCGTGTGGACAAACATCGGCTGTAAATGATGGACTTCTGCTCATGGACCGGTAATGTGTGAAAGTGTGTTGTTGGCTTGTAAATGTGTAGGTTAACCATCGTTTTCTTTTTGAGGGGTCACCCTTTATAAAGCAAATGATGCGAACCTAAACAGGTGGGGAAGGGACGCCGGACCAAAAGTGTATACAGCTCTTTTCTTTTTTTCAGGCTGAAAAGCATAGCCCCTGCTGGAGCTCCCCTTCTCAACTCACATCGCAGAGACCTGGCTGGGATCAAACCAGCAACCGCTGAACCCAGTACGAGGGAGATTGACAGTCATGTTTAGCTTCTTCCATTTTCTAATGATTGCTCCAACAGTGGACCTTTTTTCACCAAGCTGCTTGGCAATTTCCCTGTAGCCCTTTCCAGCCTTGTGGAGGTGTACAATTTTGTCTCTAGTGTCTTTGGACAGCTCTTTGGTCTTGGCCATGTTAGTAGTTGGATTCTTACTGATTGTATGGGGTGGACAGGTGTCTTTATTCAGCTAACGACCTCAAACAGGTGCATCTAATTTAGGATAATAAATGGAGTGGAGGTGGACAATTTAAAGGCAGACTAACAGGTCTTTGAGGGTCAGAATTCTAGCTGATAGACAGGTGTTCAAATACTTATTTGCAGTTGTATCATACAAATAAATAGTTAAAAAATCATATATTGTGATTTCTGGATTATTTTTTTTACAGTTAACCTGAATGTGACCGGGGATTTTACAATAAACTAGATAAAGAACACAGTTGTGTGTTTTGAACCCAAGCCTTGATCACAGTCTTTTCACCAGAGAACGTGTGTTTAACCACTTGTGCCACTGTGACTTTCACATTGAGTTTCAGGTCTCCAAGGTTAAAGCGCAACGTTTTATCATCTGAGCCTCTAAGTCTGGTAGGTTTTTATGTGGTTTTAAGAGTCTTTTTTTTAAGCTACAGCATTTATTATATTAATAACATCTTGGTGGGATTTGAACTGGGACACCTTGTTTAAATCACATGGCTTTATGTCTGAGCTGTATTTGGTCAGTTTGTGCTTGGGAGCTGTATTTGGTCAGTTTGTGCTTGGAAACTGTCTTGGGACACTTTGTTGGATACAATGCCAACTGTAGAACATAGTGCTCTGTAGCTTTAAATCCAATCTACACATGCGCCAGTATGAGAGACGGTGATGAAGTTACACACGTGTATGTAAAACTCCTGCATCTCTTCAAGTAAAGAAATATGTTATTGGAACGAACCTTTGCCTTGCCACTCTTCATTCAACATGGTGTCAGAAGTGGCCCTCACGTAATTGTGAACGTCTGCAGCGAAGAATGAAGGTATTATTCCAACGGACATTTGCACAGTAAGCCACCATCGTTCATCGCTCAATAAACATGGCTGAAGGGTTCCGCAGACCCGATCCACTTGTCTTTGATGGCAATATCGCCGAAAATTGGCGTGTGTTTGAGCAGGAATTTGACATATTTATTGCTGCTGCACACTCAGAGAAAGAGCCTCGTACAAAAGCTTTCATACTGCTTAATCTAGCTGGCTCGGAGGCCATTGAGCGCGAACGAACGTTCGTCTATTCACCCGCTGTTCATGCAGGTGAGGGAGAAAACCGACGAATAATTACCGCGGCTGAATCACGTGAGGACCCGGAATGTCTTAAACGCAAGTTTCGCGAACTTTGCAGTCCACAGACAAACATAACGATGGAAAGACACAAATTTAATACAAGAAATCAAAAGTCAGGAGAGACAATAGAGGCATACGTAACAGATCTACGAAACAAGGCACAGAGTTGCAGGTTTGGAGATTTACAGGAGGAACTAATAAGGGATCGACTTGTGTGTGGGATACTCAACGATGGAATGAGAAAACTCCTGCTGCGTGACAACGAGCTAACATTGACAAAAGCCATTGAAACATGTCAAATACACGAACTGACAGACCAGCACACTAAAACACTGGCAGGACCAAAGCACAATTTGACAAATGTGGACAGTGTTCAACAAACAGTAAAGAGAAAACCGTTTCGTACTCCAAAACACAGATCAGACAGGTCTGCCCCACAACAAATTAATAATTGCAACAATTGTGGAAGTAACCATGAGGCAAAACGGGAGAAATGTCCAGCATATGGCCAGCAGTGTCACAGGTGCAACAAATGGAACCACTTCCAAAAATGCTGTAAGTCTATGAAAGTTCATCGTACACGAAATCTAAAAAAGACTGTAAATCAAATTGATGTTGCAAGAGTTTCAAACAGCAGTGAAGACTCATTCTTTATAGATGGAGTTTCCTTAAATCACCTGAAGGTGGCAGAAATTGACACAAAACAGTCAAAGAAAACCGCAATATCTTGCACAGTCCAAACCAATGGAAAACCTCTCGAACTAAAGATTGACACAGGAGCCTCATGCAACATCATGTCTATACAGACATTTGCACAGGTAAAGCAAGAAGAGAATCTTCAGTTGTCAAACCATGTGAAGCTTGTTGCATATGGTGGAGAGGAGATCCAGACTGCGGGTTCAACGGTGCTATCATGCAACCTGAGTGACCAGAACTATTCTCTCCAGTTCTACGTTGTAGAAAAAAACGTACAGCCACTGCTTGGACTTTATGACTGTCTTCGGATGGGCCTCATTTCTCTCAATAAGGCAGTGCACCAGGTCAGTCTTAAAGAGAACTCAAGTTTCGCCCAACAGATTAACGCAGAATATGCAGATCTTTTCCTAGATGAAGTAGGAAGGCTTCCTGTAACGTACTGCATGAAACTTGACAAAGAAGCTCAACCTGTCGTCCGTCCAGCACGAAGAATTCCTGCGGCAATGCAACACAAGGTAAAGACAGAGTTGGAAAGAATGGTTGCTATCGGCGTTATCACTCCTATATCTGAGCCTACAGATTGGGTGTCATCCATGGTGGCCACTCACAAGAAAAACTCAGACGAAATAAGACTGTGTATCGACCCTAGGGACCTGAACAAGTTTCTAAAACGTCCACATCACCCCATGCGCACGGTGGAAGAAGTGGCAGCACAAATGCCAAACTCCACTGTATTCTCAGTGTTAGACGCCAAAAGCTCATTCTGGCAGATTTCCCTGGATCAAAAGTCTTCCCTACTGACTACTTTCAGTACGCCATTTGGAAGATTTAGATTTCTTCGGATGCCTTTTGGCATTAATTCAGCCAGCGAGGTCTTTCAGCGTGCTATGGAACAAATCTTCGCTGGCTACCCGTGCGCAGTCATAGTTGATGACATCATTGTGGGGGGCAATGGCGAGCAGGAACACGATGCAAATTTGAAGAAAGTGTTAGACCGTGCTCGTGAAGTGAATTTAAGACTGAACTCCCAAAAGTGTAAATTCCGCCTGAGTGAAGTGAGCTATGTGGGTCATATTTTCACAAGCAAGGGACTACAACCTGACCCAGAGAAAACAAAAGCAATCACAGAAATGCAGCCGCCAGACAATGTTACTGCACTGCAGCGCTTCCTGGGTATGATCAATTACTTAGGAAAATTCATACCAAACCTCAGTGAGTTGTCTGCACCCCTGCGTGGGCTGACCTGTAAAAACACGGAGTGGTGCTGGTTTAAACAGCATCAGGATGCTTTCGAAGAGCTGAAGCACAGGATTTCTAGTTCACCCACCTTGAAATACTATGACGTCCAGAAACCTGTCACACTCACCTGTGATGCTTCCCAGTTTGGACTTGGAGCTGCGTGTCTTCAAGAGGATGTTCCTGTTGCGTACGCTTCACGTACTCTGACGCAAACAGAAGTGCGTTACGCGCAGATTGAAAAGGAGCTTCTGGCTGTGGTATTCGCGTGCACCAAATTCAATGATTACATATATGGCAAACAAATTAACATTGAAACGGACCACCAGCCATTGGTAACCATCCTCAACAAGCCTATCCATATAGCTCCAGCAAGGCTGCAACGCATGATGCTAAGATTGCAGAAGTACAACTTCACAATCACGTACAAGAAAGGGAAAGACATGTTCCTTGCCGACACATTGTCACGTTCTCCCAGAGACACACCAGACGAACAAACTGATGACAGAGCTGACTTCGAGGTCATGTCAATTCAACACATCTCGTCTTCCAAACTGAAAGAGCTTCTAACTCACACAGCACAAGATCCTGTCCTTCAACGACTCTGCAGTATTATCAAGTCAGGATGGCCCTCTAGCCAATCAAAGCTGCCAGCAGAAATTCGTGAGTATTTTCCTTTCAGGGATGAGCTCACAGTTGAGGAAGGTGTACTCATGAAGGGACAGAGAACAGTTGTTCCAGAGTCATTGCGCAGTGAGTATATCACCATTATTCACAGAGGTCACCCCGGCCTTGATGCAACCAAACGCAGGGCACGAGGCATTGTGTTCTGGCCTTCTATAACCAAAGACATTGAAAAGGAGATACGGTCGTGCTCTGTCTGTAACAGTATGAGGACCCATCAACAAAAAGAGCCTCTTCACTTACATGACATTCCTGAACTTCCGTGGTCAAGTGTGGCTACAGATATCTTTGAGTGGAATGGTCAACACTATCTCGTATTAGTTGACTCTTATTCAGGATGGTTCGAAATAGATCTTCTTCGTGATCTGTCCTCCAGTACGGTGATCACAAAACTAAAAAGGCACTTTGCAGTTCATGGGTGTCCACACAAAGTCTTTTCAGACAATGGTACCCAGTTTTCAAGCCAACGGTTCAAGGAATTTGCTGTTGCCTGGGATTTTATACACACCACCAGTAGCCCTGAGTATCCACAAGCGAACGGGCTAGCCGAGAGGGCAGTGCGGAGTGCTAAACATCTGATGGAGAAATCCAAAAGGGATGGCTCGGATGTGTTTCAAAACTTACTCAACCTCAGAAATATTCCACGCGACGAGACACTGGGTTCACCAGCGGAGAGATTAATGTCAAGGCAGACGCGAACAACTTTGCCAATCAGCAAGTCCATTCTGGTGCCAGCTTCAAAGGACAATGTTGCTGTCAGGACTCAACTCTCAAAGAAGAGACACTGTCAAAAGACATACTACGACAAGTCCAGCAGAGCTCTCCGACCACTCTTACAAGGTGAGGTAGTGAGACTTGCAACTTCTAAGGGCCATGACCGAATCGGGCTCATCAAACAGCTCTGTGACGAACCAAGGTCATATCTTGTTGAGACTGAAGGAAAAGAATACAGACGAAACCGAAAACATATCCTTCCTGTCACTGAGCCACAACCGCAACGGTTCGAGCACAGCGATGAGTCGTTTCCCTTTGTCCAGTCTCCCTCTGCTGAATCCAAGCAATCCAAGCACAAATACTTCACTCCAAGTGAAGCCAAAGAACAAAACACCAAACAAGGAGCAGAGAAGCAGCCGCTGAATGAACATTCAACAAGAATTATTTCTGCAGTTCCATATGTGACCAGAGCAGGTCGCCTTTGCAAACCAAACCCTAAATACATGGAATAAAGAAAAGAAGAAGAAAAAAATGGAGAAACAGTTCAGTAATTTAGTAACAAAATGTTCATTTTGTAAATGTTGACATTATAACTGATGTTGAAATGTGTGTTAAACAGACAAGAAGAAAAGTTGTGTAAATTATTCTGTTTAAGCAGTCTGTTAAATGGGTTTCTTATAAAGATAAATACTTTGAGTTAACTTACAATGTGAGGAACTTTATAGAGAATGTTTTTATTAAAGAAGGAGGATGTAGAACATAGTGCTCTGTAGCTTTAAATCCAATCTACACATGCGCCAGTATGAGAGACGGTGATGAAGTTACACACGTGTATGTAAAACTCCTGCATCTCTTCAAGTAAAGAAATATGTTATTGGAACGAACCTTTGCCTTGCCACTCTTCATTCAACACCAACCATTTAAAATAAGCAATAGGAGGATCTGAACTCAGGACGTTCACATACAATAAGCAGTTAATCATCCACTGACCAGAGAGCCTGCAAAGAGCTGGCTGGAATGAGTAAATAAAAGAAATGACTGATATCACCAGTGTACACACAATCATCATATTTTTCATGTCAAACTCTAAATGATAACAGTAATTATAGTTTGTTTATTCAAGTAAATTGATTTTGTCTGAATTAGAAACAGAGTCCAACACTCCTGCCTGGACGTTTTTAGTAAACCTAAAGACCTTGGCCCTTCAGAACTGACAGCAGAATGACTGACACTGCAGTTTTTCACCCGGTCCACTAGGCGTCGAGAGCGGGTAACACTGTCAGAGAGTAACACCTTTGGATCCTTGATGACAGTCGCTACAACACGTGCAGATATTAATATCACACAACTACATATTTCAGCAAATAACCCGACACACAGTCCGATAAAATACGGGAATCGAGCGTGACGCTATTCGGCGGTAAGTAACTTTGCACATTATGAGAATTTCTTGAGTACTGTCAGGTCATTTAGGCTTTGTTTACATGCTGCTCTGTTGCTGAACTCCCTCAGAACAAATGAATCATTAGTTGTTGCGTTACATGTATAATCGTTGAATGAATCGCCATCTGATATTCATATTAAGTAGAATAATAAGGAATCGTGTTTTTTATGTCTGTTGTTGTAGTCTTACTGTGGGTAATACTCTACTGGATTTAAGTTTGTCAATTGAGTCAGTTGGGGCCCGTTCTTCGTACCTCGCTAACTCAGTTAGCCGGATTTGATTGTTGACGATTTGGCATGATCTTGGATTGTTTGGTTCTTCGACGCTCATCCTGGATTTGCTGTCATAGCAACAGGTCCGTTAGCTTAAACCTGCTCGCGAGCAGGCTTATTTCATGTAAACAGGATTAGATTGCATCTTGAGGTGATACTTAAAATCTGTCCCAGCCACTGCTACTTTATTACAAGAGTTCATTACTGAACCAGGGGCAATAATAATCATTTTAAATAATAATAATATACAAATTTTAAATTGTATATGTATATGAGAATGTATATAATATTATAATGTTGTGTATAATACTATAGACACAGCCACTTGATTGAGCGATTTATTTGTGATGGAATAATTACTATATATTTTATGGACGGATATTATGGGATGGCTTGATGCAGCGCAGGAGATGCAGAGAATTTGATCTTGACCCTTCAAATCTGCTTCAAATTGAATTAAAAATTGAATTACAACATTGAAATAAAAATGTAAAGGGTGTACAAATACTGTATAAAATCGTGAATATAAATAATTGGTAATCATGTAAAAAAAAAAAAAAAAAAAAAAAACCACATTTATCATTGAACTATTATAACTTTTATGTTGGTTTGGTCGTTTAGCTGTTTCCTTATAAAGGTCCAGATATTCGTGGGGTTTTTTTGTGTAATTTGCCAAGTTTTTTGCCAGGTGGCTTTTTTAATTATATGATGTCATTACGTTGCTGTCTTGACGCCAGCCAATCGCTGCATTGCTAATCATGGTTTCGAGTATCGATGCATCTGCCCTCTTCAGGGAAAACAAGAACGCGCAGTGATCTTAGATCATTTAATCCAGATATTTAAATCCAATCCGCAAATACGTTTGAAGAACCAAATTAGCCAGACATCAGTTATCACGATTAAAAGATCTGGGATCTGTCAAATCATCTCAGATATATTAAGCGAGGTACGAAGAACGGGCCCTTGGAGTGTAAAGCTCTGGGGCCTGTACCATGATGGTAGTTTAACAAACCGGGTTACAGGATTAGTTTCGAGTTGACAAAACCAAACCAATCTATTCAGGCTTTGTTGGTCCCATGATGCTGATCATCAGCTTTCTCTGTCAACTCAGGCTTTGGTCCTGAGTTTAGCTGTGACATCAGTAGTGAACAGCCAATCACATGCTGTGATTCAGTGAAACTAAGATTCACTTCTCGCGAGAGAAGCAGCGAGATTAATTTCTCTCTTCTGCAGAATATTACATGATTGAAAAATGTTAAGAATTTAAACAAATTTAGGCAATAAGAAAAGAGCTGTCTATAAAAGAGTACAAAATATTCACTACGTCAGTGCAAGTAAAAGTTATGAAGTTAGTTTAGGTGATATATAGAGAATTGAACATTTAAGCTCACATGTAGTCATTTTTATTGATGCAGCATTACTGAAGTATAAAATACTCCGCAATATATTTGTAACACTGTACAGCTTTAGCTTTTCAATTTATGTTATTTACATATAACTAGTCTTTAGACTAACTTTCACATTCTCATGGTTTGGATGTAGAATATGGAGTAATGTTTTGTGTAATTTTTGTATTTATGTCTTTCCTTTCATAGAAGGAATTGTGTGGAGCGTAAACCCGGCCAGCAGAAGCAGAGCTCAGAGTCGTGTGGACAGACATCGGCTGTAATGATGGCCTTCTGCTCATGGTCAGGTAATGTATATAATGTGTGATTGTGTGTTTGACGGCTGAACATGTAGGTTCCCATCGGTTTCTTTTTGAGGGGTCACCCCTTTGAAAAGCAAATGATGGGAACCTAAACGGGTGGGGAAGGGACGGAGGTTGAATTTTTTTATGAATTTATTATTTTTTTTTCCTTCCCTCGTGTCCAAAAGCATAACCCCTGCTGGAGATTGTCCTGGAAGCTCCAGGGGGAGACCGCACTGGTATCCCCCTCCTTCAGGCGCGCCACTCACACCACACACACTCTTATCGCGGAGATCTGGCTGGGATCGAACCAGCAACCTCTGAACCCGTGAGGCAGCGCTCACACCTGTGAGCCACAGATCTCTTGTCCCAACATGTGAAGGAACTTATACTTCACTGTTATCCTGAGAGTTTCCAATAAAGCAGTTAAAGTGAGATTTGAACCCGTGTCTTCATCACAGCCTCATCCTCAGAGAGTGTGTGTATCCACTCGCCCATCATGGATCTTGTGACAGTGACTGGTTTTCAGGACATCTTGTCTAATGAGGAGCGTTTAAAGTCAGCAATAGTGGGAGTTGAACTCAGGACGCTGCGACTGAAACACAACTCTTTCTCTCCTGAGCCACTGAGACTGCAGAGATGAAGAGCGTTTGAACAGGTTTTATCCAGAGCTTTGTGTTAAATGAGGAATAACTTTAACAAATGTGGGATTTGAACCAGGACTTTCAGGTTTGAAAGTGAGACGACTATCCGCTGCGCCACAGAGCCTGTGAGGCAATGATGTTTTAGATTTAAAGCTCATCTTAAACACACACAACATGTTGCAAAGTATTTCTTTAGATTTATTATTCAATTGTGATTAAACCAGAACTACTCTGTTTGACATTTGACAATAAAATATGAGAACTGATATATACGCTAAATATACGTTATAATACATTTAAGCTATTCTTTGTATCAACTGTATCAGTATCTGTGTGTGATTTTGTTGTGTCCTATCTTTTAAAATAAATATATATGCCAAATAGTCGGATGATCTAAAAGTTTGCCCTCCTGTGGCGATTTGTGTGAATTACACCGCTACAAATCGAGTATAATAAACATAAACTTTTTTTAATACTTTATTTTCAACAAAAAGCATGTACAAAGTCCTCATTGTATAACAAAGCACATTTCACATGCCTCAACATAAAAGAACAAGAAACAAATAAAACAAAATAAAGGAGAGAGGGTACATAACAATCAGTTTACATATAATTACATTTGTATTGTAATTCAATGTTAAGACAGAAAATATATTCTGCATGTAAGCACCACTAAATACTTTCACTTTCTGAGAAAATGTTCAAGGAGGAGCATATATTAATCGTTTTAACTGCTTTATTATTTTTAGATTTTGACATCATATCTATATACATTTTAATCTCTTTTTCAATGACTATAAAAGCGGTTTGATAAACATAAAAGTGTTTGTCCTCCTGTGGTGATTTGAGTGAATTACACCGCTACAAATCGAGTCTTATAATAAACTTAAATGGGATGTTTCTGTCCTCTTTGTTCTTCTGATCAAATACTTGTACTTACACGAAAGACCAGACCAAAGGCAAACAATTATTTTCTGCGCCACAGATCTTGTGTCTAATGTGCGTGTAACTGAGGCTCTGGCTCAGTCTTTGTAAAAGATGGCCACATGGGTTTAAACATGTTTCTGCTTCATGATTCAAAGTCTGAATGTGATCTCTCCACTATAACGCGACAGTAAAGGTCAGTGTCGCCTCCGCTCCTCTAGGCGGCAGAAGCGGTTTCTCCTTCAGTCGGACTCTTCGGCTGCTTGACAACATGACGCTCGATGACAGTCACAACAACACGCGCAGATCCTGCAGATGAGATGACAGCTCTTAATGCGACTTTAACAGCACATATTCCTGAACAAACTGCAAATAAAACCGACACAGAGACGGATAAGATGAAGGACCGAGTGTCACGCGACTCACCTGTAAGTAACTTTCCCCATAAAGTCAATTTCTCTCGTCAAATGACCTGCACGCGCTATAGAGCAAACCTCTCGCGAGTGTTTCCTGTTCAGTCTCTGAATGAATCGCCTCTGATATTCACACTATAAAGTGGAATAAGAAGGACTCTGTTGCTATTGCAGTGGTTTCTGGGTTGATGTGAGAGTCAGCAGGAGTTTGTGGAGCTCTGATGTTGTCCTGCCGCTTCTGGCTTTTCTACTTCCTGTTATGACTGGAATATGTGAGGAAACACAGCCTTTAAAATGTTACTTTAATAAAAAAATGTCTCAATATTACTAGAAGCATGAAACAAAGTAAAGAGCGCTGACATTGTGCTTGGTTTTCATTGTGTATCATTTCTGTAATGTTGTTGTGATGTTTTGTAGGTCTGGCATTCTTTGAATGGGGATTTAGTTTTTATTTCTTATTCCGTGTTTTCATAATTTTGTCAGTCATTGAATTAATATAATCATCAGAACTAAAACGAGACGATTGATACAGCATTACTGATGTATAACAGATGTAATTTTAGGCTATTTTTTTTTTAAATTCTATTTGTTTTCTAGATATTCAGTGTGTAATGATGTGTGTGTGTGTGCGTGTGCGTGTGCGTGTGCGTGTGTGTGTGTGTGTGTGTGTGTCTCTACAGGATCAGTGAAGTGTTGTGGAGCGTAAACCCGGCCAGCAGAAGCAGAGCTCAGAGTCGTGTGGACAGACATCGGCTGTAATGATGGCCTTCTGCTCATGGACAGGTAATGTATATAATGTGTGATTGTGTGTTTGACGGCTGAACATGTAGGTTCCCATCGTTTTCTTTTTGAGGGGTCACCCCTTTGAAAAGCAAATGATGGGAACTTAAACGGGTGGGGAAGGGACGGAGGTTGAATTTTTTTATGAATTTATTATTTTTTCCTTCCCTCATGTCCAAAAGCATAACCCCTGCTGGAGATTGTCCTGGAAGCTCCGGGGGGAGACCGCACTGGTATCCCCCTCCTTCAGGCGCGCCACTCACACCACACACTCTTATCGCAGAGACCCGGCTGGAATCGAACCAGCAACCTCTGAACCCGTGAGGCAGCGCTCACACCTGTGAGCCACAGATCTCTTGTCCCAACATGTGAAGGAACTTATACTTCACTGTTATCCTGAGAGTTTCCAATAAAGCAGTTAAAGTGAGATTTGAACCCGTGTCTTCATCACAGCCTCATCCTCAGAGAGTGTGTGTATCCACTCGCCCATCATGGATCTTGTGACAGTGACTGGTTTTCAGGACATCTTGTCTAATGAGGAGCGTTTAAAGTCAGCAATAGTGGGAGTTGAACTCAGGACGCTGCGACTGAAACACAACTCTTTCTCTCCTGAGCCACTGAGACTGCAGAGATGAAGAGCGTTTGAACAGGTTTTATCCAGAGCTTTGTGTTAAATGAGGAATAACTTTAACAAATGTGGGATTTGAACCAGGACTTTCAGGTTTGAAAGTGAGACGACTATCCGCTGCGCCACAGAGCCTGTGAGGCAATGATGTTTTAGATTTAAAGCTCATCTTAAACACACACAACATGTTGCAAAGTATTTCTTTAGATTTATTATTCAATTGTGATTAAACCAGAACTACTCTGTTTGACATTTGACAATAAAATATGAGAACTGATATATACGCTAAATATACGTTATAATACATTTAAGCTATTCTTTGTATCAACTGTATCAGTATCTGTGTGTGATTTTGTTGTGTCCTATCTTTTAAAATAAATATATATGCCAAATAGTCGGATGATCTAAAAGTTTGCCCTCCTGTGGCGATTTGTGTGAATTACACCGCTACAAATCGAGTATAATAAACATAAACTTTTTTTAATACTTTATTTTCAACAAAAAGCATGTACAAAGTCCTCATTGTATAACAAAGCACATTTCACATGCCTCAACATAAAAGAACAAGAAACAAATAAAACAAAATAAAGGAGAGAGGGTACATAACAATCAGTTTACATATAATTACATTTGTATTGTAATTCAATGTTAAGACAGAAAATATATTCTGCATGTAAGCACCACTAAATACTTTCACTTTCTGAGAAAATGTTCAAGGAGGAGCATATATTAATCGTTTTAACTGCTTTATTATTTTTAGATTTTGACATCATATCTATATACATTTTAATCTCTTTTTCAATGACTATAAAAGCGGTTTGATAAACATAAAAGTGTTTGTCCTCCTGTGGTGATTTGAGTGAATTACACCGCTACAAATCGAGTCTTATAATAAACTTAAATGGGATGTTTCTGTCCTCTTTGTTCTTCTGATCAAATACTTGTACTTACACGAAAGACCAGACCAAAGGCAAACAATTATTTTCTGCGCCACAGATCTTGTGTCTAATGTGCGTGTAACTGAGGCTCTGGCTCAGTCTTTGTAAAAGATGGCCACATGGGTTTAAACATGTTTCTGCTTCATGATTCAAAGTCTGAATGTGATCTCTCCACTATAACGCGACAGTAAAGGTCAGTGTCGCCTCCGCTCCTCTAGGCGGCAGAAGCGGTTTCTCCTTCAGTCGGACTCTTCGGCTGCTTGACAACATGACGCTCGATGACAGTCACAACAACACGCGCAGATCCTGCAGATGAGATGACAGCTCTTAATGCGACTTTAACAGCACATATTCCTGAACAAACTGCAAATAAAACCGACACAGAGACGGATAAGATGAAGGACCGAGTGTCACGCGACTCACCTGTAAGTAACTTTCCCCATAAAGTCAATTTCTCTCGTCAAATGACCTGCACGCGCTATAGAGCAAACCTCTCGCGAGTGTTTCCTGTTCAGTCTCTGAATGAATCGCCTCTGATATTCACACTATAAAGTGGAATAAGAAGGACTCTGTTGCTATTGCAGTGGTTTCTGGGTTGATGTGAGAGTCAGCAGGAGTTTGTGGAGCTCTGATGTTGTCCTGCCGCTTCTGGCTTTTCTACTTCCTGTTATGACTGGAATATGTGAGGAAACACAGCCTTTAAAATGTTACTTTAATAAAAAAATGTCTCAATATTACTAGAAGCATGAAACAAAGTAAAGAGCGCTGACATTGTGCTTGGTTTTCATTGTGTATCATTTCTGTAATGTTGTTGTGATGTTTTGTAGGTCTGGCATTCTTTGAATGGGGATTTAGTTTTTATTTCTTATTCCGTGTTTTCATAATTTTGTCAGTCATTGAATTAATATAATCATCAGAACTAAAACGAGACGATTGATACAGCATTACTGATGTATAACAGATGTAATTTTAGGCTATTTTTTTTTTAAATTCTATTTGTTTTCTAGATATTCAGTGTGTAATGATGTGTGTGTGTGTGTGTGTGCGTGTGCGTGTGCGTGTGCGTGTGCGTGTGCGTGTGTGTGTGTGTGTGTGTGTGTCTCTACAGGATCAGTGAAGTGTTGTGGAGCGTAAACCCGGCCAGCAGAAGCAGAGCTCAGAGTCGTGTGGACAGACATCGGCTGTAATGATGGCCTTCTGCTCATGGACAGGTAATGTATATAATGTGTGATTGTGTGTTTGACGGCTGAACATGTAGGTTCCCATCGTTTTCTTTTTGAGGGGTCACCCCTTTGAAAAGCAAATGATGGGAACTTAAACGGGTGGGGAAGGGACGGAGGTTGAATTTTTTTATGAATTTATTATTTTTTCCTTCCCTCATGTCCAAAAGCATAACCCCTGCTGGAGATTGTCCTGGAAGCTCCGGGGGGAGACCGCACTGGTATCCCCCTCCTTCAGGCGCGCCACTCACACCACACACTCTTATCGCAGAGACCCGGCTGGAATCGAACCAGCAACCTCTGAACCCGTGAGGCAGCGCTCACACCTGTGAGCCACAGATCTCTTGTCCCAACATGTGAAGGAACTTATACTTCACTGTTATCCTGAGAGTTTCCAATAAAGCAGTTAAAGTGAGATTTGAACCCGTGTCTTCATCACAGCCTCATCCTCAGAGAGTGTGTGTATCCACTCGCCCATCATGGATCTTGTGACAGTGACTGGTTTTCAGGACATCTTGTCTAATGAGGAGCGTTTAAAGTCAGCAATAGTGGGAGTTGAACTCAGGACGCTGCGACTGAAACACAACTCTTTCTCTCCTGAGCCACTGAGACTGCAGAGATGAAGAGCGTTTGAACAGGTTTTATCCAGAGCTTTGTGTTAAATGAGGAATAACTTTAACAAATGTGGGATTTGAACCAGGACTTTCAGGTTTGAAAGTGAGACGACTATCCGCTGCGCCACAGAGCCTGTGAGGCAATGATGTTTTAGATTTAAAGCTCATCTTAAACACACACAACATGTTGCAAAGTATTTCTTTAGATTTATTATTCAATTGTGATTAAACCAGAACTACTCTGTTTGACATTTGACAATAAAATATGAGAACTGATATATACGCTAAATATACGTTATAATACATTTAAGCTATTCTTTGTATCAACTGTATCAGTATCTGTGTGTGATTTTGTTGTGTCCTATCTTTTAAAATAAATATATATGCCAAATAGTCGGATGATCTAAAAGTTTGCCCTCCTGTGGCGATTTGTGTGAATTACACCGCTACAAATCGAGTATAATAAACATAAACTTTTTTTAATACTTTATTTTCAACAAAAAGCATGTACAAAGTCCTCATTGTATAACAAAGCACATTTCACATGCCTCAACATAAAAGAACAAGAAACAAATAAAACAAAATAAAGGAGAGAGGGTACATAACAATCAGTTTACATATAATTACATTTGTATTGTAATTCAATGTTAAGACAGAAAATATATTCTGCATGTAAGCACCACTAAATACTTTCACTTTCTGAGAAAATGTTCAAGGAGGAGCATATATTAATCGTTTTAACTGCTTTATTATTTTTAGATTTTGACATCATATCTATATACATTTTAATCTCTTTTTCAATGACTATAAAAGCGGTTTGATAAACATAAAAGTGTTTGTCCTCCTGTGGTGATTTGAGTGAATTACACCGCTACAAATCGAGTCTTATAATAAACTTAAATGGGATGTTTCTGTCCTCTTTGTTCTTCTGATCAAATACTTGTACTTACACGAAAGACCAGACCAAAGGCAAACAATTATTTTCTGCGCCACAGATCTTGTGTCTAATGTGCGTGTAACTGAGGCTCTGGCTCAGTCTTTGTAAAAGATGGCCACATGGGTTTAAACATGTTTCTGCTTCATGATTCAAAGTCTGAATGTGATCTCTCCACTATAACGCGACAGTAAAGGTCAGTGTCGCCTCCGCTCCTCTAGGCGGCAGAAGCGGTTTCTCCTTCAGTCGGACTCTTCGGCTGCTTGACAACATGACGCTCGATGACAGTCACAACAACACGCGCAGATCCTGCAGATGAGATGACAGCTCTTAATGCGACTTTAACAGCACATATTCCTGAACAAACTGCAAATAAAACCGACACAGAGACGGATAAGATGAAGGACCGAGTGTCACGCGACTCACCTGTAAGTAACTTTCCCCATAAAGTCAATTTCTCTCGTCAAATGACCTGCACGCGCTATAGAGCAAACCTCTCGCGAGTGTTTCCTGTTCAGTCTCTGAATGAATCGCCTCTGATATTCACACTATAAAGTGGAATAAGAAGGACTCTGTTGCTATTGCAGTGGTTTCTGGGTTGATGTGAGAGTCAGCAGGAGTTTGTGGAGCTCTGATGTTGTCCTGCCGCTTCTGGCTTTTCTACTTCCTGTTATGACTGGAATATGTGAGGAAACACAGCCTTTAAAATGTTACTTTAATAAAAAAATGTCTCAATATTACTAGAAGCATGAAACAAAGTAAAGAGCGCTGACATTGTGCTTGGTTTTCATTGTGTATCATTTCTGTAATGTTGTTGTGATGTTTTGTAGGTCTGGCATTCTTTGAATGGGGATTTAGTTTTTATTTCTTATTCCGTGTTTTCATAATTTTGTCAGTCATTGAATTAATATAATCATCAGAACTAAAACGAGACGATTGATACAGCATTACTGATGTATAACAGATGTAATTTTAGGCTATTTTTTTTTTAAATTCTATTTGTTTTCTAGATATTCAGTGTGTAATGATGTGTGTGTGTGTGTGTGTGCGTGTGCGTGTGCGTGTGCGTGTGTGTGTGTGTGTGTGTGTGTCTCTACAGGATCAGTGAAGTGTTGTGGAGCGTAAACCCGGCCAGCAGAAGCAGAGCTCAGAGTCGTGTGGACAGACATCGGCTGTAATGATGGCCTTCTGCTCATGGACAGGTAATGTATATAATGTGTGATTGTGTGTTTGACGGCTGAACATGTAGGTTCCCATCGTTTTCTTTTTGAGGGGTCACCCCTTTGAAAAGCAAATGATGGGAACTTAAACGGGTGGGGAAGGGACGGAGGTTGAATTTTTTTATGAATTTATTATTTTTTCCTTCCCTCATGTCCAAAAGCATAACCCCTGCTGGAGATTGTCCTGGAAGCTCCGGGGGGAGACCGCACTGGTATCCCCCTCCTTCAGGCGCGCCACTCACACCACACACTCTTATCGCAGAGACCCGGCTGGAATCGAACCAGCAACCTCTGAACCCGTGAGGCAGCGCTCACACCTGTGAGCCACAGATCTCTTGTCCCAACATGTGAAGGAACTTATACTTCACTGTTATCCTGAGAGTTTCCAATAAAGCAGTTAAAGTGAGATTTGAACCCGTGTCTTCATCACAGCCTCATCCTCAGAGAGTGTGTGTGTGTATCCACTCACCCATCATGGATCTTGTGACAGTGACTGGTTTTCAGGACATCTTGTCTAATGAGAAGAGTTTAAAGTCAGCAATAGTGGGAGTTGAACTCAGGACGCTGCGACTGAAACACAACTCTTTCTCTCCTGAGCCACTGAGACTGCAGAGATGAAGAGCGTTTGAACAGGTTTTATCCAGAGCTTTGTGTTAAATGAGGAATAACTTTAACAAATGTGGGATTTGAACCAGGACTTTCAGGTTTGAAAGTGAGACGACTATCCGCTGCACCACAGAGCCTGTGAGGCAATGATGTTTTAGATTTAAAGCTCATCTTAAACACACACAACATGTTGCAAAGTATTTCTTTAGATTTATTATTCAATTGTGATTAAACCAGAGCTACTCTGTTTGACATTTGACAATAAAATATGAGAACTGATATATACGCTAAATATACGTTATAATACATTTAAGCTATTCTTTGTATCAACTGTATCAGTATCTGTGTGTGATTTTGTTGTGTTCTATCTTTTAAAATAAATATATATGCCAAATAGTCGGATGATCTAAAAGTTTGCCCTCCTGTGGCGATTTGTGTGAATTACACCGCTACAAATCGAGTATAATAAACATAAACTTTTTTTAATACTTTATTTTCAACAAAAAGCATGTACAAAGTCCTCATTGTATAACAAAGCACATTTCACATGCCTCAACATAAAAGAACAAGAAACAAATAAAACAAAATAAAGGAGAGAGGGTACATAACAATCAGTTTACATATAATTACATTTGTATTGTAATTCAATGTTAAGACAGAAAATATATTCTGCATGTAAGCACCACTAAATACTTTCACTTTCTGAGAAAATGTTCAAGGAGGAGCATATATTAATCGTTTTAACTGCTTTATTATTTTTAGATTTTGACATATCTATATACATTTTAATCTCTTTTTCAATGACTATAAAAGCGGTTTGATAAACATAAAAGTGTTTGCCCTCCTGTGGTGATTTGAGTGAATTACACCGCTACAAATCGAGTCTTATAATAAACTTAAATGGGATGTTTCTGTCTTCTGTTCTTCTGATCAAATACTTGTACTTACACGAAAGACCAGACCAAAGGCAAACAATTATTTTCTGCGTCTCAGATCTTGTGTCTAATGTGTGTGTATGAAGTAACTCTGGCTCAGTCTTTGTAAAAGATGGCCACATGGGTTTAAACATGTTTCTGCTTCATGATTCAAAGTCTGAATGTGATCTCTCCACTATAACGCGACAGTAAAGGTCAGTGTCGCCTCCGCTCCTCTAGGCGGCAGAAGCGGTTTCTCCTTCAGTCGGACTCTTCGGCTGCTTGACAACATGACGCTCGATGACAGTCACAACAACACGCGCAGATCCTGCAGATGAGATGACAGCTCTTAATGCGACTTTAACAGCACATATTCCTGAACAAACTGCAAATAAAACCGACACACAGACGAATAAAATGAAGGACCAAGTGTCACGCGACTCACCTGTAAGTAACTTTCCGCATAAAGTCCATTTATCTTGTCAAATGACCTGCACGCGCTATAGAGCAAACCTCTCGCGAGAGTTTCCTGTTCAGTCTCTGAATGAATCGCCTCTGATATTCACACTATAAAGTGGAATAAGAAGGACTCTGTTGCTATTGCAGTGGTTTCTGGGTTGATGTGAGAGTCAGCAGGAGTTTGTGGAGCTCTGATGTTGTCCTGCCGCTTCTGGCTTTTCTACTTCCTGTTATGACTGGAATATGAGAGGAAACACAGCCTTTAAAATGTTACTTTAATAAAAAATGTCTCAATATTACTAGAAGCATGAAACAAAGTAAAGAGCAGTGGCATTGTGCTTGGTTTTCATTGTGTATCATTTCTGTAATGTTGTTGTGATGTTTTGTAGGTCTGGCATTCTTTGAATGGGGATTTAGTTTTTATTTCTTATTCTGTGTTTTCGTAATTTTGTCAGTCATTGAATTAATATAATCATCAGAACTAAAACGAGACGATTGATACAGCATTACTGATGTATAACAGATGTAATTTTAGGCTATTTTTTTTTTAAATTCTATTTGTTTTCTAGATATTCAGTGTGTAATGATGTGTGCGTGTGTGTGTGCGTGTGTGTGTGTGCGCGTGTGTGCGTGTGTGCGTGTGTGTGTGTGTGTGTGTGTCTCTACAGGATCAGTGAAGTGTTGTGGAGCGTAAACCCGGCCAGCAGAAGCAGAGCTCAGAGTCGTGTGGACAGACATCGGCTGTAATGATGGCCTTCTGCTCATGGACAGGTAATGTATATAATGTGTGATTGTGTGTTTGACGGCTGAACATGTAGGTTCCCATCGTTTTCTTTTTGAAGGGTCACACCTTTATAAAGCAAATGATGGGAACCTAAACGGGTGGGGAAGGGACGGAGGTTGAATTTTTTTATGAATTTATTTTATTTATTTTTTTCCTTCCCTCATGTCCAAAAGCATAACCCCTGCTGGAGATTGTCCTGGAAGCTCCGGGGGGAGACCACACTGGTATCCCCCTCCTTCAGGCGCGCCACTCACACCACACACTCTTATCGCGGAGACCCGGCTGGAATCGAACCAGCAACCTCTGAACCCGTGAGGCAGCGCTCATACCTGTGAGCCACAGATCTCTTGTCCCAACATGTGAAGGAACTTATACTTCACTGTTATCCTGAGAGTTTCCAATAAAGCAGTTAAAGTGAGATTTGAACCCGTGTCTTCATCACAGCCTCATCCTCAGAGAGTGTGTGTATCCACTCGCCCATCATGGATCTTGTGACAGTGACTGGTTTTCAGGACATCTTGTCTAATGAGGAGCGTTTAAAGTCAGCAATAGTGGGAGTTGAACTCAGGACGCTGCGACTGAAACACAACTCTTTCTCTCCTGAGCCACTGAGACTGCAGAGATGAAGAGCGTTTGAACAGGTTTTATCCATAGCTTTGTGTTAAATGAGGAATAACTTTAACAAATGTGGGATTTGAACCAGGACTTTCAGGTTTGAAAGTGAGACGACTATCCGCTGCACCACAGAGCCTGTGAGGCAATGATGTTTTAGATTTAAAGTTCATCTTAACGTATGTTTGAGCTGTAAAAGATGCTCATCATTGATGGATAACTCATTGATACTGTCCAGAAATAAACACACACAACATGTGGCAAAGTGTTTCTTTAGATTTATTGATTTATTATTCAATTGTGAGAAAGCCAGAGCTACTCTTATAGAATTCCTTTTTTTCTGTTTCATGTGTGAAAAGTTGTTTGACATTTGACATTCATTATCATTAAAGTTATTCTTTGTATCAACTGGATCCGTATCTGTGTGTGATTTTGTTGTGTCCTATCTTTTGAAATAAATATATATGCCAAAAAGTCAGATGATCTAAAAGTTTGCCCTCCTGTGGTGATTTGTGTGATTTACATTTACATTTATGCATTTAGGAGACGCTTTTATTCAAAGTGACTTACAACTGGAGAGTACTGGAAGCGATCCTTCATGAAGAGTCGAATAAACGCATAAAGTGCCTGAAATACTAAGGCTGTGTGCATTGCTCAGTGTAGCACAGGCTAGAGTAGGGAGGGAAAATGGGGAATAAAGAAAATAAAGATTTTTTTTTTGCTGTCTTTTGATTGTCGTCAATGATTCTGCGTTTCGGGTGGCGGTGGGAATATCGTTCCACCAGCCGGGAGCGTTGAATGAAAATGTTCTGGAAAGGGATTTCATGCCTCTCTGTGATGGGACCACAAGCGGTCGCTCCTCAGCTGAGCTTGGGCTTCTGGTGGGGGTGAATTACACCGCTACAAATCAAGTCTTATAATAAACTTAAATGGGATGTTTCTGTCCTCTTTGTTCTTCTGATCAAATACTTGTACTTACACGAAAGACCAGACCAAAGGCAAACAATTATTTTCTGCGCCACAGATCTTGTGTCTAATGTGTGTGTATGAAGTAACTCTGGCTCAGTCTTTGTAAAAGATGGCCACATGGGTTTAAACATGTTTCTGCTTCGTGATTCAAAGTCTGAATGTGATCTCTCCACTATAACGCGACAGTAAAGGTCAGTGTCGCCTCCGCTCCTCTAGGCGGCAGAAGCGGTTTCTCCTTCAGTCTGACTCTTCGGCTGCTTGACAACATGACGCTCGATGACAGTCACAACAACACGCGCAGATCCTGCAGATGAGATGACAGCTCTTAATGCGACTTTAACAGCACATATTCCTGAACAAACTGCAAATAAAACCGACACACAGACGGATAAGATGAAGGACCGAGTGTCACGCGACTCACCTGTAAGTAACTTTCCCCATAAAGTCAATTTCTCTCGTCAAATGACCTGCACGCGCTATAGAGCAAACCTCTCGCGAGTGTTTCCTGTTCAGTCTCTGAATGAATCGCCTCTGATATTCACACTATAAAGTGGAATAAGAAGGACTCTGTTGCTATTGCAGTGGTTTCTGGGTTGATGTGAGAGTCAGCAGGAGTTTGTGGAGCTCTGATGTTGTCCTGCCGCTTCTGGCTTTTCTACTTCCTGTTATGACTGGAATATGAGAGGAAACACAGGGTGCGTCTCATTCAGCTCCCTAGATCAGTAGTCAGGGCACTGATCAGGACATAAGGCAATGGGCTGACCCCCTGACCAGTGCCCTGACTACTGATCTAGGGAGCTGAATGAGACGCACCCACAGCCTTTAGATGGTATTTTAATGAAAAATGTCTCAATATTACTAGAAGCATGAAACAAAGTAAAGAGCAGTGGCATTGCGCTTGGTTTTCATTGTGTATCATTTCTGTAATGTTGTTGTGATGTTTTGTAGGTCTGGCATTCTTTGAATGGGAATTTAGTTTTTATTTCTTATTTAGTGTGTGTGTCTGTGCCGTGACTCTACAGGATCAGTGAAGTGTTGTGGAGCGTAAACCCGGCCAGCAGAAGCAGAGCTCAGAGTCGTGTGGACAGACATCGGCTGTAATGATGGCCTTCTGCTCATGGACAGGTAATGTATATAATGTGTGATTGTGTGTTTGACGGCTGAACATGTAGGTTCCCATCGGTTTCTTTGTGAGGGGTCACCCCTTTATAAAGCAAATGATGGGAACCTAAACGGGTGGGGAAGGGACGGAGGTTGAACATTTTTTATAAAATGTTTTTTTCCCTTGTTGTGTCCAAAAGCATAACCCCTGCTGGAGATTGTGCCGGAAACTCCAGGGGGAGACCGCACTGGTATCCCCCTCCTTCAGGCGCGCCACTCACACTCTTATCGCAGAGACCCGGCTGGAATCGAACCAGCAACCTCTGAACCCGTGAGGCAGCGCTCACACCTGTGAGCCACAGATCTCTTGTCTCAACATGTGAAGGAACTTATACTTCACTGTTATCCTGAGAGTTTCCAATAAAGCAGTTAAAGTGAGATTTGAACCCGTGTCTTCATCACAGCCTCATCCTCAGAGAGTGTGTGTATCCACTCGCCCATCATGGATCTTGTGACAGTGACTGGTTTTCAGGACATCTTGTCTAATGAGGAGCGTTTAAAGTCAGCAATAGTGGGAGTTGAACTCAGGACGCTGCGATTGAAACTCAACTCTTTCTCTCCTGAGCCACTGAGACTGCAGATGTGAAGAGTGTTTAAACAGGTTTTATCCATAGCTTTGTGTTAAATGAGGAATAACTTTAACAAATGTGAGATTTGAACCAGAACTTTCAGGTTTGAAAGTGAGACGACTATCCGCTGCACCACAGAGCCTGTGAGGCAATGATGTTTTAGATTTAAAGTTCATCTTAACGTATGTTTGAGCTGTAAAAGATGCTCATCATTGATGGATAACTCATTGATACTGTCCAGAAATAAACACACACAACATGTGGCAAAGTGTTTCTTTAGATTTATTGATTTATTATTCAATTGTGAGAAAGCCAGAGCTACTCTTATAGAATTCCTTTTTTTCTGTTTCATGTGTGAAAAGTTGTTTGACATTTGACATTCATTATCATTAAAGTTATTCTTTGTATCAACTGGATCCGTATCTGTGTGTGATTTTGTTGTGTCCTATCTTTTGAAATAAATATATATGCCAAAAAGTCAGATGATCTAAAAGTTTGCCCTCCTGTGGTGACTTGTGTGAAGTATATCAGTATGGGTGTTGAACATAATACAGTTTTTCTCGATTGCTAAGACACATTTCTTGAAAGCTGCTCTCCTTTTCTCTAAACTGTGAACACAAAACCCAATTTTCAAGCTACATTCACAAAACCTCAGACTCTTCTTGCAAAACCAAACTTTCACCTCAAAACAGTTCAATCTGTGCTCAAAACTGAACTATGTTGTCAAATCGTGCCCCGAGTCAATCAAAATTAAAAACACTACTGAACAGTCACTAAACACTACGTAGAAAAATAGAAAACACAATGCTCAGGACATGAATCTGGAGAAATTTTTTTTGTTTATTGTTCACTGCAGGCTAAATGCATGTTGCAAAAAAAAAAAAAAAAAAACTGTGCATTTAGCACTTGTACAAAAATACAAAACAGAAATCTTATGCGTTTGCCACTTGTGTACAGTAAGCCCATGTAAAAATAAAGTACAAAAATATACATGGAATACTAGGCCTACAAACAGTTAGACCAACCCGCCATTACAATACTACAGTATATTGGTACAGTGATGTACTGAAACATATATTTACTTACAGTATACTGTGGTACAGTATATAGTATGTCATACAGTAATTGCTGTCAACATTTGCATACTGTACTATAATGTCAAAAAAAGGTAATTACCTGTTCTCTTCTCTAAATCTTTGGATTATGGTGGACACAGTGAATCTACTGATGTTTGGTTGTACCCTTTGTCCAGCCTCCCTCATGCTCATACCATGGACAAGAACATGGTCAATCACAGTAGCTCTGATTTCATCAGATATTACTGTTCTTTGTCTTCGCTGACCACCTCGACCACCTTGACCTCCTCTCACACAAACTCTTCCTCTCAGATTTCTATCCATTGTAGGGCCTCAAAAACCAGTGCTCTCTGAACTGGCTTACTGTATATGTTCCCTCACATCATTAGCCACAAGTGTGATCAATTTTGAGTTGTTGTGTTCAAGTGGTGACATTTGTGCTTTAATTGTGTTTGACTTTTGTCACCTGTGCTCACCATTAAGCAGCACGGGTGCATCACAATGAAAATGTGTTGGCAAGTTGTGTCTAAACAGGTGAAAAGTGCTTATGGTTTTGCCAAAAGAGTGATTGATTCAATCAGTGGGTTCAGGCAACTGAGCATTTGGTTCAGACAATAGGGTTTAGTGTTTTAGCAATTGAGAAAAACTGTAATACGGGTTACCCCATCTTCCAGTTCCCTGCACTCAGGTGACTTGAGATGTTTTTTCTGCAGCCAAAGAGCCTGTTACAAAACATGCCTGCCATGTACACAAACACTGTTTTCAGTAGGCAGTGTACCCACCTCACAGTATGCACCCAAGCACTTCCCATACAGTGCACGCCGCCAAACATAAACACTATCCCCACAGTGCACAAAACAACCGGGCTACCGGGTCCCTATTACTAAGCGGCCCACCCCTGAATATAATTCAACCCCTGGCCATACGGGCCCAGACCTGGCAGGCCATCCCTGGACATATCAGAATGGGTGTTGAACATAATAAAATGAGGTTACTCGCTACAATTCGCTCACAGACCCCGCGTTTTCGCGCCGTGGTCGAGACTTCGGTGAGAAGCAACGAAATTCATGTGCTTCGCGCCAAAGTGTTGAAACTGTTAGAAAAGGGAGCAGTAGAAACCGTTCACTCAACCATTCGCTAAGCGAGTCAGGCTTTTACAGCCGATACTTCCTCATCCTGAAAAAGGAAGTCGGTCTCAGAGCCATCCTAGAACTCAGACATCTGAACAAAGCGCTTATGACGCACTCGTTCAGAATGCTGACGATGAAACAAATCCTCACACAAATTCGCCCGGGGGATTGGTCATTCTTGAGATTCGCCTTCGAGGGGCAAGCTTATCAGTACACAGTCTTGCCATTCGGTCTATCTCTGGCACCTCACACTTTTACGATGTGCATGGATGCAGCTCTAGCTCCCCTGAGACTACGGGGAATGCGAATACTCAACTACCTCGACGACTGGCTTATTATAGCCCAATCAGAGGCACAGTTTATAACCCACAGATCCTGGCTCCTCAACCATCTAGAATGCTTGGGTCTCAAGATCAACATTGCAAAGAGCACACTGTCTCCACTGTCGCAGCTTACATCACAACACGCGCTCTCCCTTCAGAGCCTGGCAGCGTCATTCGAGGGTGCTTACACTCCTCTCAAAGGTTTTCAGAGGATGTTAGGCCTTAGGGCCTCGGCACCAGCAGTGCTCGAACTGGGTCTATTACACATGTGCCCCGTCCAACGCTGGCTAAATTCCCGTGTTCCACCCCGTAAGTAGCGTTCGGGCCTGTTAAGCGTCAAAGTGAACCACAGCTGTATCAAAGCTCTGGCTCCTTGGAAAGCGACCGCCTGGTACCAGTCGGGTGTGAGTATGGGCACAGAGACGAAATGGAAAGTGGTCTTGACAGATGCATCCAACCTAGGGCACGAGGGCAAACCAGCCTCTGGCCTTTGGTCAGTATCGGAGAAACGGCTGCACAAAAACTGTCTAGAGATGAAAGTGGTCCCTTTCCTCCCATATTTAAAGGATCACCAGATCCTGGTCCGAACGGACAACATGTCGGTGGTATCCTATATAAATCGCCAGGGCAGCCTGAGATCAAACAGCCTGCACTCCATGGCGAAACATCTCCTTTTATGGGCACAGCACAACCTGAGCTCGCTGAGAGCAGCTCACGTGCCAGGTATTCTGAATCAGGGTCTGGATATGTTATCCAGAGGCAACATTTCACCAGGGAAATGGTCTCTTCACCCACAAACGATTCAGCTGATTTGGATCATCTTCGGCGAAGCAAAGGTCGATCTGTTCGCCTCAGAAGACAATACTCATTGCCCAGCAATTTTCTCCAAGCACAGTGATGCGCTGGACCACGACTGGCCCAGACATCCTCTGTATGCTTTACCTCCTCCTTCGTGATGATATCTTAGGTCATCAAAAGGATCAAGGAAAATAAATGTGCAGTGCTCTTGATAGCCCTGCTATGGGAAAAGCAAAGGACTCATATGCCAGACACAGCCCCATGGCCAATACCGCTGAGTAGAGAACTCCTCACACAGGCGAAGGGGAAGATCTGGCACCCCCGGCCCGATTTGTGGGCCCTTCATGTATGGCCCATCAACGGATACCCGGGAACCTCCCCGAAAAGGTGTTGAATACTATTTCTAAAGCCAGATCCCCCACAACCAGGTGGCTTTATGTGCTGAAATGGTCAGTATTCTCTAGCTAACTGGTGTACAGCACGAAACCTGGACCCACATTCGTGTGAGGTGGCAGAGGTGCTCACCTTCCTTCAAGAGCTGATGGACGCGGGCTATTCCCCCTCCACGCTCAAAGTATATGTGGCTGCCATAGCAGCATATCACATTCAGGTGACTGGACAGTCACTGGGGAAAAACGAGCTTATTGTGCGCTTCCTTAAAGGGGACAGGAGGCTCAACCTGCCTCAGCTCCCTTCAGTTCCTAGATGGGACCATTCCACAGTCTTACAAGCTATGAAAGGCGCCCCATTCGAACCACTTCAGTCTGTGAGCTTAAAGCACCATTCACTCAAAGCTGCTTTTTTGTTGGCATTAGCCTCAGTCAAGCGAGAGGGTGACCTCTCGAGTTTGGGCCTAGCGACTCCAGGGTCGTCCTCAAGCCAAGACATGGTTATATACCTAAAGTGCTCTCCATTCCATTCAAAGCACAGGTCATTTCGCTATCGGCTTTGCCCTCGTCACAAGACGAAAAAGATGCGAATCTGCTCTGCCCAGTCAGGGCACTGAGGTCAGGCAGTCCGGACAGCTCTTTGTTTGCTTTGGCTGCCGCACTAAAGGTGGCACGGTCACGAAGCAGAGATTGTCACGTTGGATAGTAGACGCTATCTCACTGGCTGCCCTATAGGCATCAGAGCTCATTCTACTAGAGGCATGGCCTCATTGTGGGCTTGGTCAAGTGGCATACCACTTGAAGATATCTGTGCGGCGGCAGGCTGGGCCTCACCATCCACTTTTATCAGATTTTATCATTTGGAGGTCCCTGCTTTACAAGCTAGGATTCTTTCCATATAATAAACGTATAAAAACCTATGTGTAACACAAGCATACGTTTTAAGGCCCGACTTATTTACATACTATAAGGCTCAACGTCCAGTCAAAAGTCTAATAACCCATATATTTATGAGATTCTCATGCATATTCAGGCCCGATTATATCTGGCCTAATTTTATTGGGTTTCCCTTGTATACCCTCATGTGAGGCTCACCACGGTTGGCCTCTTGGGGGTTCATTTCACTTATCTCTGCTAGGTGCCTGTGGTTTTCACCACAGACCTTAGTGGGAGTTTGATTAAAGCACGCACTGCATTTTGCATTGCATCGCCAAGTGTATGCTACGCCTCGGTTACTCACATAACCTTGGTTCCCTGAGAGAAGGGAACGAGTATTGTGTAGCTTGCCATGCTTGTGATTTGCTCAGGGTATCGCTTCAGTCGATTTTTAAACCTGAATTATATGGCTAGACACGGTCCTTTATAGACTCGATAGGCAAATTCAGGCGGGCTATTAAGGCGGGATTTCAGGTAGTCACCTCACTGGTCCTCCCGCTCAGCCGCCTCAACATAGGTTCCTGCAGTTGCCGCAGCTCAGCCAATCAGCACGTAGGCACGCTCTGCTGCACTGCGCTTTACATAGATAAAATTATATGGATACAATTTTTGCTTCATATTCTCGAGGAAAGGAGTTTCCCCTGGCGTATGCTACGCAATGCTCTTTCCTTTCTCTCAGGGAACCAAGGTTATGAGAGTAACCTAGTCGTTTCCCCTCCGCTCCACTAGGCGGCAAAGTCTGACTCTTTGGCTGCTTGACAACAAGATGCTTGATGACAGTCACAACAACACGTGCAGATCCTGCAGATGAGCTTTAACAGCACATATTCCAGAACAAACTGCAAATAAAACCGACACACAGACGAATAAAATGAAGGACCAAGTGTCACGCGACTCACCTGTAAGTAACTTTCCGCATAAAGTCCATTTATCTTGTCAAATGACTTACACGCTCTATAGAGCAAACCTCTCGCGAGTGTTTCCTGTTCAGTCTCTGAATGAATCGCCTCTGATATTCACACTATAAAGTGGAATAAGAAGGACTCTGTTGCTATTGCAGTGGTTTCAGAGCTGCCAACTCTCACGCATTGGCCGTGAGACACACGCATTTGATTGGTTTCACACGCTCACACGCCACACCCCCGATTTCTCACGCTGAAGTGTCAACCCGGTCAGTCAAATGCCTGAAAGATGAGTTTATCTATAGATGTACATGTTGAGCCGATCATGTTGATCGATTAGTTATGCTCTCGGTGAGGGGGTTCAAGATAAATGGGCAAATAAAAACTGTGTTGTTGCGCGACCTAAAGCTACATTCCGTTTTGGGTTCTGACGAGAAAGAGCCTGTAATGAGCGAAGTGGAGCGCTGTGACGCTCAGGGGTGCGTTTCCCGAAAGCGTTGTTCACTAACTATGGTCACAAGTTCCGTCATTATAAGCTTAGTTTAACGAGTCGTTTCCCGAAACCATAGTTCCAACGAATGTTCGCAAACAGCATCGCAAAGTTGATTTGCATACATTTTGTTCTTGCACTGATGTTAAATGTGTAGCCATTTTGCACTTTGGCAGCCAGTTTGAGATATAGGCTATATTTGAGTATTGTGTGTAATGATTCTGACAGTTTTTTTCCATAGAAATGACTGGGGAAAAGTGTCCCAATAACCCTGAATTCACCCTCTTTGAAATCATAATTACATGGCACTATGAAGCTTAAAACCCCAAATATTATAACATTCTTCATTAACAATTATTCAGTTATTCAATCTCATTGTAAAAAAAAGAAAAAGAAAAAAGTGGTTTCAATGTAGCCAGCTACTTTTTGACAGTAACTTGTAGTGTAGCTACTTTTTCAAAAGGGTAGCTTGAATGTAACTTAACTACTCAAAGTAGTTTTTACTACAACACAGTTTTTTTAGATCAGCCACAGCAAAACAAGAACCACACAACAGACAGAAGAGCAACAGACAGGTTTTTTCCTATTTCTTCCCTGTAAGAGTGTGCTGTAGGTTGATGTATAATCAATTTGTTCTATTTAGACAAAACCATGCCTCTAGGCCTACATAGTGCTTTAAAATTGTGTGTGTGTGTGTGTGTGTGTGTGTGTGTCTATAGGATATAGGCTACTGTATAGCCTACAATGCGTCATATAGATGCATTTTGTGTGTGTGTGTATATATATATATATATATATATATATATATATATATATATATATATATATATATATATATATATATATATATATATAATATTATCATTTTTTTTTGTGCAATTTTTGCAATTTTTGCTTTGTACACGGCAAAATTTTGGTTGGCCCCACCAAATCTCACTCTAAGCTTTTTTTAAAAGTTGGCAGCTCTGTGGTTTCTGGGTTGATGTGAGAGTCAGCAGGAGTTTGTGGAGCTCTGATGATGTCCTGCTGCTTCTGGCTTTTCTACTTCCTGTTATGACTGGAATATGAGAGGAAACAGAGCCTTTAAAATGTTACTTTAATAAAAAATGTCGCAATATTACTAGAAGCATGAAACAAAGTAAAGAGCAGTGGCATTGCGCTTGGTTTTCATTTTTCTTATTCAGTGTTTTCATAATTTTGTGGCCTGTAAGACAGTCATTGAATTAATATAATCATCAGAACTAAAACGAGACGATTGATACAACATTACTGATGTATAACAGATTTCAATTTTAAAATATTCTTCTTTTTTTTTTAGATACAATCTGTGATGATTGTCTTTATTTATGCCGTGACGTGTTGTGGAGCATAAACCTGGCCAACAGAAGAAGCAGAGCACCCAAATCATCCTTCACACTCACACCACACCACACTGAGATCTGGCTGGGATCAAACCATCAACCTCTGAGCCCTTGAGGCAGCGCTCATACCTGTGAGCAAAATATATCTTGCCTAGACAAGATATCTTTGGCTCACAGGTGTGGAACTTATATTTTACTGTTGATCTGTGATTTTTCAGTAAACAATTTAAAGCTATAGAATGTCATTTGAACACACTGATGTGGGATTTGAACCCAAGCCTCAAACACAACCTCATAATCAAAGAACAAGTGTTTAGTCACTTGTGCCACTGTGACTACCACATTGAGTGCTGGAGTTTGGGCCACTTTTTTGGATATAATGACAACAATTTCACATCAGTAAAAGTGGGATTTGAACTCAGGTCTCTATGATTAAAGCACAATGCTTTATCACGTGAGCCGTTGAGTCTGGTAGGTCAAGCTGTGTTTTAGATGGGGTTTTGTTAGGAGCTATGTTTTAAATGTAAAGAAACATTTGCAAACATGGGACAAGACCTTGCCTTTTCCCACTTGAAAAGCAAGTATTTAACCTCTGAGCCACAGATGTCATGATGTTCTTGCAATATACTTTAAATATTTGATCAGTTTCTAAAGTCAGTTACAACATTAATAACATTTTAACAGCAGTGGTGTTATTTGAATCCATTACACCCCTCTGACGCAAGTCACACATAGTTCAATGGAACATTATTCTCCACAAAGGTAACATTATAAAACTATAATACAGAGCCTCAGCCTCGCAATCAACATAGAACAGAATTATAACCCAATTAACTACAAATAACTGATATATTTCATAAAGCATCCCCAGCTTGAACATACACAGCTAATTAAATATTCATCTGTTACAGCCAATCAGCCAGTAAACATCCAGACCTGAAATGCAAGCACTGATGGATATCGTCTCAGAAGTCCCCGGGGGGAGACGTCTGGATATTACCACCCCCCTTCATTTCCGACCTTCTCTCAACTCAACCGTCATTATCTGATCGCTCTTCTCACAGCCTGTCACAGAACATGTCTTTTAGAGGCTTTTGCATCTGAACTCTTCATTTTAGTTTCACATCTTTAGCACATAGTGACATGCGACTATTACTTATACTATCATATTTAGTCTTTGTATAGACTGAATGGTTCTCTTGTGCATTGTTGCAATCTATGTCATGATTTGTTCAAATAAGGCTTTGCATGCAACTGGTGCAACTTATTTGTATGGCTGAAACTAGAGCCAAAGGATAAAGTGGAATAAGCAAATCATAATAAGCAAGTTATTTTGCATTGATATAAAATGTACCTTGATTAAACAATGTCACTTGTAAATTGTTGTGTTCGAGTCTATGATTTGTTATACATAATTTAATAAACTGAATAATCAGTATGCTGAATCATGTGGGGAATTTTGTGAATTTACTCTTAGTATAGACTAGTGTTGTAGTCAAGACCACCTAAACCGAGACCAAGTCGAGACCAAGACCAGCGTGTGCCGAGACCAAGACAAGACCAAGACTTTGTGGTGTTGAGACCAAGACAAGACGAAGACCAAGACAGGGCGAGACCGAGTCAAGACCAAGACCAGACCAGCACTCCTTAAATTCATCTAAAAGATCCATATCTAGTGTCTGAGAAATGACTTATATTGAATACGGTAATTAAATACAATTAGAATAGTAAGACACTATAGCGCTGTTACCAATCAAATCACTACCAATAAAATTCATGGCACAGAAGTTGCATCTGAATTGATACGATTACACCTGCATAAATAATGTTCAGATTAATTTAACATTAAAACATTAACATTATTTAACCGTCACAGAATCCTTTATTCAACCGATTTGTTCAAAGCAACCGATTCTTTTAATAACGAAACGTTGCCGAATTAGCAAAGACACAGTTTAAAATGTAATTTAATATTAACTTCTTGTTTATAGAATGTTTGTATAAATAAATATCATTTGCAATCACGCTAATATATTCATGAAAACAGCTCTCTTGCTATTGCGATATTGCTTAATTCTATTCTATGTTATATAAAAAAACTAAATCTCAGAATTTTGTGGGCATTTATATTAATTTTTGCACATTTCTGAGACAAATCTGCATTGATTTTGAACCCGGCAGCACAGTAACAAAATAAATCACATTACAAAGAAGTAATTGATTGCATTTTAAGCTGTAAGTTTTACATCAATCACATTAATGATATTAAATCAGACAATGCACCGGCAATTGAGTGATATCCTTGCAGTTGTGGTCTTGACTGGTCTTGAGATAAAATCCCGAGTCCTTTAAGTCCGAGACCAAGACAAGACCGAGGAGAAATGCAGTCGAGACCGAGACAAGACCAAGACCATCAAAAAATGGTCTTAAGACCGGTCTCGAGACCAAGACCGGTCTAGAGTACTACAACACTAGTATAGACTGTATAGAATTATTTTGTACATTGTTGCAATCTATGTCATGATTTGTTAAAATAAATATACTATTAAAATAAAAGAGTAAAGTAGATTTGAAGTAAATTCCTATGTACACTACCTATGTGTACTAGCCTACACAAAAATTCAGATTCTCAGAATTAGGAACATTTCTGTTTTCTTTATCAATATTTTCAAACATTGTACATTTAGACTGTACGTAAAATTATGTGGGTAAAGTATTTAATTAGCTACTCAATCCAAAAATTAAACACAACTTCAAGCCAAATAAACTTGGCTTGTATATAATTACTCACCCTCATGTTGTTCCAAACCCGTAAGACCTTCATTCATCTTTGGAACACAAATTAAAATATTTTTGATGAAATCTGAGAGCTCTCTGACCCCTCCATAGACAGCAATTTAATTAACACTTTCAATGCCCAGAAAGACATAATTAAAATAGTCTGTGTGACTCAATATTTTTGTTTGTCTTTTTGCGCACAAAAAATATTCACATCACTCCATAACATTAAGGTTGAACCATTGTAGTCACATGGACTATTTTATTTACTTTCTGGGCCTTGAAAGTGGTAATTCAATTGCTGTCTAGGAGTCAGAGAGCTCTCAGATTTCATCAAAAATATCTTAATATTTTTATGATATATGAACGAAGGTCTAAGGGGTTTGGAACGACATGAGGGTGAGTAATTAATGACAGAATTTTCATATTTGGGTGAACTATCCCTTTAATTATACTTTTAAGTATATCTCAATCAAAAGAGTGAGAACATTCCAATTTTCGGACTTAAATTGAACATTTGTGGAAAGGTAATTGTTAACTTTTTCAAATGTAGATCATGTCTACAATGTATCAAACTATTGCATGTTTCATGTGAGTCTAGTAACATGCAGACATTACTTGAACATTCTTATGTCACCCATATGCAAACCTCTGTGAGCTGAATTTTAATATTTATGAGTGTAGTTGTTACAAGCAGGTCTCACTCATCTCCCATTTGCCATCTGTCAGTGCTTTATGTACATTGCATGAAGCAGCCAAACCCAAACAAATGCATGTGTTAGACAGAGATTTGCATTGGTTGGCCTTAAAAACTATACATGTCATATGTACATAATGACATTATGACATTAAAGTAAGTTGCTGAAGCCATTTGAAGCACAGCAGCTTATGAGGCATTTAAAGAACAAGCAGAAACATCACACAAAGACATTTAAATCTAAAATATGATATGTAAACCTTTTTTGGTAGTTATTATTTATGTAGTAAATCTACAGTATGGAGTAAAATCCCAGATTAGCAGATATAAGTGTGTGTGTGAGGAGCAGGTCATCTGAGAACTACAACTGTTTCTTACGGAGAACCTAAAGCGACATGTTGGTGGAAAAAATAGGAGATGCGGAAAAATATTTCAAAACTTTTGCATTCGCTCACAATACTTTTGTGTTCCCCTGAGAAACTACGTTCACTCACAATACTTTTGTGTTCCCCAGAGAAACTTTACGTTTGCTTGCAACACTTTTTTGTTCCCCTGAGAAACTTTACATTCGCTTGCAAAACTTTTGTTATAGTTTAGTTTCACTATTTCTGTTCCCGATAGAAACTTCATGTTCACTCGCAATACTTTTGCATTCCCCAGAGAAACTTTACATTTGTGAGCAATACCTTTGCATTCCCCCGAGAAACTTTACATTTGCGCGCAATACTTTTGTGTTTCACTGAGAAACTTTACATCGGTGCGTAATATTTTTGTGTTTCCCTGATAAACTTTACGTTTGTGCGCAATACTTTTGTGTTCGACTGAGAAACTTTACATTGGTGCGCAATACTTTTGTGTTTCCCTGAGAAACTTTACATTCGCTCGCAATACTTTTGTTTCCCTGAGAAACTTTACATTCGCTCACAATACTTTTGTTCCCCCGAGAAACTTTACGTTCACTAGCAATACTTTTGCATTCCGCAGAGAAACTTTACATTTGCACGCAATACTTTTGCATTCCACCAAGAAACTTTACATTTGCGCGCAATACTTTTGTGTTTCCCTGAGAAACTTTACGTTTGCTCGCAATATTTCTGTTCCCGATAGAAACTTCATGTTCACTCGCAATACTTTTGCATTCCCCAGAGAAACTTTACATTTGCGCGCAATACTTTTGTGTTTCCCTGAGAAACTTTACGTTTGCTCGCAATACTTCTGTTCCCGATAGAAACTTCACGTTCACTCGCAATACTTTTGCATTCCCTCGAGAAATTTTACATTTGCGCGCAATACTTTTGTGCTTCACTGAGAAACTTTACGTTGGCGCGCAATACTTTTGTGTTTCCCTAAGAAACCTTACGTTCGTGCGCAATACTTTTGTATTCCCCTGAGAAACTTTACGTTCGCTCATAATACTTTTGTTCCACCGAGAAACTTTACATTCGCACGCAAAACTTTTGCATTCCCCCGAGAAACTTTATATTTGCGCGCAATACTTTTGTTCCCCCAAGAAACTTTACATTTGTGCGCAATACTTTTGCATTCCCCCGAGGAACTTTACGTTCACTCACAATACTTTTGTGTACCCCGAGAAACTTTACGTTCGCTCGTAATACGTACTTACTTTTACGTAATACTTTTACTTTTACTTTTGTGTACCCCGAGAAAATTAACATTCAAACGCAAAGTTTCTCGGGAGAATGCAAATATTTTGCGAGACAGTCTAAAAATGTGGCACCAATTCAGGAAACACTTTGGCTTTCAGGCAATGTCAGGCCTGAATATAAAAATTTCCTTTTTTATCCTCCACTTCAGATGGAACCTTCACATTATGGTTTAAAATGGGTATTGTAAATATTAATGAACTTTTCAATGAGAATACTTTTGTAACTTTTTCATATCTATCAGAAAAATGTAATCTTTCAAAAACTTATTTCGGTATCTTCAGACTTGTGAATTCATAAGAAATACATTTTCCCACTTTCCTCATGCACCTCCTAAACAAGAGATTGATCAAGTTTTGGAAATAAAAGTCTCTAAAAGGTGCTGTCTCCAATATTTACAAAAAAAATTTTTAATTTACTGCACTCTCAGATTTTTCACCCATTTCGAAAATAAAGCAGAGTTGGGAATCTAATCTTGACCACATTTTTACTGATGAAGGAATGGTCTAAGGCCCTTTGTCATGTTCGTACCTCCTTTATTTGTGCTCGCTAATACAGTTTAAGTTGTTACACAGAATTTACTGGACAAAAGCTGTGTAAAATAAAATAAATGTAAAATAAGCTGTGCTTTTTTTTTTCCAGTAATGTTTACATTTTGCTGGATTTTGTCTCTATTGCTACCACACGAAATGTCAATCAATATGTGGAAACAAACACTGCATTATCTTTCTTTTAGTAACTCTCTGATTGAAAAGCATCAATAAAAAGAGTTAAACTCTTTTAAACTCTCAAAGCATTGACATATAATTTATCTTCCCATCTTATATTTTTTTCCATAACCATGTCCCTTTAGGAGCTCCATAGTTTATATATTAATATTAATGTGGGTGTAATATTTAAGTGCCTTTTAACCTGGATGCCCAAATCTTTTTTTTTTTCCATAATAAAATGAATACATGTTTAAAACGTTAGCACATTTGTTCATTTAGTCACTGTTAGGAACCAATGTAGCAAATGCTTTTCCATGGATGTTTCCAGCCTCCTCAAGATGTTTTTTTTTAATAATTGTATTTGCATATTCTTTGAACACCAAGGAGCAAGTTTGCAAGCTATTCATTGTATTTTTTGGTCTATTTGAATAGTTAAATCAAGATTTGATTGCCAAATTTGGCTGTCTGGCTCATAAGACGGAAAATTATCAGAACCAATGATATACAACAATGCATTTCACCATTTTTTTAATTCCCTGTTGTTTACAATTTTACATCAGACATTGCTTACAATGTACAATCAAAATTACTTTTGCACAAAAAAACAAAAACCCTTCACATATTTAACTTAAATTAACATGCTTTCCTCAGAGTTGCCCAATGGAAACATGGATATTTTTTCCTTGCTGGCAGTGTGTTATTTTGAGCATTTGTTTCTTGTACTGTAGTCTGTGAATAACACCTGGGGTCAGTCAGAGGTAGGAAGGGAGGGAGCGGCTCAAGGGGGTTAATGCTGCTTTCTGTTAACAAAGGTCTCTTACACCTCTATAAACAGACGTTCACTCATCCTCTGAGGACTCGGAGCACCTAACGAGTGACATCCAAAGGTTTGATCACCTTTCTTATTTCTGTTCGGTTTATTTGTAGTGATTTTTTGTTCATTAACGTTATTTTTTTCAAACTCGTTTTGTGGAACTATCAGTATCTAGTGTAATGACGTTGGCCTCATCATGACATTTAAAAATAACCTCTTTTATTTTTGAGTCTTTTGTTTTTACATGAAAGGGAATATATTGTGAAAAATAATTTAATATAATTTAATAATATAATTTAATAATTAAGTTAAATATACTAAACATATCACATCATACTATAGGCCTATACTATTTGTAAGATTTTTTATTATTATTATTTAAATTATTTGAATATTTAATTATTGTTTTCTTGCATATTTGGTAAAAAAAAAAATAAAAATCGCCTGAAAAGATATATGATCAACCATAAACATCCCATTTTCAGTCAATCCAATCCAAACGCAAGATACTTAAAGTTCTGCTGAGCATATTCCTAAAGTTAAATCACATTTCAACTTTTAATTTTATTGTTGAGCAGTACTGAATTATCAAGGTCCTGTTTCTGAAGTTGTTTTCAGTATTTGTTTTTAGTGCAATAACTTTTGTCTCTTTTCAGTCACTATGCTGTACTTTCTTAGCTTCATTCTGCTTCTGGGTGAGACACACACATATACGGACACAAATTCTTCTATTTAATAATTAATACATGTATGTGACTCCTCTCAACTTTTTCTATATTTCAAACAGACTATGTAGAAAATGCAGGCGCCGGTAGATCCACAACCGATAGCGGTATAGTGAGGTTGGTGAATGGTATCAATGGCTGTTCTGGAAGGGTTGAGATTTACAGTAGCGACTGGGGTACCATTTGTGATGAAGGGCTGGACGAAGTCGAAGGCAATATGATCTGCATGGAAGCAGGTTGTGGTCCTGTCTTATCCTTACACTCTAGTGATTTGTTTGGCGAGGGTACGGGACCATTGCTGACGGATGACCTGAGCTGTTTTGGGAATGAGAGCTCGGTGCTTGACTGCGATTGGGATAACCACACCGACACGTGTGACCACACGAAAGACGCTGGAGTTGTCTGTGACTGTAGGTTACATTCACGTTATTGTCTAAATCATATATTACTCCAACACTCCTGAAAATGAAATTGCCAAAAGGGGGGGTTTCAAAGAGATGCAAAAGGAGAACCATTTTGGGTTCCCCGAAGAACCTTTCTTATGAAGAATATTTGAATATTTAAAGAACCTTTTTTCACTATTAAATAACATTTTGTGCAATGGAAAGGTTCCATGGATGTTAAAGGTCATTTAACCATCAATGTCATTATTTTTAAGAGTGAAATAACTTACATAACGTTTAATTTTTACTTCCATAGCCATCATAAGGTTTCAAGACGGCAGTAGCAAGTGTTCAGGGAGAGTGGAGATTTTACACGACAGAGAGTGGGGAACGGTCTGTGACACCTACTGGGATCTCACGGACGCAATAGTGGCGTGCGCAGAACGTGGCTGTGGAAATCCAGTGGCTTTATACTACAATTCTTATTTCAATCAGGGAACGGGTAAAGTATGGATGGATGGCGTCACCTGCAAGGGCCGTGAGACTTCACTGACAGATTGTGTGTTTACCGGTTGGGGAATGAGCACCTGTACACATGCGGATGATGCTGGAGTCACCTGTTCAGGTTGGTACGCCCACCAGTCTGAAATGAAAGCAAAGAAATAGACAGAAAAACATTTATGTTTACATGCATTCATTTTCGTCAATCCAATGCTGCTTTCACACTTGTCAGTTTTTGGGATTGAAACACATTTACTTACAGGTGTGAGCCTCGAAATGTCGCGTTCACACAGCAACTATACAGAAGAGTCTTAAATACTGTCTGTATGAACCAAGCGTGCCACGCGAGCCCTGAAAAGTGAAGCCAAAGCGTCTTGATGGCCCCCAGGAGGCTGGATGCTGTCTAGGTCATAAACACTGCCCTCTCCATGTAATGTAATGGGACATAGGCAAACTAAACAATCAAATTACACTTCAAACACATTTTTTCCAAAGATGGTTTCTGTCATTTTATTCAGTTTTTATCACACTGATGTGAGTTCAAGTGTTCATTCCTTAAATAAGTTTTTTTTTGTTGTTAATATCCAACTATGGATTGGCGTTATGATTGACAGCTGAGATTGACAGCTTCTCTGAGCGAAGTAGTCACTGAGGCATGTAGTAACGTTTGTTTGCCGAGATCGCTGGCTCACAGCTGGCGCTCATCCTCTCTGATGAGCGGCGCCTCGTCCCGCCCTCACGGTCCCTCGGCCTCGCTGCTCGCCACAAGGCACCAACAGACTTTTTTGGGAACTTCGGGAGGAGATTAGAGCTTTAACTTTAATTTCTACATTTCCATAACTATTTATTTCACAAAAAGTTCAGGGACGTGTGATTGATTAGGTGGGAGCAGTCTATAGGCGTCTTGATGTCACGACCACTTCGCGCTCCCTCAGGCTCTAAGTTGTTACTGGGCAGACTCGAGACTCAAGATGTCAGCGCCATATTTGGACACTTACTACAATGGAAGAGAGTCAAGATGCGTCGTCCATAATTTTTTACAGTCTATGGTATGAACGTGCAACGGAGTCGAGCATGTATTCTCTTATCAGTATCAACTATTGTGACAGTGACCAAAGTAATATCAAAGTAAAACTGAGTGAAACTGGAAAAAACTTCAGATGAAAACACAGCTCATATTTCCGTCGCTTTGAGTTATTGAAACCACACATGAAAACCTGCATCACACAGTAGACATGAGACATTTGTGCAGCGGCTCTCTCGCACTGTATGATGAGACCGACAACTAGTTGTCCAGTCCGGTTCCATTTACACAGCAAGTCCTGAAAATATACGGGTGTGAGTTTGCTTATAGAATGCGGCTGTCCCTCCTGTGAATAACTAAACTGTGTGCGAATACAAACGTATTAAGAACTCAAATACAGAACTGACAACCATATTCTGTTGCTGTGTGAACGTGGCCCAAATAAATCCAATGTGAATTCAGATTCTGAAAGTTCTGTTTAAATGAACCCTAAACTTTGCATTCCAATTAGTATCGCGTAGCCACCCAGAGGCCGTCTGGCTGACATGTAAAGCAACCAATACTTTTGAAAGTCCTCTGTTTAGTTGATCCTGATAAGCCCTCATTGTCACACAACGTAAACACAATGGCTTTCTTTTGGCGACACACACTTCTCCTGGAAATCCTGTAGAATTCAACCAATCAGATGATGAATATGTTACTGGAGCTACCATTAGTATAAATTATCAATTTCTTTTTGCTTTGATGACACCTTTTTAGGTATAGGTTAGGGTTAGCTGACAAATTCTGATAAATATATCAGAAGAGCTTTATTATATTTAGCAAATAGTCTCCTCTGGACAGCTTATATTTGATTATTTCAGGTCTATACCACCCCTTGCAAACCGATCAAAATTTCATTCGCGTTGAATTGGATCAGTTGATTACAAATAGATCATTTGGGTCCATGTACACATAGCTACTGTAAGCTCATGCTGGTGGAGCATTTTTCTCACAAACGTCCTCATTTTCTCTTCTTTAGAGATTAGGCTTATAGATGGAGTAAACTCTTGCTCCGGGAGAGTGGAGCTCCTCTATGATAGTCATGGTTGGGGAACGGTTAGCGATGACGGCTGGAATCTGTTTGGTGGAGATGTGTTCTGCAAACAGGTCGATTGTGGGACTGCACTGAGTGTCACGGATGTATCTATTTTAAATAAGGGTTCAGGTAGTATATGGATGTATGATACCCGGTGTGCTGGGACTGAAACCTCTCTGAAAAGCTGTATTTCAGGGATAAGCAGAGATAAAAAGATTACACACAACACTGATGCAGGAGTTGTCTGCAGAGGTAAGTGTGAACAAAAAACTCCGGGAACTACAGTGATTATGTCAAGATCGCACGTCAAATGCAACGTGAATTCATCTGAATTCTTCTCCTTTCAGAGGTCAAAGTAGTAAACACCCCAAACCGCTGTTATGGTACAGTACAGGTTCGTTATAATGGAGATTGGGGCTCAGTATGTCACTTCAATTGGGATCCACTGGATGGTATTGTGCTGTGTCGAGAGCTCGGCTGTGGTCCTCTTAAAGGGACATTCCTTTCAGCTCATTTTGGGAACGGTACAGGTAACATAGTGATGGACAGTTTACAATGTACCGGGAGTGAGTCCTCACTGAAGGAGTGCCCATTCTCTGGCTTGGTTAACAGCCTCTGTTCACATTCTCAGGATGCAGGAGTCATCTGCGGAGGTAAATTCAAACAAGAAGAGGTTTGAAATGAACAAATGTGCTTATTTATACTACCTTGCAAGCACTTAGTTTAGTTGCAAGAAAAGAATAGGACCATGCTGAAAATTGCATATTTCAGGGCTCGTTGTCACTCTTTTCACTTCTGTCAATGTGTCTCAGCTAAGGTTTATTTCTCAAAACTCGGTAAACTTCTATATTGGTATACGAATATGTAATTTTTGCATTCCCATTTGCTCCAATAGCAAACAATTCATAATAGCTTTTCTCTGACTTTCCAAAAGAAGATACAAATTTATTATGTTGGTCAGAAGAGAGAATTTACTGACCATTTTACTGGTATTTAATGCCAAGTTAGTAAAACTGTTATAAATGTAGTGTTAATAACTCAGTAATCATAAGGCTGTGAAAAGGGTCCTTTATCCAGGAAAATGAATACAGTTAATTTAACACTTGTGTCCCAATAGCAGTTCACAATGGGAACCTGACATTTTAGTCTATTTCATGACTAAACTAATTTTAACAATTAAATAAAATATGTGGTGTTTTGGCCAACAAATCTGCAACAATAATGTATTCAATTTTTTTAATTAAATAATTGTACATAAAACACGTGACAACCAGCTCTGACCTGAAATGTATTAAAGATAATATGTAAACAGTATACAGTTATTCTTATATGCATGTTGACTGAGATATGTGCTTACTCTGTCTCTCAGAATTGAGATTGGTAAACGGAGACAGCATTTGTTCTGGAAGAGTGGAGGTTCTTATAAACAATCGGTGGGGAACTGTTTGTCGAAACGGCTTCGGTATGACTGCGGCTCAAGTTGTCTGTAGAGAGCTGGGGTGTGGAACTGCGGTAGAGGTAAAGACAGATGGTTATTTCGGAAGTGGTATGGGACCAATATGGATGGATAGAATGAACTGTAAAGGCCATGAAAACACATTGAAGAACTGCCCATCAAATCAATGGGGAGTAACCTCCTGTGTGCATGCAAACGACGTAGGTCTCATCTGCCGAGGTAAAGTAGATCTAAATTTTCTTTCTTTTTTATGTTAGTTTATTTGTTTACAAAATATATGGGCCCTTTTTGCATTTTCAGGGTTCTCGGAAGCTGAAGTCATCATAGTTGGATAAACTTCTATAGTGGTGAACAAAAACCACAATACCATTTTTGTGTTCCAATTTGGCCCAGTAGCAAAACATCGAAATGTTGGTCAGTAGAGAGAAAGATGTCAAATTTGCTGCAAATTCCTCAGCCGTTGTATTAGAAACACTTACACAGCAGCATTAACTAGTTTTCTATAATTTAATGCTTAGGTAATTAAACACAAAGTATAGTGTTATAAATGTACATGAAATTTCTTTTTTTTTCCATAATGTACAACTTTGGTGATTGATAGACCCCCTCAGTCCATAAGCAATAATGGTTACACTTTATTTTTATGATCCCCTTTAGACATTCTGTTGACGTTGCACCTACATGTTAACTAATGGTGCTTTTCCACTGTGTGGTATGACTTGGCACGGCTCGGCTCTCTTTGCTTTAAAGTGGGTGCGATTATAGACTGATCATTATAGTTACGCCGCCATCTTGTCTACAGACTACAAGCCATTTCTTTTTTCAAGTTGCGTGCAACGGTCATTTAAAGCAAGTCGTTTAAAAAAGTTGTACAAACAAATGATAATGCGGTGGCTGTTGCTGACTATTTAAAGGTTTGGTGTCTTGTGTAGTAAATCCAATGACGCTAGTGCTGTTACTGACCAATTAGTTATCTGCATTGTTTACACGTCACATTTTAGTATCGGTACGGCTCACCTGGAACCTCAACCTAGCTGTACCATGCAGTGGAAAAGAGCCTTAACTTTCATTAGAGTATTAGTTCAGCTTTAGTAGACTGAGGGGGTTAGTAAAATAAGGGGTTAGGGTTAGCAGATTAAGTTGAATGTACTTGCAAAGTTACTTATAGTCAGTAGAATGTCTGTTGGCAGACCATTACAATAAAGTGTTAGCACAGGGGTATCCAAACTTGGTCCTGGAAAGCCACTGTTCTGCAGAGTTTAGCTCCAACTTTCCTCAACATACCTGCCTGGACATTTCTAGTATGCCTTAAGACCTTGATTAGCTGGTTCAGGTGTGTTTAATTGGGGTTGGAGCTGAATTCTGCAGGGCAGTGGCCCTCCAGGAGCAGGATTTTGTTAGCAGATATTAAACAGACAGTCTACTAATACTTTAATGAGAGTTAGTCGACATGTAGTAGGCCCAATGTTACTTAAAGTCAACAGAATATCTAAAGGGGGCCATCAAAATAAAGTTACCAAAAATGTATTTAATAATAGTGGCGTACAAATGCATGTCCATCTAACAATGATAATTCAATGTATTTGTAACATAATTTATGTAAGCACAGAGACAGATCAGGAACTCTTCTGAATTCTTTCTAGAGGTAAGGTTGGTGAATACGAACAACCCCTGTAAAGGCACAGTGCAGGTGTATCACGATGGCCAGTGGGGAACAGTTTGCCACAACAACTGGGATGTCGCAGATGGTATAGTACTCTGTAGAGAGCTGGGCTGTGGTGGAAATGCACAGCCCTTGAAAAATGCCCATTTTGGGGATGGTGGTGGGCCGATATGGATGGATTCCCTCAATTGCAAAGGAGACGAGTCAAACCTCAGGAACTGCCAATTTGGTGGGTGGGGAAACCATCAATGCGTGCATGCGAATGATGCAGGAATCATCTGCAAAGGTGCGTACATGACCAAACCCGTATCTGTTCTCTGCATTTGCAAATATTAACTAAGAAAATGCATTTCTATGAAACATAAAACAATACAAATATAAAACAAAATTTTCTTAAAATAAATACATGGTTCCATTATCTTGGGGAGTGAGCATATATCATATAACCACATTAAGACTTGCTATATCCTTTACAGAGATTAGAAGTGTGCTGAAGATTAAGGTGAACGCGGACTCTGTTGACCCCAATGACCCTTCAGAAATGACTAAACTACTGGACAAAGTAATGAATATTCCTAATTCAATTACCTTTTCTTTTCACTTTTCTATTGTTGCCATTGAGTGTCTGTGTTCTCGTTCATCTGAATTGCACAGATTAAGAAAGAGGTCCAAAAGAATGGCAATTTTTCTGTCAAGTGGAGAACTCAGCCGAATGGGAAAGTGTTTCAGGAACAGAAATTATTTGATCCCTGAGAGGTTTGTAAACTCCTTCTGAATGGGCTTATTTTGAATATAGAATGTCAGATATTTATTAAAATACTTACAGGTTTTTGTACATGTTATTTCAACAGGAGCCACGCAAGAAAGGACATTTCATGACAAATTCAAGAGAGCAGTTCTTGCAAAATTACACAGATGATGAAGTAATTTTAGAAGTGTTTAAATACTGAATTTTTTTTAATAAATAAAGGATCATAAAGAACATCATTCTTTAGGTTGCAGCAGGTCAAAGTCAGTGAAGGACTGTCATCATTTTGAAGGCCATTGTCATTGGTTGGAGGTGAAAGGAAAATTAAAATGTAAAACTGTGATTTTCTTTACATGTTAAATGTTTATTTGATTTCTGATGCATTATATATTAACACAACATAACCTCTTAAATATATTTAAATTCTGTAAGATAATTTTCTTAAATGTGTATTAATTTATATGGTGTTACATCTCATTACATACACATATTAAACTTGAGTAAAGCAGATTAATCAAGAAAGTACTGTCACAGAAAGTACTATTTTTTTTGGAAATAAAATTATTGTAATTTTATTTTAATCTTTCTGTCTTCCTGACACCAGCAGGCACCAGTACATTAAATACACATTTCATTCACATACAATATTCATTATTATAGTGTTTAAAAGAGCTGTAAATATAAGGCATTTCTTTCTCAGGGAAATTCTGTGGGACGGTCTGATGAGAGGTGTAAAGTACTTGAGTAATTTTACTTGATTTCTGTACTTAAGTTACATTTTTGGGAATTTTTACTTTACTTGAGTACAATTAAAAATCAATACTTTTACTTAATCACATTTTTAAAGAAAAAAAGTACTTTTTACTCCTTACAATTTTATTTACAGCCCAATTGAAACCAATTGAATTGCACTGATGCCCAGTTTAATTCCATGAAATTTGGTCAGGCATGTTCATTGGTCCTTTGGAAGCGACGTCATGTCGCATCAATTACCACAATGCACAGCACTTTGACCTGGAAATTAGAAACATTATAACAATAAGTCAGTGGAAGAAAATGGAGGATTCAGTTGCGAACACAGTCCAAAATCAGCCACAGGATCAAGAGCACCCATGGCCGTACCTTAGCAAATTATTTTCTTTTGCAGGATTGTTGTTCAGCCCCAAAAGAGGCTTGACACTCACAATTTTGAAAATCAGCTTCTGCTTAAGTTAAATCCGAGTAGCATGTTGCATACTGGCATTAGATAGTAGTCTTATAGTTTGATAATTAAATACAAACAGTTCTAAAGCAGGATAAAACCTTGGATGTGGTTCATTCACTTCATGTTTTAGAGATTAAAAGCTTAAACAGAAATCTCTAGTTTTCATTTTTGCTGTTACTTTTACTTTTTTAATATTCAAGTACAATTTTAATGTGGTACTTTTTTACTTTTACTCCCGTATGATTCTGGCCAGATACTTACCTTTAATTGAGTAAAATTTTCACTCAGTACTTGTACTTTCACTTGAGTAACATTTTTGAGTAGGTTTTTACTTTTTACACCTCTGGGTCTGATTTGATTGACTAGCGCTCAGTTAGTGTTACTTGAGCCCCACCTACCACATTTTTTTGGATGACTTTCAATAATAATTATTAATAATTAAGAGTAACGACAGTGAAGCAACGGAGAAAAAAACATTACTCCATTATAATTAGGGCTAGAGTGTTTTCTGGCTTTTCTGTCATTCAAAAAAGACCTATGAATATAACAGGTATATAATTAAAATATCAAATTATAATAGTACATAAATATAAATAGTGCAACACCATTTAGTTTACAAACCTGTGGCTGATTCCTGTTTGTGAAACACCTGCTCATCAGGCTGTGTTACCCAGTTCACACTATACTTCCCTGTATTTTGTAGCATGGTATTTATCTGTGCAATTCAGAGAAATCTTAATAAGAAAACACTCAAGCTACACATCACACTTATTAATCACATATTGAACCTCACCTTGTCCAAAAGTTTATTCTTGATAAGTGGGTCATTGACATCGACTCCAATCTCGGCCTTCACTGCAATCTTCATCACAACGTGTTTCTCAATTCCTGTGGACATTGACAAGGGCTTTAAAAGATGCCTGGTTTGTCATAGCGGCTTCTTTTCATTGCATTTGCCAGGAAAACAACAGAGAACATGAGATGTGAATTACATCATTATTAAAGTCGTCGATAAATGGAAGTTGCGATTCTTCCCTGTTGTGACATATCCAAGTAAAACTGCTTATCGAACAAGAATAAGAAAAGGACTTAATTTTGTAAAATGGGAATTGATTGGATGGTTCTGGTTGCTATTGGTCGATCTCATGTGAGTGACAGGTCGCCCTCAAGCCAGTAAACACATCATTAGAGAAGAAGAGAAGATATTTTTTCAGGGCACATTAATAAAAATAAAAAAACAATGTGTACTGATAAATCATAATAAAATTATGTGATATTCAGTAAAAATTAAAAATCCCATTTTGATTTCATAGTGACTTCAAGGCATACATCGTTTGAGATGCTCACGTGTAAGATGATCTTACTTTGGCAAGAAACTCCCGCATGAAGCCCATCCAAACAACTGCTCACACCCCATCCAGTAAAAGGACAGTCTTGCACAGTCCGCTCATTTCCTGTACAGGTCACATTATCCATCCATATTTGTCCGTCTGAGGGACCCACATATGCCATTTGCTCTGCAAATTCTCCACAGCCCAGCTCTTGACACAACACTGTAGCATCTTCTAGATCCCAACCAGTGTGACACACTGCGCCCCATTGCTCACCATGCCGAATCTGAACTCTGCCATCACATGCACTGGAACCATCCACCAGCTTCACATCTGTTGAAAGAGTGGTTTTACATATAAACCATTGAAATCTTATAGACCACAGATTACTCCCTAATGTTCAAAAGGTAAAACAGACAAAACCTCTTTGTAAATGCAATTTATTTTTCAAGAATCGCTGAGTTCGGTTCAGCATAATGCATTTTTGTTGTACTTTTCTTAATATAATACTAAATACACTCTTTACAAAAGACAACACAATAATACTGTTGATCTCTGTACAACTATTTACAAAAACTGATGTGCCATTTGTTGAATAAACTACTCTCATGATGCTGAATCAATAAAGCATTACTTTTTTGGTTTTGGTTAAACCTAAGATTATTGACTTCAGAGAAAAGTTCACCAGTAAAATTATTATTATTTTTTAAATCTGCTAGTTCAGCTATATCTGGAATGCAATGGTAACAATAATAAAAAAAAATTAAAAAAAAGTCTCATTAGTTATTGTTAGTTAATGCATTAACTAATATTAACTAAAATGTGCAATACAGTATTATTCTTTGTTAACGCTGATTAATAGAAATAGAACTGTTCATTGTTAATCCATGTTAGCTGAGGATCATTAAATATTGCTATTAATTTTAATTATGTATTATGAAATGTTGGCATTAACATCAACTAAGATTAATAAATGCTTTAGTATTTTTGGTTACACTTTATTTTAAGGTGTCCTTGTCCATGAGTAATATTATTAACAATATACACTTACTATAAGGTTGGGTTTAGAATTAGGATTTGGTTTCACGGTGAGTTCATGTAATTATGCATAATTTACTGTTATTCCTATGGTAATAAGTGCATGTAACATGTACAGTACAGTACTGTACTTTTTTCATAGCTCTTGTTAACTAATGTAGTTGTTAACTTATACGTTAACAAATGGAACCTTATTGTAAACAGTGTTGGGCAAGTTACTGAAAATTAGTAATTAGTTACAGTTACTAGTTACTTCTTTTAAAAGTAATTGAATGACTTAACCAATTACTGTATATCAAAAGTAATTAGTTACTATGGAAAGTAAATATGAACAGTAGCTACTGAACAGTAAAACACAATAAACATAATTTTTCATTCAACATTTCAGGCGAAACTGGGCAAGTGTAAATGCATCTGGTTGTTTAACCTTAACTGTCACCGTCCCGCTGTCGGGACGCCTGGCATTCTTTTTTTGATCACCTTTTTTCGTATCATATATTTTAGTAATTATCATAAATTAGGCATCATTCGAAAGCTTACGAACTCAAAATTCATCCTGTGAAAACCGTTTTGAAATCGGACTTTGTGTTACCATGGAAACGGTACTCGAAATTCTTCTAGTGGGCGGTGTCATGTTTCATATTACAACATATATTTTAACTACTTTATAATCAAAATCTTTTCTAATCTTGACAAAACACATATCGTCGGAAAGGTTCCATATTTGGTGTGATGGAAGTGATATTTGGACAGGAAAATGCATTAAAAAAAACAATAAATGGAATTTGTATGACACCCGGTGGCTATTTTTGGTATAGTGCAAAAATCAACAAAATCTAAATCTAAAAACTAAACAAAATCAACTTCAATTTTTGTGAAATCAACTTCAAATTTGGAACACAACTTGGTTAGACATATGGCTTTGATTTTATAGTAATTTTAGAGTAAACCTTTTTTTGTAAAATAAATATTTTATACAAAATAAAAAATATTTAATACAGTATTTTTCATTTACAGTAAATTTAAACTTCTATAACTAATAAAGAAGCATTTGGTGAGACAACCTGCATGTTTTTTTATTTTTTATTATTTGTTTAGATTGTGTAGCCCGTTTCGTTTGGGAGTGCCAATATGATCAGCCTACCTCAACTTATCAAAAATGGTGGTGGTGATATAGGCTAAACTATGATGAACTACAGGGAGTGCAGAATTATTAGGCAAATGAGTATTTTGACCACATCATCCTCGTTATGCATGTTGTCTTACTCCAAGCTGTATAGGCTGGAAAGCCTACTACCAATTAAGCATATTAGGTGATGTGCATCTCTTTAATGAGAAGGGGTGTGGTGTAATGACATCAACACCCTATATCAGGTGTGCATAATTATTAGGCAACTTCCTTTCCTTTGGCAAAATGGGTCAAAAGAAGGACTTGACAGGCTCAGAAAAGTCAAAAATAGTGAGATATATTGCAGAGGGATGCAGCAGTCTTAAAATAGCCAAGCTTCTGAAGCGTGATCATCGAACAATCAAGCGTTTCATTCAAAATAGTCAACAGGGTCGCAAGAAGCGTGTGGAAAAACCAAGGCGCAAAATAACTGCCCGTGAACTGAGAAAAGTCAAGCGTGCAGCTGCCAAGATGCCACTTGCCACCAGTTTGGCCATATTTCAGAGCTGCAACATCACTGGAGTGCCCAAAAGCACAAGGTGTGCAATACTCAGAGACATGGCCAAGGTAAGAAAGGCAGAAAGTCGACCACCACTGAACAAAACACACACAAGCTGAAACGTCAAGACTGGGCCAAGAAATATCTCAAGACTGATTTTTCTAAGGTTTTATGGACTGATGAAATGAGAGTGAGTCTTGATGGGCCAGATGGATGGGCCCGTGGCTGGATTGGTAAAGGGCAGAGAGCTCCAGTCCGACTCAGACGCCAGCAAGGTGGAGGTGGAGTACTGGTTTGGGCTGGTATCATCAAAGATGAGCTTGTGGGGCCTTTTCGGGTTGAGGATGGAGTCAAGCTCAACTCCCAGTCCTACTGCCAGTTTCTGGAAGACACCTTCTTCAAGCAGTGGTACAGGAAGAAGTCTGCATCCTTCAAGAAAAACATGATTTTCATGCAGGACAATGCTCCATCACACGCGTCCAAGTACTCCACAGCGTGGATGGCAAGAAAGGGTATAAAAGAAGAAAATCTAATGATATGGCCTCCTTGTTCACCTGATCTGAACCCCATTGAGAACCTGTGGTCCATCATCAAATGTGCGATTTACAAGGAGGGAAAACAGTACACCTCTCTGAACAGTGTCTGGGAGGCTGTGGTTGCTGCTGCACGCAATGTTGATGGTGAACAGATCAAAACACTGACAGAATCCATGGATGGCAGGCTTTTGAGTGTCCTTGCAAAGAAAGGTGGCTATATTGGTCACTGATTTGTTTTTGTTTGGTTTTTGAATGTCAGAAATGTATATTTGTGAATGTTGAGATGTTATAGTGGTTTCACTGGTAAAAATAAATAATTGAAATGGGTATAAATTTGTTTTTTGTTAAGTTGCCTAATAATTATGCACAGTAATAGTCACCTGCACACACAGATATCCCCCTAAAATAGCTAAAACTAAAAACCACTTCCAAAAATATTCAGCTTTGATATTAATGAGTTTTTTGTGTTCATTGACAACATGGTTGTTGTTTAATTATTAATGTTGTAAAATTAATCCTCAAAAATACAACTTGCCTAATAATTCTGCACTCCCTGAGCTATGAACTATGTGATGCTTGAAGTGTTTTATATCTATGGATTTATTTATAGGCAAGACAAGTCAAGTGTTGATTTGAGAGGCTAAAGCGTTGGGTTAACTCACTGTCGGCCGCTGGCCGCTTGGTCGTCACTTTAAAAAATAAAAACTTTAATTTAACAAACAAAAAAATGCTACAAACATTTTTCTAAAATAACTTAATAAAGAAACAATAACTAACGAAATATAATTACTTTGACATTAAAAACGAATGTCAGTCAGACTCTGGCCGAGAATTTTGATAAGCTGTCGGACACGGGCTGGGCTACAGGGCCTAGATTTGAGCTTCTTGTCTGCCAGCATTCATTTTCTCACAAAAGAGAGTAACGTGAGTAACAAACTTATTTAAATGTCTGTCATTTTAATTGCGTTAATTAAAAAACATTTAATTACATGCACGTTAGCCGCCAAAAGTAGTGGAATTACAGTAACACTGATGGTAAAGTGTTACAAGTGCAATGCATTTGGATAAAAGTGTCTGCCTTTTTTCTCTGCAGTTGGAAAAGACTAATTTATGCTCAACATAAAAAAACACCAGCATATTGATTAAGAATGAATGAGTAAATAATGAGTAATAATTAAATTTTTCTTTGAACTCTGGCTTCAAAACAATATGCAAAACGAAACTTTTGAACTCACTGTAACATGTGGCTCCAGCATCTTTTAAATGTTCACAGCTCTGTATTCCCCATTTTGTTGATGTACAGTTCATCAATGAAGCCTCACTTCCATTGCACTGTGCATTGTCCATCCATACTGGTCCTAAACCTTGTCCAAAATAAGCGCCACTCTTTGCCTCTATCACACTCCCACAGTCCAATTCTTTACACACCACTGCAGCATCTGACCGATCCCAGCCATCATCACACACTGTTCCCCATGTTCCATTATAGAGAACCTCCACTCGTCCAGAACAAGAGTTGATGCCATTTGCCAACCTAATAAAGGCTAACATAAAAACGGAGTAAAGGGATCAGAAAATTGTATCTTTATTCAGTAAATGCAATATTTACTTAGCTTTCGTCCACCTTTACAGATGACTCCAGCGTCTTCATCATGTACACAGTTATGTGTTCCCCATCCACTTGTCATACAGTTCATTAGTGAGGACTCATTACCAGCACAATTTACATCATCCATCCATATCGGTTCTGATCCTGGTCCAAAATAAGCATCGCTTGTTGCTTCTATCACATCCCCACAGCCCATCTCTCTACACACCACTGCAGCATCTGACAGATCCCAGCCATCATCACACACTGTTCCCCATGTTCCATCATGAAGAACCTCCACTCGTCCAGAACAAAAGCCTAAACCATTCATCAACCTCAGAAAAGCTTCGACTGGAGGTCCATTTGTGAAATCTGGATGAATTATAAAATGTCATGTCACACAAACCCATTAAATACTTCTTAACAATAATTAAAATCTTTCAAGAGTACACTGAAACAAACATGCGGTGTAGAAGCTATTCACTCAGACATAACTAGTACATTTCACAATTAATTAAATGTGACATTTTGAAGTAGAAAGAATGAAATCGTATTTTCTTTATAACTTCAAAAAAAGCTTTGTGGTATAGAAATATAGAGAGCAGTATGTTTATGTCTGCATGTTTCTTCATACCCAGCAGGAGAATGAGCCACAAGGAATTTAACATTGTGCCTGAAAGCAATACAAAATTATTAATTTGACTGTTTTGCCAAATAAATAAGATATATATATATATATATATTTTTAAACTATCTAAAAATTACACAATTCACCAAAAAATATTGAGAGAGGTTAAGCGTTGTGATTATAAAAATTGTCAGTATCTAATAAAAAGGCAATGATTCATTATTAGATGTCTTAAACCTGATAATATGTCCTTTCGGAAGCGTCTTCGTCTCTGTGATGGTGTGAGATCACGTTAAGGATGTTTCCATATGATTTTATTTGTATGTGGAGTGATCTGCCTTTTTGGCTCCTCCCTACGGATGACCTTACAAGACAATGATTAACGTGAGAAAGAAAGCGTCTATAGTCATTGAGAATGTAACCCTATTATTCATAAAACCAGGAGATAATTTATCATCTGTTATACATTGCAGAAACACTTTGTAAAAGCTGTGAAGTATTCAAATATCTAGATGATATCAACTTGGTGGGCCAGTTTCATAGAACTTTCTTTATGGAAACAAAATGACGAACGCTAGAACTCTAGATTTGTTTGTTTTCCATCGACAGCCCATCATACCAACGTAGTTCACATACACAAGACAAAGTATTGAAATGGAATAAGTTTACCTATCTGTTACAATAAAAACAAAAATTCTCTATATACACTTGGTTAAAAACAAGTTCACAAAGCAAGACACAAAGAGATTTACTAAGCTTATTTTATTTCCTTATAACCAAATTACATCTTACAGAGTGTTTCTTAGAATAGGTAGTTTGCATGTTTTTCAGGTTTAAATATTTATTTGATTACGTGTGAGTGTCCCTAGATGTTTTGTTTATCAAATGTGGATTCCAATGTTATATACTGGGTGGAAAAAAAAAATGCACACATAAATGTAAATTCACATTTATATGAATTTGAATGAATTATATGTTTGGTAACGCTATTTTACAGTGTCTTTGTTACATACAGTGCATGTGCTTGCTATAGTAATAACAGTAAATTATGTATAATTACACCTAACCCTAAAATCACACTCTAATCCTAACCCTATAATAAATATATTTTATTTAATGTTAAGAACCACATTACAGTTATCTAATGTGAAATTTATTTACAGCCAATATGCTGTGGTCTGTGCAACTCTTTCTGCTTATGGGTAAGGAGACCGACATACTGCCACAAAACTTAGCCTCCGTACATTCTTCTGTTTGATGACAAATAATATTTTCTGAATTAAGAGCTCATAGAAAAACTCATCGTCATTTGTGATTCTAACATATAAAGGCTGCACAGCTGTCATTGGCAGTGACATCAGGTTGATAAATGGCAGCAGCTCTTATTCTGGACGAGTGGAGGTTCTCTATAATGGAACATGGGGAACAGTGTGTGATGATGGCTGGGATCGGTCAGATGCTGCAGTGGTGTGTAGAGAGATGGGCTGTGGGAGTGTGATAGAAGAGTGATACTAGTGACAGATATGGATGGATTATGTAAATTGCACTGGCACAGAGTCTTCACTAAAGAACTGTAGGACAAGTGGATGGGGAACACATAACTGTGGACAGATTTTTTGGGTGTTCAAATAAAGTTTAATTATAACATTTATATCAGTATCAGTCTCAAGCAATATGTCAGTAAATATATTAATGGGTTTGTAGTATAGTTAGTATGAAATAAATGTAGGTATTTTAAATACTATTTTAAATACTTATTTGCATAGGGTTTTTTGCACTAGGGCAGGCTCTGCATCCATTGCCTCTGACATGTTTTCTCAGGTCAAACTCTGAAAGTCTTAATAAAATCCAAAGTTACCAAAACTCACAATTACGAGTTGTGTTGATGTTCATGTGCATTTTAACTAATAAATACATTCTTTCTGACACGACGTGAAAACACCGTAACTGCCGAAACTAAACCTTGACCCCCTTTGACCTGCCCCAACCGGTTGGGGAATGAGCACCTGTACACATGCGGATGATGCTGGAGTCACCTGTTCAGGTTGGTACGCCCAAATTAGTCTGAAATGAAAGCAAGGAAGTACACAGAAATACATTTATTTTACATTTTCGTCAATTCAATGCTACGTTCACACTTTTTGGGATTGAAACACATGTATTACAGGTGTGAGTCTCGAAATGTCGCGTTCACACAGCAATTATACAGTAGAGTCTTAAATACTGTCTGTATGTACCAAGCGTGCCACGCGAGCCCTGAAAAGTGAAGCCAAAGCGTCTTGATGGCCTCCAGGAGGCTGGATGCTGTATAGGTCATAAACACCACCACCCAACACCCTCCCCTGGGATATAGACAAACTAAACAATCAAATTACACTTCAAACACATTTTTTCCAAAGATGGTTTCTATCATTTTAGGCAGTTTTTATCACGCTAATGTGTGATGTGTGAAGTGTTTATTCTTTAAATAAGTTTGTTTTTAGTTAGTTATCTATTATCTATTCTAGTGTGAAGTTATGATTGACAGCTGAGATTGACAGCTTCTTTAAACAAAGTAGTCACTGAGGCACCAACAGACTTTTTTGGGAACTTCGGGAGGAGATTGGAGCTTTAACTTTAATTTCTACATTTCCATAACTGTTTATTTCATAAAAAGTTCAGGGACATGTGATTAATTAGGCAGGAGCAATCTATTATTCTCAACAGAACTGACAACCATATTCCATTGCTGTGTGAACGTGGCCCAAATAAATCCAATGTGAATTCAGATTCTGAAAGTTCTGTTTAAATGAACCCTAAACTTTGCATTCCAATTAGTATCGCGTAGCCACACAGAGGCCGTCTGACTGACATGTAAAGCAACCAATACTTTTGAAAGTCCTGTGTTTAGTTGATCCTGATAAGCCCTCATTGTCACACAACGTAAACACGATGGCTTTCTTCTTCCATGAGGGGGTTTGGTGACACACACTTCTCCTGGAAATCCTTTATTCAACCAATCAGATGATGAATATGTCACTGGAGCTACCATTAGCATAATTGTCAATTTCTTTTTGCCTTGATGACACCTTTTTAGGTATATATTAGGGTTAGGGTTAGTTGACAAATTCTGACAATTATATCAGAAGAGATTTCTTTTTCACATACATTTTTTTCCACATTTTAAATAATATTAACAGATACTATTAATTCTAATAATGTATTATGAAATGTTGACATTAACATCAACTAAGATTAATAAATGCTTTAGTATTTTTGGTTACACTTTATTTTAAGGTGTCCTTTGTGATATGAATTAACAATATGCACTTACTATAAGGTTGGGTTTAGGATTAGGGTTTGGTTTACGGTGAGTTGCATGTAATTATGCATCATTTACTGTTATTACTATGGTAAGTACATGTACAGTACTGTACTTTTTTCATAGCTCTTGTTAACTAATGTAGTTGTTAACTTATACGTTTACAAATGGAACCTTATTGTAAAGATTTACAAATGAAATGCATTTGGATAAAAGTGTCTGCCTTTTATCTCTGCAGTTGAAAAAGACTAAATTATGCTCAACATAAAAAACACCAGCATATTGTTTCAGAATGAATGAGTAAATAATGAGTAATAATTACATTTTATTTGAACTCTGGCTTCAAAGCAATATGCAAAACACATCAGAAACTTTTGAACTCAATGTAACATGTGGCTCCAGCATCTTTTAAATGTTCACAGTTCTGTATTCCCCATTTGATGTTTAGTTTAAATATTTCAAGAGTACACTGAAACAAACATGCGGTGTAGAAACTGTGGGATTACAAATGTATAAATTATGTTTAAAGTACATTAAATTGAGCATTTAAGGTAAAGATGATGACATTAGTCAGTTATGCAAAGTTTCCAACAAGATATGCCTGCCAGTTCCTGTTCTCTTCGTTGTAAATCAAATGAGCCAGATTACTGAGATTCTAACCTTTTGTCTTTAACGGCTCTTGGAGCCCCTGTAATCGTTAGGCTTATTGGATTAGGATTGGAGTCTAGTGCAGGTCTCTTACATATACAACATTTGCATTCTTTTGTTTAGATTTTCTCCTCCTCTACCAGTGGTGTAGGAAGTACTGAATCTCAGTACTTAAGTAAAAGTACAAATAACCAGAGATATATTTACTTTAATAAAAGTAGAAGTACCACAATGACAACCCTACTTAAGTAAAAAGTAGTACTGATGTTTTTAGCTGTATTATATGTTATATAACACCACATTTTGAATTGTTACTGCAGTGTGTGACTGAGTTTCTCTGTGTGAGCTGATTTGTTTCCATTTCTCCTCATGAGGCTACTTTTTAGTAAAAGTAGAAGTGATGCCAACACTTCTTAAAAGTGCTCTAAGCGATGTCACGCTTTTTTTAGGCCAAAACATTTTTTTTTCACATACAGCAAACACCTCCTCGCTATCCGGTATAGCTGCCTGTTCCTTGAACACACTGTAAAAAAACGCGGTCTCTGTAGTCCGCCTAAGCTCCACAAACTGCAACAAAAACAAACGTAGGCAGTCTGGAACACACAGCACAACAAACAGTGCTCCAGACAAGAATGATTTCCACCCCCAAATCATTCTTGTCGGCTATTGGCTCACGAGCACCCTTCTGAGACCTAAAATGACAAATGGGACACCCTGCGGTCTCGTGGACTTAACGGACACGCGCACGCAGCGGCCATTGTAAGTCCAAAAGACCGAAAGTGCACATGAAGTGTGCCATTTTGGACAGGGCTGCAGTCGTTTACGAATAGGTAATTGAATCTTTGATTCAACCGATTCATTCAAAACGCTGAATCATTCAGTAACACACTGTTGCTGTGAGATGCGTTGTGGTTCTGCTGTGATCTTTGTTTTGGAACTATTTTCGCTGCTGAAATAGAAAAAAAACTGCTCGGGTTACGTCTGTAACCCTTGTTCCCTGAGAAGGGAACGAGCACTGCGTCGGAACGACACTTCGGGGATACTCCCTAAGCACTAGCGAATCTGAAGTCCGTATAGCCACTAAACCAATCTGATTGGCGTGCGTGATGACGTCATCGTGACGGCGTACCCGGAAGTATAAAGCGGGAGCCGGCGCACTGAAACGGCAGCTATTGCTCTGAAGCATGCGCTCCAGGCGTGCCGAGGTGTGGTGACGAGACGCAGTGCTCGTTCCCTTCTCAGGGAACAAGGGTTACAGACGTAACCCGAGCAGTTCCCCTTCGAGGGAACTCCCACTGCGTCGGAACGACACTTCGGGGAACGAGTACCCACTTGCCCACACCGAGGGTAGCGCCTGCCCTAGTGTGAAACCGGAGACCGGGCACAACTAGGACTTGAGTACCCTAGCGCCAGCACCGTAGGGAGATACTTCTCCACTCCTTCTCCTTCCGTGCCCCAGCCGATGAAGGGAGGCGTCTGTTGAAACGGTTTCCCGGCAACAAGACGCTCCCAACACTGGCCCTTGGGACCTTACCGAGGGTAGTGCCTGCCCTAGTGTGAAGCCGGAGACCGGGCACAACTAGGACTGGGGAAACCCAAGCGCCTTCGGCGCCCCAGCCAATGAGGGAGACGTCTGTTGAAACGGTTTCCCGGCAACAGGACGCTCCCAACACTGACCCCTGGGACAGAAACCAAGGTTTCTTCCATATAACTAGGGAACGAAAGCATAAGCGCGTTACCCTGATCATACGGAAAAAGATTCCCTCTGGGGGAAACCCCTCGGTTTCCAACCACCACTGTCAAGGTCTCACGTGCAGCAGGTCAAAAGGTCTCCCTTGGACGCTGCTGTACTGAGCCCAGCACTCAAAAGTACTTCACAGTGAGGTCTCTTACTCCGCCGTCACGTGAGGCGGGGGATGTAATGCCTGAAGAACCAAGGAACTGACCAATCCTAAATTCCCTGGTTCATCCGACTCAAATGGTCCGAAGGGGGCCTCAGCCAGCCTTTGAAAACCACTGCCAGATCCCAGGTTGGGAATTCTGGAACGAGCCACAGGCCGCATCTTCCCAGCCCCACAGGGTAACTGTACAACAGATGGTGTCTACCCGAGCCCATCACCCAAAGGAGTGTGGAAAGCCTATGGCAGCCACGGACACCCTGAGTGTGGACGGGGTTGGACCCGCAGAGAAACGATCTTGGAGGAACTCCAGCACTGAAGCCACCGGCCAGTTAACTGGGTCCACCTCACGCTCCCTGCACCAAGTGGCTCACCACTTGGGGCTGTACAGTCTCCTGAAAGATGGAGCCCTAGAACTGAGTAAGGTCTCTATCACCTCTGCCGACAGGCCAATATCTAGGTACCTGACCCCCTCAAGGGCCAGACCCAAAGGTTCCAAACCTCCGGCCGGGGGTGAAATATAGTGCCCCCTGCCTGAGATAGGAGATCCCTCCTCAGAGGAATCTGCCATGGAGGACCTGCCAGCAAAGCTATGATATCCGAGAACCAAACTCGCGTCGGCCAACGGGGTGCTACTAAAAGTAGGCTGACCCCCTGTTGGCGGACTCTGTCCAGGACTCCCGGGAGCAGAGCAATCGGGGGAAAAGCGTACAGACGCAGCCTCGGCCACGTCTGAACCATGGCATCCAACCCCAGCGGGGCTGGATGCGTGATGGAACACCACAGTGGACAGTGGGACGTCCCTCGAGACGCCACCACCCCTGGGTGGAGTCGCTACTCCCCGGGCCTCAGCCCCTGCCCCGACAGGATGTCTGCTCTTCTACAGTACGCAGGACCCATGTAGAAATATTCGGAAGGCATTCCATGCGCCGAGATAATCTACTGAGGGAACCAGCCTCTCAAGGCTGGCCTCGGGTGTTACACGAGCCTCCTCCCCAACCCCCTGAAGCGGATGACCGGCAGGAGTGGTTGGGAACGATTCTCTGTGCGGACGCGTTAGCCGCCCAGCCGCAAGTCCCTCCGGAGGCGGCTGGAGCAGCATGCGTTCGCGGGAAATCGATGGGGCCCGAAGCGTCATAGACGGCGGGATTACCTCGATTTCCCCGGAGCGCCGCAGAGGAAGGGGAAGATAGGAAGGGGGGACCGCTCTTGGAAGTCCAGCCGAAGCTAGGACTTCTTCCCAGCAGCCTCCCTCCCTGGAGTACGTTCCTCAGATCGCCTCCAGGAGTGAAAGACCGCTGCTGGGACTGCTGGTGAGAACGCCGCCTCTGTTGCCAGGCTCCTGGAGGAGGGGCTCTAGAGGCGACGCTCTCCTTCTGCACCTGCCGGTGCAAGGAGCTGGTAGATGGCTGAGGCTGCCCCCTAGGGGCCGCTTTCCCAGGCTCTGAGTGGCGAGGGAGGCACTGACGGAAGGCCGCTGACTGCATCTTCGCCTCCTGGTACCCGGCGACAACGGTCTCAACCGCGTCACCAAATAGACCAGAAGGCGAAATCGGGGAGTCTAGGAGGAAGGACTTATCCTTCTCCCTCATCCCCGATAGATTCAGCCATAGATGCCTCTCCACCATCACCACGGAGGCCATGGCCCGGCCGATAGCACGGGCCATCTCCCTGGTGATGCGGAGAGACAAATCTGCAGCCCTCCGTAGCTCCAGCACATCCTCCGAAGAGGGACCGTCGCCCTCATCGAGCTCTTTAGGGCTTCCTCCACGACCTACACACCTCGATGTGTAGGTCCGGGAAGAAAGGTAAACCCCGGCGAGGTGTTTGGACCCGGCGAGAAAGAAACCGGTCGTCCAGCCTACTAGGTGGCTGAATTTCCGGCACTTCCTGTGGCCAATTGGTCTTCAATTTGGCCACCACACGAGTCAAAAACCTCAATTAGCTCCTCTTGGGCGAGTGGATGAAGCGATGAAACACTTCCTGCTTCTCCACCTGCCCTGATGCACCACTCATCTGGCTCCTCGGAACCGGAGAGAATAAGCATCAGATCCTCAACCCCGGGGGAAGAAGCCGCAGCGCGGGCTTCCACACGGGGAGGAAGATCTTTAGAACTGTCAGACAAGGACTGGGAAAGTGCCGCAGCAGTCCCAGATCCCGCTGACCAGTCCTTCTGTGAACCCCATGGTCTGTGACACCGAGACGCCTCAGCGATCGCGGGTCCAGAACCCTGGGGCTCACAAAGCTGGCCGGTCTCATCGAACACGGCCAGCCGAGAGCCAGCAGTCTGAGTGTGAGCAGCTTTTCCACTGACAGGCAGTTCCCTCGAGAACTGCCTGAGCATGCTCAACACCCAGACACTGCACACAAAGCAGGTGTGCATCTGAGCCCGAATAAAGCAGGGACACAGATGCACACACTGCTTAAACTCTCTCACATTCTTTTCCATTCTTTCTTTTCATTCACACACTTTTGCAACTGTGACAAACAACAGTAAATAGACAGACAATTTCAACAGAGAGCGCTATGCTGAAGAGCAATAACTGCCGTTTCAGTGCGCCGGCTCCCGCTTTATACTTCCGGGTACGCCGTCACGATGACGTCATCACGCACGCCAATCAGATTGGTTTAGTGGCGATACGGACTTCAGATTCGCTAGTGCTTAGGGAGTATCCCCGAAGTGTCGTTCCGACGCAGTGGGAGTTCCCTCGAAGGGGAACTGTCAATATTGCATCTAAAATGTAAGTGACTTTTTGTTAAAGGGGTAAAGGGGTAAAACACATTCTTTCGAAGGCTTGATTGTGTTTGTGGGGTGCACTGTAACATGTGTTCATGCTTCGTTTTTAAAAAATTGCATTATTTTTCATGGATTCTATGAAGCCAGTCCCTCAAAAATACGCAATGGGCTCAGATTGGTTAGCTGGCCCAGTGTGTTGTGATTCGCAAACCGCCTAGTGCACGTTTCTCGGAAACGTCACGCCCCTTACCTTTACCGGTAGCCTCAGGCTACTAGCCTGTGCTTTGTGTAGTACAATGGCGTCAATAAAACCATACCAATTTGAGCCCGAATCAGACCCAGACAATTTTAGTGAAGATGATTGAGCAGAACCTGTTCAGTCCTCAAGAGTAAAGACTGCGGATCTATAGTGATCGCTACTGAATGGCACCGTTACTTTTGTATTTTTAGAACAATTATAGCCAAATATCTGTCGCAAGAACGAACACTAAACATTGGCTTTACTATAGTATCCAAATCAAACACAGAACCATGTTTAGCATGCCTCTAGATAAACAACACATAAAAGCTCTAATCAAAGAATAATTTACTGGTTTGCAGAGCCAAACAGCGTTGTCATCTGTGTACTTCCTTGCTACAATGTAGGCTACAATTAACAACACAAACTATTACAGGAAAACACATTGATGAAAAATAAATCATACTTACAGGTTGTGGCCCGTAAACAGCTTCTGTTTTTAAAACCATCTTTCAGGACAAGCCGTTGTGCGAATCCTGCATTGAACTCGCGAAGATTGTGGAAGCTTTCCTCCGTGAAATGTGCAGCGGGAGCCGCACGCGCCCGCCTGTCTCACGCAGCTGAACCGCGGCTCGTGTATTGCAAATACAGACGAATATTGTCCATTATGTCACATTTTCCGGTCTTCTCCTCCGACCCCTGTCTGTCTCGTGCTTTGATTTATGATGGGCAGCATATATCTGCGGCAAATGCGACCGTGTTCCCCTCTGTCTCATACACGCATGCATATAACGTTGTATGTTAAACGCACTGCAACGCACCCCCGTCCCTAGGAAGGCTGAACAAAGTGGACCTGCAATCCAGATGAAAATAACAGTGTTTCATATGCATTGGCAACAACACTCCAGCCTACTAACTATACCACAACAACTATTCCCCGCGGCGATACAAAATGGCCTCGCCCCCCCTTATTTCATATTCTCGGAGGAGGGGTTTATGTAAATATTGGGGCTGGTGATGTCAGCAACCCTGGAGGAATGTGTAGTAGTCCCTAGCGGCCGTTTGCTGCCTTAGAAATTGATTTTGTAAGAGTGGACTCCTGCAGATGGTTCAATCTGCAGGGTTGCCAGAAGACTAAAGAAACGTTATCAGAAAGATGGAAGAAAATTGTAAATTTCTCGTCTATTTCCACCCACTGCAACTTATACCAACGACGGAGATAAGTGCAGTTACAATAGCAAAATATGTGGGAGAGCGTTGCTATAATGTGACTATATTGTATTGCAATAGGGAGCACTTCAAAGTCAATACCAAATCAAAACTAGTTAGCACAGTATTTGTAATAGAAAGGATTTAATGACAAAATCTGGTTATGGTTACACTTAAAATAGCTTCAAAATGGATGTATGAGATGATAAACTTATACCATTAATCGTACACAGCATGAATAAAATGTTACCTGAGGGATAGAGAGAGAGAAGAGAGAGAAAGAGAGAGAGAGAGGGAGAGAGAGTGGGGGAGAGAGAGAAGAAGAGAGCAAAGAATAGAAGCCCCAATGACCTCAAGAGCCAGAGAGTAAGAGACCCAGAGGAAAAAAAGAGCAAGAGCAATAATTCCAATCTCCTTTTATCCCTTTCTCTGACCATGTGACTGAAACCAAATGTGAGATATTTAAACTGACCAATCAGACCAAACTCAAACATGACATTCAAACCAAACTTCCCCCACTATAAAGGTGGGACCCCATGTGGCCTGCAGGCCTCTCTATTGTCTTCCAGATGGTCCTTGTGATAAGCAAATGGCGGTCACAACAGTAAAGCAAATCTCTTTGTTGGATTTCAAATATCTTTGATTATTTTCAATTCCTTCAATTTCTTTAAAAGCAAATATCTCCCTTTGCTTTCAACTTTGAACGTTGTAACTTTGCAGATGATGTTTATGCTCAAACAGCAACATTACACTATAGCTAAAGTTAGAAAAGTGAAATCGTGGTTTACCACCCCTTTAATTAATTGTTTATGGAACTGTCAGTGTCATATGAATTTAGTGTCACATTTTCGGTCGTGATGGTATTCAGGAAAACAGCATTCTTGGTCGTTTGATGTTTTTAAATGTATTTGTATATGTTATAAATATAAAAACTCCACCTTTTGAATTGTCACTGCAGTATGTGACTGAGTTTCTCTGTGTGAGCAGTGCTGATTTGTTTCCATTCCTTCTCATGAGGCTGCGCGAGCGTCAACAACACTACCGTCAGTTCATGATGCTAGATGTGTGCTAGATGACAAGGGACCCTTAGTCTGCATCTGGTCAGATGGCCTTTTAGCCGAGTACAGAAAAGCATAGCCATTCCTAGATCTAACTTGGTCTAACAAAACCCTCAGAAGTAACCTAGAAAGGTTAGCTACATGGGAAAAAGATGCTGATGTTAAGGCAAAAGTGAGAGTAGCAGCAGATACGTTTAGCAAGGAATCGAGACAACAGATGGCCTAAGAGAGAAGGCAAATGCAACTACTGTGAAAAAATCAGGTCACTAGGGGAAGGAGTGTAGGAAGAAGTTGAAAGATAGTAAAATAAAAACTATGTATAACTCGGTTCCTTCTCAGCCCACCTACAACTCTGAAGTTGTTCCGCCAGGGTACACTAAAACTTTAGGACAGCTCACTCAGGCTCTTCTAAGAGCACAAAAAGAACAGGAAAAAACTGATTGTTGGGGCTGTGAGTAGCTACCTTTCCCCTGTAATCCACCACGATGAGAAATAGATTGACTTTTTGCTTGATACAGGTGCAGGAAATAGATCTATTATATGGGATCAGATTCCCGCCTAATGTATTGTGGTCACGCATCAAAAACTATTAAGTGTATCTTTTATCCTCTGCTCGTTTCCACATTCTGAGCTTGCGTTTCCACATGTTGCCGTTAGAGTTTCATGTAAATGCAACGGCTTGTGGTACCATCACAGAGAGGCAGAAAATCCCTCTCCAGAACATTCACATTCACCGTTCCCTGCTAGTGGAACGATCTTCCCACCTCCATCCGAATTGCAGAATCACTGACAGCATTCAAACGACAGCTAAAAACTCACCTCTTCCGCGAGCACTTAGCCTTATCTTTAAAAAAAAAAACTTTTATTTTCCTTGTTTTCCTTCTATTTTCCTCTACTTCTTCCCTGCCCTAGCGTGTGATGCTCTGTGCGATGTCTAAAACTTAGTACTTCAGGCACTTTCTGTGTTTTGCTGCCTCCTCATGATGGATCGCTTCCTGTACTCCTCAGTTGTAAGTCGCTTTGGATAAAAGCGTCTGCTAAATGCATAAATGTAAATGTCTATCCCTATATCTGCAAGGAAATACATTGATGTGATCCCATAATATTACACAGGATCGAGATGCTTCTGTCAAAGGTATACCTCCGCCTAATACAATTTAAACACTCCGATATTTTTTTAGGAACAGCAGGTTGCTGTAGACCTTGATTGAAGAATATGCCTCGATTGCACAGCCTCTCTATGACTTGTTGAAAGGCCAAGTTAAAGATTCTGATACTGTTTGCATTTGGAGAGAGCACTATGTCAAGCACCAGCACTAGGAACTGCACAATCTGATAGGCCCATTGTGCTTTATGTCCATGAACACTTAGGCTTCATTTACGCCCAATTCATTACTACTCTGGTTAACTTGACAGTCGCTCAAGGGATGGGCCCTTGTCTTAGCGCAGTGCGGGCAGTTCATCTAGCTCTTCAGGCTTCATCAGGAATGGTGTTAGGACAGACTGTAAACGTAAGATGCCCTCATGCAGTGTACGCACTAATGAATCAAGCAAAAGTCACTTCTGTCACCTCCTCTCGTTGGGGAAAATGGTTAACAACCGTCACAGCCCTGAACGTTGTTTTACAGCATGTGCCAGTCACGAATCCATCCTCATGTATGATATCTGCAATGACTTAAAGGGGTGGTAAAACACATTCTTTGGAAGGCTTGATTGTGTTTGTGGGGTGCACTGTAACATGTGTTCATGCTTCGTTTTTTTAAAATTGCATTATTTTTCATATATTTTACCTTTATTCTACACTGCTCTGTCCCTCCTTGTAAAAATGATCTGGTGGTTTCTGGCTTGTATGAAGCCAGTCCCTCAAAAATACGCAATGGGCTCAGATTGGTTAGCTGGCCCAGTGTGTTGTGATTCGCTAACCGCCTAGTGCATGTTTGTCGGAAATGTCACGCCCCTTACCTTTACCGGTAGCCTGTGCTTTGGGTAGTACAATGGCGTCAATAAAACCATACCAATTTGAGCCAGAATCAGACCCAGACAATTTTAGTGAAGATGATCGAGCAGAACCTGTTCAGTCCTCAAGAATAAAGACTGCGGATCTATAGTGATCGCTACTGAATGGCACCGTTACTTTTGTATTTTTAGAACGATTTGCCAAATATCTGTCGCAAGAACGAACACTAAACATTGGCTTTACTATAGTATCCAAATCAAACACAGAACCATGTTTAGCATGCCTGTAGATAAACAATACATAAAAGCTCTAATCAAAGAATAATTTACACTAATGTCAAATTCGCTGTTGAGATTTTAAAAAGTTTGTAACGTTAGGTGTTTGTCGGATAACGTTAAGTGTGAATGAGCATTTAACAAACTGGTTTGCAGAGCCAAATGAGCGTTGTCATGTTTACTTCCTTGCTACAACGTACAATTAACAATACGAACTATTACAGGAAAACACATTGATGAAAAATAAATCATACTTACAGTTTGTGGCCCGTAAACAGCTTCTGTTTTTAAATCCATCTTTCAGGACAAGCCATTGTAAGAATCCTGCATTGAACTCACGAAGATTGTGGAAGCTTTCCTCCGTGAAATGTGCAGCGGGATCCGCACGCGCCAGCCTGTCTCACGCAGCTGAACCGCGGCTCATGTATTGCAAATACAGACGAATATTGTCCATTATGTCACATTTTCCGGTCTTCTCCTCCGACCCCTGTCTGTCTCGTGCTTTGATTTATGATGGGCAGCATATATCTGCTGCAAATGCGACCTGTTCCCCACTGTCTCATACACGCATGCATATAATGTTGTATGTTAAATGCACCCCCGTCCCTAGGAAGGCTGAACAAAGTGGACCTGCAATCCGGATGAAAATAACAGCGTTTCGTCGGCATTGGCAACAACACTCCAGCCTACTAACTATACCACAACAACGCTTCCCTGCTGCGATACAAAATGGCCTTGCCCCCTCTTATTTCATATTCTCTGAGGAGGGGAATTACATTCTCTTTATGTAAATATTGGGGCTGGTGATGTCAGCAACCCTGGAGGAATGTGTAGTAGTCCCTAGCGGCCGTTTGCTGTAGTCCTTAGAAATTGATTTCTTCAAAACCAAATATATCCCTTTGCTTTAAACCTTGAACGTTGTGAATTTGCAGATGTTGTTTATGCTCAAACAGCAACATTACACACTAGCTAAAGTTAGAAAAGTGAAATCGTGGTTTACCACCCCTGTGTTAGAGGATGAAGGAGAAATGACTCTTGTTACGCTCATGACGATTGTTACGCTTACATACGCAGCTACAAGTGAAATAGCAGAAACTCCCATTGAGAATGCAGAATTGGAGTTGTTTGTTGATGGTTCAGCTCAAGTGATTGAAGATAACAGACGAGCAGGTTATGCAGTCACTTCCACCACTGAAGTGGTAGCTTCAGGTCGTCTTCCAGATCATTTTTCAGCTCAAGCTGCCGAACTAGTATCCTTAACTAGGGCATGCACACTAGCTTCAGGATTGGTTGCAAATATCTACACTGTGATAGACAAGTTTTCGAGATGGATAGAAGCTTATCCAACAGGGCGTGCTACAGCTGCACACACTGCTAAACGGCTTGTCACTGATTGCATTCCCAGATGGGGATTACCAGATTCCATTGACTCAGATCAGGGTACACACTTCACAGGACAGGTAGTAAAGGAAGTGTCTAAAATGTTGAAAATTAAGTGGAATCTTCACTGCCCCTACAAGCTACAAGCATCAGGACAGGTTGAACGAGCGAACAGAACAATCAAAACTAATCATCAGGAAGGAGTATCTTGGGTTGAGGCGCTGCCAGCGGTACTGTGTAGTATGTAAGCATCACTTAACCCCTAAATGCATGATCCGGGTCTTTAGCAACCCGGATCTATAGCTAACATGGATAGATCTCTACCTGTCGCGATAATATATAAAACTCCTGATATTAGAGTAACAATTACATAAGAATAAAATAAAACATATTTAGTTACCTTTTTGAGCTTGGAAGGGTTCAGTTTGAGCAGATGTTTTATACCATCATCACTGTCCTCTTCAGAGCTCATTTCCCAGTACATTCAGCATCTGGCACATATTCGCGATCTCACACATATTCTCAAAACTCATTTTCAACGTCTTCAAAATAATTATTTTGATCACTGACAGCTTCCTTCACCAGATCCATCATCAAGTGACAGTTACAGTAATATTTGAATGTGTTCAGTACAGTCGCTGAGCCATTTCAAGTTTTGCAGATTATAATTATTATTGTTTCGTTTTCGTCTGAGGAAACGTCTCAGGTTACAAATGTAACCATTGTTCCCTGAGAACAGGGAACGAGACGCTGCGTCAGCTTTGACGCTACGGGGAACGCCTCCAGCGTGACAGGTGCCTGAAATCACAATCAAAAAACGTCAATCCTATTGACTGGCGACAGCCTATGATGTCATCAAGGTGAGACCAGGAAGTATATAAGGGCGCCTTGCCAACATGACAGTATCTCATTGTCTGAAGGGACTGTTTCGGCAGGCAGGCCCTGCGGCATGGCACAGCGACGCAGCGTCTCGTTCCCTGTTCTCAGGGAACAATGGTTACATTTGTAACCTGAGACGTTCCCTTTCGAAAGGGAATTCGCGCTGCGTCAGCTTTGACGCTACGGGGAACGATATACCCACGCCGCCATGCCGACGGGAGTGCATGCCCATTGGCAGTGACAACTGTCAAGACAAGCAAATTCTGCTGAAATGCCTGAACCACTCCCCTTCTGGTCACATTAGGCTGTCAGTGACAGCACTCCCTACGGTCATAGCCCAAGCTATCGCCTGAGAAGGAAACCTTCACACACATGAGGTCCTTCCCAGGCCTTGCTCGAAGGCCTGGAACCATCCCATTCGACAGAAGGGGTTCCTTTAAGGGAACGTGGCAAGGGAACTGCGAGGGAACCCGATGGATCAGCGCCAGGGGGCCGTAAGCTCATAGCAGACCCTCGCTTGAGAGGAGCTCATAAGCCTGCCTGGTAGGTAACCATGTCGTAGGCAGACTATGAAGATCCCCTCCTGTGGGGACCGCATAGCAGCAGCGACGTCTCGTCATGCTAGGGTAAAGACACCGCCTTCAGGTCTCGCGAACAGCCAGAGACCGGCGCCTGATAGCGGGTGACCACTAGCTGTCAGCGTAAAGCCAGTTGTGCATTCCCGCCCAGGGAACTCGTTCCCCAGGAAGGCCGAGAGGGGCCTCCACCTGGTAACCCGTGCCAACTGCTCGCGTGTCCAACAGCGGAGCTCGCCCTCAGGAAGGCCAAACGGGCCTGATACCTGATCGCAGTCATGCTAGCCCTCGGGGTAGCTGGGAAGACCAGGGACTCGCTTCATCAGGGAGGCCTAGCGGGCCTACCAACTGCGAAAGGTCGGGCATTCCTCCATCACAGCCCTCTGCTCTGTGACTGGACTCATCCAGAAGCCACGAGACAGGCGCGCGCCCTCAGAGGAGGCCTCGTGGGGCCTACCACTCCACAGCGAATCCCACAGGGAAGCCCCGTGCAGCTTGCCTGATAGCAGCCCATGCTATGATCTGTTACCGAAACTGGGGACCGGGGAACGATTCCAGGGAGGCGCAATGCCCCCACCTGATTGCAGAACATGCCGCCCATAGCGCAGAATGTGCTACTCATAGCACTTCATGCTCACCGCCTCAGCGGCTGGGAACCGGGAGTTTGCCTCCCGGGAGGTCACTCAGGGAGGCCGGTTGAGGCCTACTAGCACTCATGCTAGCCAGGAACCCCTCCACAGAGGAGGCCAGGTGAGCCTGCTTACCCCACAGCAGGCCCTTAGGGAGGCCCGGTAGCGCCTACCACCTACTAGCAGCTCGTACCAGCCGTCGAGGGACTAATGCCAGTAGCTCCCCCTCGGGGGAGACCCGGCAGCGCCTGCTCACCACAGCAGGCTCTCAGGGAGGCCAAACGGGGCCCCTTTGAACCTGAGCGAAGGTAACCCAAACCGGGAGCCTACCCCTCAGGGAGGCCCGGCAGGACCCTGCCATTGACTTTAAGAAGGCTGGCTGCTGCGCCTGGGCTAGCGGCGGCTGTCTGCTGCTGACAAAGCTGCTGACAAAACCAGTTAGAGCCTGGGGACTCATCCCCAAGGCTAGTTGACGAAGTTACTGTTTACGTCGACACCAGTGGAGAAGACCCTCCAAGGCCCTCCAAGGCCCCCTCGTGGGCCCTGGCATCGAGACTTCCTGTCCTGAAGTCCTGCTGCCCAGACCGCCCGAGCTGGTTAACGACAACCAGCTGGCTCTTACGCCCGCACCTGGGGCTGGCTCCATCCCGGAGGCAGCTAGGGAACAATCCCTTTGCTTTGTCCTAGGGCCTCCATGACGGCGCAGTCTCTCGGGCAGTGCCTACAGACAACCTAATCACATTGCTAACAGCAGTGTACTCAGCAGAAGTGCTAAACAAAACACCCTCTAAAGCGAGGGGAGTACAACTTACGTACAACTTGCGGCTGTCTTACTTTCAATGCAGCGGCCAACCGTAAGTGCAAGGGCGTCAGCCATTAGCAATGCTCGGGCCTCAGGGGAGCATACGACCAGAACCGCAAACAGAAGGTTTATCCGATGTTCAGCTCAACCCGAGCCCTAAAGAAGGTGGAGCAGAGACATAGAGCAAGGGTGAAATAACACATAATTATGCAACCCACCGGCCATACCGTCCTCCAGGAAGAGGCCGGGGGCCGCCAGCAGATGGCGGCCACCAAGCTCTGAAAGGTGGAACCAGATAAAGTCTAATCGCAAACCAGCGAAAAGACGCTTAATTCCGCCCCACGACCACTGGCAAAGTAGCCGTCTCCTGCAACACCTCGACTGCATTACTCGTAACCCCAGAACGCAGAGAAGGGGGCGGGCCTTGGCCGGACGACTCTGTAAAAAGAGGAGGCAAAAACAAGGATGCACACACAAAGCCATGTTCTCATATCAAAAGACAGGCCAGGGGCGAACGACCTTCCTTAAAAGGGAACGCCCCCATCCTTGAAGGAGCCTAGGCCAAGTGGTGCGACGTAAGTACGCACTAGATCCACTCAGGGCTCGGGAAAGAAATATTATCACCTCTAATATTACACAATGAGGCCCCGAAAAACCCCTTCCCCAAAGCCCCGCAGAGCTGGGCGTGGATCTCACTACAACTCATGCATGAATGCATTCCCGGTCTTCAGCTACTTCACACTTTTACGCTAGGAAAAACACAGCTCGCCCCCGACACTACAAGCCCTCGGGCAAGAGCGCAATTCAGTTACCCACCTCAGTGGGGAAACTTAACATGGAGAGGCAGCAACTCTACTAGCAAAAGTGAGGCATTCAGACACAACCACGTAATGTTGCAAAGAAGATCGTTCTTAGCTTACTCACGGGGAGCTGCAGGCCCTGCGAAATCCAGCGACGTTCCAAATCTCCCCAAATAACCTCTCAGGAGAGCGAAGGTACACAAGTCCTGAAAAAAAACATAGTTTTGAAAATGTTTCACCCTCATAGAGGGGGACTCACCAATCACTCCTCGTGGTGCTTCAAACCAGCCGTCGAGCTAGTATCCGCCCGCCATCCTGAGGGGGGCGCCTTCAACAAACAAACCAGGCGGGCCGTCAGAATCTTCACATTTTCTGCTCAACACAGGCCCACCGGCCTGATGTAAAGCGCCCAGGGGAAATACACGAGGAAGGAAAAAAAGGCAGCGTCCTTGGCGCTACGGCATCATCTCCGCGTCCTCGGTGGGTGGAGTCTGCTGCCTGCGCTGGTTCCGGTTACCAGCCCCGGCTTCCTTCCTCTTCCTGTTGCGGGTGTCCCGCCTCCCCTGGGGGGCGCTCGAGAGGCGACGCTGGCTCGCTATTCCCGTCTCCAGCCCTCAGACTGGGACGGGCCGGGGACACCCGACTGCCTGGGCGCGGTCCCGGACCTCAGCGGAATGCATGTCCTGAATGCCGCCGAGCACGCCTTCGCCTCTCCGAACCTTCCCACCACCACCTCTACGGAGGTGCCGAAAAGTTCAGATGGCGAAACCGCGGCATCAGGGAGAAAGGATTTTTTCTTTCTCCCCGATGTCCAACGGTTTAACCACAGATGTCTCTCCGTGGCCACCCTCGCCGCCATCGGCGCTATCTGTACGGTGGCCCGGAGAGCGAAAACCGCGGAATGAGTGAAAAAACTCAACTACCGCCTCAGGGGGTCCCTCCCCCTGATCGAGGTCCCTCAGCAGGTCCGCCTGGTAAGCCTGCAACACAGCTGTGGTGTGCAAAGCCGCAGCGTGACCCACTGACATGTACGCCCTGCCATTTAGGCGTTAGACCGGCAGGGTGGGGGCCACAGTGTCGCCGGCCGACCAGAGGCGAGACAAACATAACATCTCGTCTACGGGCGGCCCCGACACACACCCAGCCAGGCAATCCCTCGACATCAGCGAAATTTAACTCGCCGATGTCGACAGATGCGAGGCTGAGTATGGTTTCTTCCATCCCCTCGAGATCTGCTGATGGAGATCTGGAAGGAATGGAAGGCTCCCAGGAGTTGGGAGGTCATGGGCGGAGAGAAACCGATCGTCCGAACTATTTGGACGCTCAGCCTTTCTCCTCACGCGCCGAAAAGGCAGCTGCAGTCTACCCGCAGTGCGTTCCATGACTTCCAGCAATGCCCGTAGCGTCAAAGCTGACGCAGCACGAGTTCCCTTTCGAAAGGGAACTATGAGTGAAACGTCACTTCATCATTGTGTATCAGACATTGTCATCTTGTGGAATAAAGCTGAATTGCACGCATTTCGTTAGCGACCCTATACAATTTTGACAAAAAACTAGTGAAAAAACAGGCATTCAATTATAATTTTATATATTTTTTCTTGTTATATTGTTTAAAATGGATTAACTGAGGAATACTAATAAGGTTGATGTCTAACTTTAAAAAATGAATGAGGAGGAGGGTAGTGAATGACGTCTCGGGTCGCTAAAGACCCGAGGTATGCATTTAAGGGTTCGTAGGACTGAGCCCTCATGAGATTATTACAGGACGCCCAATGCAGATGCCTGGTGTGATTGATCTCAGAAATGCTGATGTACACATTGCCTCAGATGCCCTGATTACTGTGAAAGCCTCACAAAGGCAACATAGAGTGCCAGAGAGAGAGAGTTGAGTCGTGTTGGCAGACGCCACCAAAAGGTGGACAAACGATCATCCCAGGTCAGTGGGTGATGATAAAGTCATTCAGAAACAAGCAGTTAGAGCCTAAGTGGCATTACAGCAACTGCAGTGTTGTGTCAGGGAAGGAAAACCTGGACTCATGTGTCACACAGTAGCCGCGTTTCCATTACAGATTTGTGCAAAACTTTTGCGATATTTTCATTAACAAGCATCTATATATGATAAAGCTCATCTCCCCTTGACAACATACACATTGCAGTTTTAACAGTTGTAAATCCTCTTTTGTACACACTGCATTCGACAATCAAATTAAATTCTGAAAAAGTTCAGGTGGTGACAACATTACATTTACATTTAATCTGTAGTGGTATGCATTTAAAATTGAGTCCCTTTCTTAATAATTAATTTAAAGATAAATGTTCAACATCAACTTGTCCTGTTTGCTATGTTTTATATACAACTGACATTTCAAAGCTTTCTGCAAAACATTTTCTGAATAAACACCAAGAAGTCTTACACTCTCCTGCGCTCCCCTACTTCATTGTGTGATGAAATAAAACATAAATGATAAAAACCTGTAAGTAAGTAAACAGTAATACCACTTCATTTGTAAAAATACAAACAACAAATAGAAACAAAAGTTTTGACATCATTATAATGCAGTTTGTTTTGTTTGTTTCATTTAGAAGTGAATAATTTCCCCTATAATGCTATGATAATGACTTTAGCTACGTAAAAGACTTCCATGACAAAGGCTCCTTTTTTGATCTTATCTTCTAAACAAAATAGGTCATGTAACTGCTCTAACTTGGTATTATGTGGTAAACCACGCATACATACAAAGGTAAAATTTTGTTTAACAAATTTTTTTTTCTAAGCAGTTGATGAACCATATATCCACATGTCTACATCACTTCTCAATCCAAGATGAAGAAGAGCATAATTTAGCAGGTATTAATAACATCATATTTTATATGTTTGTAAATTGAATTGATTGTGTGGTATTTTATATTGCTAGCTATGTTCATATAGATAAATTAGAGAGGATACAATTTGTCTACTTGGACAATATACACAGTTTACTGTACTGTACTGTACTGTACTGTACTTGTATGACAATACAATTAGAAACACTCAATTATACAATTAGACAACTGTCTCATAATAAATATTTAGAATAAACAGCAATAATTTGAAATGTTACAGCATCATTTTTGTCTGTAACATTTACTGCTCATCACATATATTTGTTAAATGTTCTTAATGAAACCATAGATGCCAATAAAGAACCTTTATTTTTAAGAGTGTAAGCCATAGATTTCACTACTATAACATTTTCATTTGTTGTACATTATGTTTTCTGATATTTAACATGATCAAGTCCCATTATTTATACAGGATAAAATCAGGTTACACTTTATTCCGATGGTCCACTTTAAACATTCTAACTATAAAGTAACTTTGCAACTACATGCCAACTAACTCTCATTAGAGTATTAGTAGACTGTCAAAGACTGTTGGGTTCAGGTTAGTAGAATAAGTTGACATGTACTTGCAAAGTTACTTGTTGTCAGTAGAATGTCTGTTGGCGGACCATTAAAACAAGATTAAGCAGACAGTCTACTAATAATCTAATGACTGCTAGTTAACATGTAGTGGCAAAGCTACTTATAGTTATTAGAATGTCTAAAGTAGATCATTGAAATAAAGTATAACCTAAAATCATCATGTCACATATATGACTGAATAAACCACACACATTATGCTCATAATTTGCATTCAGTTGCTTGTCTACACAGTGTAAAATCTGTATTAAAAGGCTAGACTAAATACAGTAGATTGATATTCTTATTAATTAAGAAAGCAGTGTAGAAAATAAGACAATTAACATTTTGTGTGAGGATTCAACATGAATAATATATCAAATCTTATATTTCTAGCCGCTATGATGGGGTTCATGCAAATCTTTCTGCTTCTGGGTAAGAGAACTCATGATACACACGGAAACAAATCTTTGTCACGTTTTCAGCACAGTGGAAGCTTAAATAACTATTCATTCTATTATTCTATTATTTTTCATATATATTAATAACTATTAGTTGTTTTAAATATTTAACAGCCTATTAAAAAAATGATTTGGGTCTTTGACTCTATAGCATGTATAGGATATACAACTGCCACTAGTGCATATGGAATCCGACTGGTAAATGGCATCAACTCTTGTTCTGGACGAGTGGAGGTTCTCTATAATGGAACATGGGGAACAGTGTGTGATGATGGCTGGGATCTGACAGATGCTGCAGTGGTGTGTAGAGAGATGGGCTGTGGGAATGTGATAGAGGCAAAGAGTGTTGCTTATTTTGGACAAGGATCAGGACAGATATGGATGGATGATGTAAATTGCACTAGCACCGAGTCTTCACTAAAGAACTGTAGGACAAGTGGATGGGGAACACATAACTGTGGACATTCTGAAGATGCTGGAGTCATCTGCAACTGTGAGTCAAGAACATTTATCATTTAAAATTAAAAATGTTATTTTGTACATTTTCTTTAGTAAGGAATGGTCATAGAGAGATAGATATAAGAAATCATTGATTAAAGAAGGCTTTGTTCATTTAAATTCCATATGTCATTGCTCTTTTTCAAATAGAAGAAGGCAAACAAATATATGGGAGAAAATTAACAATTTGTGTCTTTATATTATTTGTGTGGATAGTATCTGTCAGGTTGGTGAACGGAGACAACTCTTGTTCTGGACGAGTGGAGGTTCTCTATAGTGGAACATGGGGAACAGTGTGTGATGATGGCTGGGATCTGTCAGATGCTGCAGTGGTGTGTAGAGAGATGGGCTGTGGGAATGTGATAGAGGCAAAGAGTGTTGCTTATTTTGGACAAGGATCAGGGCAGATATGGATGGATAATGTAAATTGCACTGGCACAGAGTCTTCACTAAAGAACTGTAGGACAAGTGGATGGGGAACACATAACTGTGGACATTCTGAAGATGCTGGAGTCATCTGCAACTGTGAGTCAAGAACATTTATCATTTAAAATTAAAAATGTTATTTCGTACATTTTCTTTAGTAAGGAATGGTCATAGAGAGATAGATATAAGAAATCATTGATTAAAGAAGGTCTTGTTCATTCAAATTCCATTTAAAAAAAAGTAATTTAAAATATCATTTAAAATTAAAAATTGTATATTGTACATTTTCTTTGGTAAGGAATGGTCATAGAGAGATAGATAAGATAGATATAAGAAATCATTCATTAAATGGCCTTGTTCATTCAAATTCCATATGGCATTGCTCTTTTTCAAATAGAAGAAGGCAAACAAATATATGGGAGAAAATTAACAATTTGTGTCTTTATATTATTTGTGTGGAAAACAGCTGTCAGGTTGGTGAATGGGAGCAACTCATGCTCTGGACGAGTGGAGGTTCTCTATAATGGAACATGGGGAACAGTGTGTGATGATGGCTGGGATCTGTCAGATGCTGCAGTGGTGTGTAGAGAGATGGGCTGTGGGAATGTGATAGAGGCAAAGAGAGCTGCTTATTTTGGACAAGGATCAGGACAGATATGGATGGATGATGTAAATTGCACTGGCACTGAGTCTTCACTAAAGAACTGTAGGACAAGTGGATGGGGAACACATAACTGTGGACATTCTGAAGATGCTGGAGTCATCTGCAACTGTGAGTCAAGAACATTTATAATTTCAAATTAAAAAAAATAATATTGTACATTTTCTTTTGTAACAACTATAACCATCAACAAGATGTTGGAGTCATCTGCCAATGTGAGTCAAAATATTCAAAGAATTTAAAGGTGAAGTATGTAAGATTTTTTTATATTAAAATACTAACCCGGTTTGATTCAGTATTGTTCATTGACTAATATTAGTATGACAATAATGGGTTTATCTCCCCCTAAAGTTTAAACATTGAGTCCCCTGAGCACCATCAAAACATTAAGAGCAGATCGGTCAATAACTTTCCAGCTCTACCTATAGCGAGAGTTTGGGGTGTGGCGACTGTAACAGGATAAGAGAGAGGGTGGGACCATGGCTGACGCGTTACATGGAAAAACACATTCTGCTTCGGGTACAAAGAATTTTGAAGCCAAATTTCGCTGCATTATGACCTTCAAAAATTAAGCGCTACAATGGACTCTACACTGCACCAGTTCAGAATGATAAATGTACCCGTTTATAAGGTTTAATTTGATGTAGCCTCAAACAGTTATGTCACATCATGTCAAAAAAGGCTCGCAGTGGATGGTTTTATTATAAGCAAGATGCTTGCGTTTTCAGTAGAAAGAGCGCTATCCTTCTCAATTGCTTACTCATGACACACAGCAAGCAACACAGTTAAAAGTATTTCTAATATGTTGGACCTTTTATTGAATGTAGCCTCTATTTACCTGTTTGACATGAATTTACAAGCACCCGTAAAAGCTGTGATTGTGACGTTTGAGTTGGGGGAGGCGCAAATGTTGTTTGATGGTTTATTATTCTAATTCCACTGGTGCCACTAGTGTGGCAGAAACGTCTCGGTTACGTATGGTAACCCTCATTCCCTGAAGGAGGGAACGGAGACGTACGTCGGACGTACCAACGAATTGGGATCACTTCTGGGAGCCCCTATCAGCTTCGAGCTATCTAGAACCGGCCAATGGACAATTGGCGTGCGAGATTTGCATCTCGCGCCCCGCCCCGCGCGGCGGGTATAAACAGGAAGCGAGAGCGAATGCACGCTGTTTTTCACTGAGGAGCCACACGAATGGCTCAACCTGCAGTGATGGTACAGCAACTGTGGCGACGGGACGTACGTCTCCGTTCCCTCCTTCAGGGAACGAGGGTTACCATACGTAACCGAGACGTTCCCATTCAGTCGGTCACGTTCGACGTACGTCGGACGTACCGACGAATTGGGATCCCCTATGGAAAACGCCATAGTTACTACCACTTCCAGCGCCCAGCGATGAGCCCCACAGACCCCGATCTGATGCGGGCGGGAAAGTTCACGCAGGGGGAGACCAAGCTGCTGTTCCGCAAGACCCCATCAGCTGACTGTATTGGATAACGCTGGGAAAGCGTGCCTGAGAAGGCAGCTGCGGAAGCCACATCATGCCCAGAGGGAGTTAACATGTGGAGAATACACGTATGGGCTGGCCGTGGGCAGCACAACATACGGAAGTCCCAGGGGTGGCCCCGGCCAATTAGAGGAGGGGGACAACACGTACCTGGGACGGCAGAGGAGACTCTGCCGAGGGAAAGACACGGGCTCGCCGTAAGGAGCCGTACCGTGGAAGAATACACATATGGGACCGCCGTGGGGGTCACTACATATGGAACCCAGCCTAACACAAGTTCCACCAATGCATACGAGTGTTAGACCTGGCGTCGAACGCTCCGCCACGTCCGACTGCCGTGGGTTGCGGAGGACTCAATAGGGTTCGCCGATCCGGGGAACTCGACTGGAGCAGAATAAGCGCACGCATCCGTCTACCATAGGGGAGGGAATGGCGCAGCAAGCCGACACTAGAACGGGCACTTCGGTGTTACTGACTATGGGAAGTGAGCACACAGGAAGAAACCGGCTCTACACGGACGCTATAGAATCTAGCGAACGTGTTAGGTGTCGCCCAGCCCGCAGCTCTACAAATATCTGTCAGCGAGGCGCCACGAGCCAGCGCCCAGGAAGAGGCAACACCCCTAGTGGAGTGGGCTCTTAACCCGAGCGGGCAGGGCACGTCTTGGGACTGATAAGCCAAGACGATGGCATCCACTATCCAGTGGGCCATCCTCTGCTTGGAGACAGCCTTTCCCTTCTGCTGTCCTCCGTAACAGACGAAGAGCTGCTCTGAGGTCCTGAAGCTTTGCGTTCTATCCACGTAAGTCCGGAGAGCACGGACGGGACAGAGAAAAGCTAGGGCTGGGTCTGCCTCCTCCGAAGGCAGCGCTTGCAGGCTCACCACTTGGTCCCGGAAGGGAGTAGTGGGAACCTTGGGCACATATCCAGGCCGGGGTCTCATGATCACATGAAAGTTACCGGGCCCGAATTCCAGGCACGATTCGTCGACCGAAAATGCCTGCAGGTCCCCTACCCTCTTGATGGAGGCCAAGACAGAGTTTGCTCTTCTCCCAGTTGACCCGAAGTCCCAACTGGCTGAGGTGACTGAGCACCTTGTCCCTGTGTTCGCACAACTGCTCCCGCGACTGGGCAAGGATCAGCCAGTCGTCGAGGTAGTTGAGGATGCGAACGCCATGCTCTCTCATGGGAACAATGGCCGCCTCCGCAACCTTCGTAAAGATGCGGGGCGACAGGGACAGACCAAAGGGTAAGACGCGATACTGATATGCCCGCCCCTCGAACGCGAAGCGCAGAAAGGGCCGGTGTCGAGGGAGAATCGAGACATGAAAGTACGCGTCCTTCAGGTCGATCGCTGCAAACCAATCTCGGGGACGGATGCACCTGAAGATGCGCTTCTGCGTTAACATCGTGAACGGCAGCCTGTGAAGGGACCGGTTCAGGAATCGCAGGTCCAAGATCGGTCGTAACCCGCCGCCTTTCTTGGGTACAATGAAGTACGGGCTGTAGAACCCGGACCTCATATCGGCTTGAGGGACCGGCTCTATCGCGTCCTTCGCCAGGATGGTACGGAGGAGCCACCGAGACGGGCTGGGAAGCACTAGCCAGGCTCCCAGACTCCTGAAGCTTTGCGTTCTATCCACGTAAGTCCGGAGAGCACGGACGGGACAGAGAAAAGCTAGGGCTGGGTCTGCCTCCTCCGAAGGCAGCGCTTGCAGGCTCACCACTTGGTCCCGGAAGGGAGTAGTGGGAACCTTGGGCACATATCCAGGCCGGGGTCTCATGATTGAGCCGGGGTCTCACGATTGAGCAGGCCCGGAATGAAAACGGCACGAAGCGACCTCAGATGCTTCTGACTCCATAAGAGGAGATGGCGGGCGAGTTGCGACATGCGACGGGAGCGTAGACCACCCTGTTTGTTGATGTACGCTACGGCCGCAGTGTTGTCCGTCCGGACCAGAACGTGCTTGCCTCTGAGCGGCACTTTGAAGCGGCTGAGTGCAAGACGAACTGCTAACAACTCGAGGCAATTGATATGCCATTGCAGCTGAGGCCCCGTCCACAGACCCGAAGCTGCAAGCCCGTTGTACGTGGCACCCCAACTCGTGGATGAGGCATCCGTGGAGACAACGGAGTGCCTGGACACTTGTTCTAGGGGAACTCCCGCCCGGAGAAACAAGGGGTCCGACCATGGGCCGAAGGTTTGGCGGCACCTCGGAGTCACTTGGACACGGAGGGAACCGCTGTGCCACGCCCATCTCGGGACTCGATCCTGTAGCCAGCATTGAAGCGGTCTCATATGAAGCAATCCGAGCGGCGTTACTGCGGCTGCGGATGCCATATGCCCCAGGAGCCTCTGAAAATGTTTCAGTGGTACCGCTGTCCTGCCTCTGAACGAATTCAAGCAGTTCAACACCGACTGGACGCGCGCCTCGGTATCTCCATACCGAGAAAAGAGATCCTCTGTGTAGGACAGAGTTTGCTCTTCTCCCAGTTGACCCGAAGTCCCAACTGGCTGAGGTGACTGAGCACCTTGTCCCTGTGTTCGCACAACTGCTCCCGCGACTGGGCAAGGATCAGCCAGTCGTCGAGGTAGTTGAGGATGCGAACGCCATGCTCTCTCATGGGAACAATGGCCGCCTCCGCAACCTTCGTAAAGACGCGGGGCGACAGGGACAGGCCAAAGGGTAAGACGCGATACTGATATGCCCGCCCCTCGAACGCGAAGCGCAGAAAGGGCCGGTGTCGAGGGAGAATCGAGACATGAAAGTACGCGTCCTTCAGGTCGATCGCTGCAAACCAATCTCGGGGACGGATGCACCTGAAGATGCGCTTCTGCGTTAACATCGTGAACGGCAGCCTGTGAAGGGACCGGTTCAGGAATCGCAGGTCCAAGATCGGTCGTAACCCGCCGCCTTTCTTGGGTACAATGAAGTACGGGCTGTAGAACCCGGACCTCATATCGGCTTGAGGGACCGGCTCTATCGCGTCCTTCGCCAGGATGGTACGGAGGAGCCACCGAGACGGGCTGGGAAGCACTAGCCAGGCTCCCAGACTCCTGAAGCTTTGCGTTCTATCCACGTAAGTCCGGAGAGCACGGACGGGACAGAGAAAAGCTAGGGCTGGGTCTGCCTCCTCCGAAGGCAGCGCTTGCAGGCTCACCACTTGGTCCCGGAAGGGAGTAGTGGGAACCTTGGGCACATATCCAGGCCGGGGTCTCATGATCACATGAGAGTTACCGGGCCCGAATTCCAGGCACGATTCGTCGACCGAAAATGCCTGCAGGTCCCCTACCCTCTTGATGGAGGCCAACGCAGTCAGGAGTATTGTCTTTAACGACAGAACTTTCAACTCAGCTGACTGCAGAGGCTCAAAAGGTTCTCTCTGTAGTGCAGTTAGCACCAGAGTTAAGTCCCAAGAGGGTATGGAGGGAGGACGAGGTGGATTTAACCTCCTCGCTCCCCTAAGGAACCTGACGATCAGATCGTGCTTACCTAGAGATTTTCCATCTACGAACTCATGATTAGCGGCGATAGCGGCGACATAGACCTTGAGGGTGGAGGGAGACAGCCTACGCTCCAACCCATCTTGTAGAAAGGTAAGCACAGATGCGATCGAACATCTTCGGGGGTCTTCTCGGCGAGAAGAGCACCAATCGACGAACAGGTTCCACTTCAACGCATAGAGGCGCCTCGTAGAGGGGGCTCTAGCGGAAGTGATGGTGTCAACTACCGCTTGCGGTAGGTCACCTAGAACCTCCGCGTCCCGTCCAGGGACCAGACACGGAGTTTCCAGAGGTCTGGACGCGGGTGCCATAGGGTGCCCCGTCTCTGAGTCAGGAGGTCCTGCCTCAGAGGAATGGGCCAGGGAGGAGCTGTCGCAAGGAGCACTAGTTCCGGGAACCAAGTCCGGTTGGGCCAATACGGAGCGACCAACAGGACCTGCTCCTCGTCCTCCCTGACTTTGCACAGTGTCTGCGCAAGAAGGCTCACTGGGGGAAACGCATACTTGCGTTCTTCCCGGGGCCAGCTGTGGGCCAGGGCATCCGACCCGAGGGTCCCCTCGGTCAAGGAATAAAACCACTGACAGTGGGTCGTCTCTGGGGAGGCAAACAGGTCTACCTGTGCGGCCCCGAAACGACTCCAGATTAGCTGGACCACCTGGGGATGGAGTCACCATTCTCCCGGAAGTACCTGCTGACGTGACAGCTCGTCGGCCGCACGATTGAGCAGGCCCGGAATGAAAACGGCACGAAGCGACCTCAGATGCTTCTGACTCCATAAGAGGAGATGGCGGGCGAGTTGCGACATGCGACGGGAGCGTAGACCACCCTGTTTGTTGATGTACGCTACGGCCGCAGTGTTGTCCGTCCGGACCAGAACGTGCTTGCCTCTGAGCGGCACTTTGAAGCGGCTGAGTGCAAGACGAACTGCTAACAACTCGAGGCAATTGATATGCCATTGCAGCTGAGGCCCCGTCCACAGACCCGAAGCTGCAAGCCCGTTGTACGTGGCACCCCAACCCGTGGATGAGGCATCCGTGGAGACAACGGAGTGCCTGGACACTTGTTCTAGGGGAACTCCCGCCCGGAGAAACAAGGGGTCCGACCACGGGCCGAAGGTTTGGCGGCACCTCGGAGTCACTTGGACACGGAGGGAACCGCTGTGCCACGCCCATCTCGGGACTCGATCGTGTAGCCAGCATTGAAGCGGTCTCATATGAAGCAATCCGAGCGGCGTTACTGCGGCTGCGGATGCCATATGCCCCAGGAGCCTCTGAAAATGTTTCAGTGGTACCGCTGTCCTGCCTCTGAACGAATTCAAGCAGTTCAACACCGACTGGACGCGCGCCTCGGTATCTCCATACCGAGAAAAGAGATCCTCTGTGTAGGACAGAGTTTGCTCTTCTCCCAGTTGACCCGAAGTCCCAACTGGCTGAGGTGACTGAGCACCTTGTCCCTGTGTTCGCACAACTGCTCCCGCGACTGGGCAAGGATCAGCCAGTCGTCGAGGTAGTTGAGGATGCGAACGCCATGCTCTCTCATGGGAACAATGGCCGCCTCCGCAACCTTCGTAAAGACGCAGGGCGACAGGGACAGGCCAAAGGGTAAGACGCGATACTGATATGCCCGCCCCTCGAACGCGAAGCGCAGAAAGGGCCGGTGTCGAGGGAGAATCGAGACATGAAAGTACGCGTCCTTCAGGTCGATCGCTGCAAACCGATCTCGGGGACGGATGCACCTGAAGATGCGCTTCTGCGTTAACATCGTGAACGGCAGCCTGTGAAGGGACCGGTTCAGGAATCGCAGGTCCAAGATCGGTCGTAACCCGCCGCCTTTCTTGGGTACAATGAAGTACGGGCTGTAGAACCCGGACCTCATATCGGCTTGAGGGACCGGCTCTATCGCGTCCTTCGCCAGGATGGTACGGAGGAGCCACCGAGACGGGCTGGGAAGCACTAGCCAGGCTCCCAGACTCCTGAAGCTTTGCGTTCTATCCACGTAAGTCCGGAGAGCACGGACGGGACAGAGAAAAGCTAGGGCTGGGTCTGCCTCCTCCGAAGGCAGCGCTTGCAGGCTCACCACTTGGTCCCGGAAGGGAGTAGTGGGAACCTTGGGCACATATCCAGGCCGGGGTCTCATGATCACATGAGAGTTACCGGGCCCGAATTCCAGGCACGATTCGTCGACCGAAAATGCCTGCAGGTCCCCTACCCTCTTGATGGAGGCCAACGCAGTCAGGAGTATTGTCTTTAACGACAGAACTTTCAACTCAGCTGACTGCAGAGGCTCAAAAGGTTCTCTCTGTAGTGCAGTTAGCACCAGAGTTAAGTCCCAAGAGGGTATGGAGGGAGGACGAGGTGGATTTAACCTCCTCGCTCCCCTAAGGAACCTGACGATCAGATCGTGCTTACCTAGAGATTTTCCATCTACGAACTCATGATTAGCGGCGATAGCGGCGACATAGACCTTGAGGGTGGAGGGAGACAGCCTACGCTCCAACCCATCTTGTAGAAAGGTAAGCACAGATGCGATCGAACATCTTCGGGGGTCTTCTCGGCGAGAAGAGCACCAATCGACGAACAGGTTCCACTTCAACGCATAGAGGCGCCTCGTAGAGGGGGCTCTAGCGGAAGTGATGGTGTCAACTACCGCTTGCGGTAGGTCACCTAGAACCTCCGCGTCCCGTCCAGGGACCAGACACGGAGTTTCCAGAGGTCTGGACGCGGGTGCCATAGGGTGCCCCGTCTCTGAGTCAGGAGGTCCTGCCTCAGAGGAATGGGCCAGGGAGGAGCTGTCGCAAGGAGCACTAGTTCCGGGAACCAAGTCCGGTTGGGCCAATACGGAGCGACCAACAGGACCTGCTCCTCGTCCTCCCTGACTTTTCACAGTGTCTGCGCAAGATGGCTCACTGGGGGAAACGCATACTTGCGTTCTTTCCGGGGCCAGCTGTGGGCCAGGGCATCCGACCCGAGGGTCCCCTCGGTCAAGGAATAAAACCACTGACAGTGGGTCGTCTCTGGGGAGGCAAACAGGTCTACCTGTGCGGCCCCGAAACGACTCCAGATTAGCTGGACCACCTGGGGATGGAGTCACCATTCTCCCGGAAGTACCTGCTGACGTGACAGCTCGTCGGCCGCACGATTGAGCAGGCCCGGAATGAAAACGGCACGAAGCGACCTCAGATGCTTCTGACTCCATAAGAGGAGATGGCGGGCGAGTTGCGACATGCGACGGGAGCGTAGACCACCCTGTTTGTTGATGTACGCTACGGCCGCAGTGTTGTCCGTCCGGACCAGAACGCGCTTGCCTCTGAGCGGCACTTTGAAGCGGCTGAGTGCAAGACGAACTGCTAACAACTCGAGGCAATTGATATGCCATTGCAGCTGAGGCCCCGTCCACAGACCCGAAGCTGTAAGCCCGTTGTACGTGGCACCCCAACCCGTGGATGAGGCATCCGTGGAGACAACGGAGTGCCTGGACACTTGTTCTAGGGGAACTCCCGCCCGGAGAAACAAGGGGTCCGACCACGGGCCGAAGGTTTGGCGGCACCTCGGAGTCACTTGGACACGGAGGGAACCGCTGTGCCACGCCCATCTCGGGACTCGATCGTGTAGCCAGCATTGAAGCGGTCTCATATGAAGCAATCCGAGCGGCGTTACTGCGGCTGCGGATGCCATATGCCCCAGGAGCCTCTGAAAATGTTTCAGTGGTACCGCTGTCCTGCCTCTGAACGAATTCAAGCAGTTCAACACCGACTGGACGCGCGCCTCGGTATCTCCATACCGAGAAAAGAGATCCTCTGTGTAGGACAGAGTTTGCTCTTCTCCCAGTTGACCCGAAGTCCCAACTGGCTGAGGTGACTGAGCACCTTGTCCCTGTGTTCGCACAACTGCTCCCGCGACTGGGCAAGGATCAGCCAGTCGTCGAGGTAGTTGAGGATGCGAACGCCATGCTCTCTCATGGGAACAATGGCCGCCTCCGCAACCTTCGTAAAGACGCGGGGCGACAGGGACAGGCCAAAGGGTAAGACGCGATACTGATATGCCCGCCCCTCGAACGCGAAGCGCAGAAAGGGCCGGTGTCGAGGGAGAATCGAGACATGAAAGTACGCGTCCTTCAGGTCGATCGCTGCAAACCAATCTCGGGGACGGATGCACCTGAAGATGCGCTTCTGCGTTAACATCGTGAACGGCAGCCTGTGAAGGGACCGGTTCAGGAATCGCAGGTCCAAGATCGGTCGTAACCCGCCGCCTTTCTTGGGTACAATGAAGTACGGGCTGTAGAACCCGGACCTCATATCGGCTTGAGGGACCAGCTCTATCGCGTCCTTCGCCAGGATGGTACGGAGGAGCCACCGAGACGGGCTGGGAAGCACTAGCCAGGCTCCCAGACTCCTGAAGCTTTGCGTTCTATCCACGTAAGTCCGGAGAGCACGGACGGGACAGAGAAAAGCTAGGGCTGGGTCTGCCTCCTCCGAAGGCAGCGCTTGCAGGCTCACCACTTGGTCCCGGAAGGGAGTAGTGGGAACCTTGGGCACATATCCAGGCCGGGGTCTCATGATCACATGAGAGTTACCGGGCCCGAATTCCAGGCACGATTCGTCGACCGAAAATGCCTGCAGGTCCCCTACCCTCTTGATGGAGGCCAACGCAGTCAGGAGTATTGTCTTTAACGACAGAACTTTCAACTCAGCTGACTGCAGAGGCTCAAAAGGTTCTCTCTGTAGTGCAGTTAGCACCAGAGTTAAGTCCCAAGAGGGTATGGAGGGAGGACGAGGTGGATTTAACCTCCTCGCTCCCCTAAGGAACCTGACGATCAGATCGTGCTTACCTAGAGATTTTCCATCTACGAACTCATGATTAGCGGCGATAGCGGCGACATAGACCTTGAGGGTGGAGGGAGACAGCCTACGCTCCAACCCATCTTGTAGAAAGGTAAGCACAGATGCGATCGAACATCTTCGGGGGTCTTCTCGGCGAGAAGAGCACCAATCGACGAACAGGTTCCACTTCAACGCATAGAGGCGCCTCGTAGAGGGGGCTCTAGCGGAAGTGATGGTGTCAACTACCGCTTGCGGTAGGTCACCTAGAACCTCCGCGTCCCGTCCAGGGACCAGACACGGAGTTTCCAGAGGTCTGGACGCGGGTGCCATAGGGTGCCCCGTCTCTGAGTCAGGAGGTCCTGCCTCAGAGGAATGGGCCAGGGAGGAGCTGTCGCAAGGAGCACTAGTTCCGGGAACCAAGTCCGGTTGGGCCAATACGGAGCGACCAACAGGACCTGCTCCTCGTCCTCCCTGACTTTGCACAGTGTCTGCGCAAGAAGGCTCACTGGGGGAAACGCATACTTGCGTTCTTCCCGGGGCCAGCTGTGGGCCAGGGCATCCGACCCGAGGGTCCCCTCGGTCAAGGAATAAAACCACTGACAGTGGGTCGTCTCTGGGGAGGCAAACAGGTCTACCTGTGCGGCCCCGAAACGACTCCAGATTAGCTGGACCACCTGGGGATGGAGTCACCATTCTCCCGGAAGTACCTGCTGACGTGACAGCTCGTCGGCCGCACGATTGAGCAGGCCCGGAATGAAAACGGCACGAAGCGACCTCAGATGCTTCTGACTCCATAAGAGGAGATGGCGGGCGAGTTGCGACATGCGACGGGAGAGTAGACCACCCTGTTTGTTGATGTACGCTACGGCCGCAGTGTTGTCCGTCCGGACCAGAACGTGCTTGCCTCTGAGCGGCACTTTGAAGCGGCTGAGTGCAAGACGAACTGCTAACAACTCGAGGCAATTGATATGCCATTGCAGCTGAGGCCCCGTCCACAGACCCGAAGCTGCAAGCCCGTTGTACGTGGCACCCCAACCCGTGGATGAGGCATCCGTGGAGACAACGGAGTGCCTGGACACTTGTTCTAGGGGAACTCCCGCCCGGAGAAACAAGGGGTCCGACCATGGGCCGAAGGTTTGGCGGCACCTCTGAGTCACTTGGACACGGAGGGAACCGCTGTGCCACGCCCATCTCGGGACTCGATCGTGTAGCCAGCATTGAAGCGGTCTCATATGAAGCAATCCGAGCGGCGTTACTGCGGCTGCGGATGCCATATGCCCCAGGAGCCTCTGAAAATGTTTCAGTGGTACCGCTGTCCTGCCTCTGAACGAATTCAAGCAGTTCAACACCGACTGGACGCGCGCCTCGGTATCTCCATACCGAGAAAAGAGATCCTCTGTGTAGGACAGAGTTTGCTCTTCTCCCAGTTGACCCGAAGTCCCAACTGGCTGAGGTGACTGAGCACCTTGTCCCTGTGTTCGCACAACTGCTCCCGCGACTGGGCAAGGATCAGCCAGTCGTCGAGGTAGTTGAGGATGCGAACGCCATGCTCTCTCATGGGAACAATGGCCGCCTCCGCAACCTTCGTAAAGACGCAGGGCGACAGGGACAGGCCAAAGGGTAAGACGCGATACTGATATGCCCGCCCCTCGAACGCGAAGCGCAGAAAGGGCCGGTGTCGAGGGAGAATCGAGACATGAAAGTACGCGTCCTTCAGGTCGATCGCTGCAAACCGATCTCGGGGACGGATGCACCTGAAGATGCGCTTCTGCGTTAACATCGTGAACGGCAGCCTGTGAAGGGACCGGTTCAGGAATCGCAGGTCCAAGATCGGTCGTAACCCGCCGCCTTTCTTGGGTACAATGAAGTACGGGCTGTAGAACCCGGACCTCATATCGGCTTGAGGGACCGGCTCTATCGCGTCCTTCGCCAGGATGGTACGGAGGAGCCACCGAGACGGGCTGGGAAGCACTAGCCAGGCTCCCAGACTCCTGAAGCTTTGCGTTCTATCCACGTAAGTCCGGAGAGCACGGACGGGACAGAGAAAAGCTAGGGCTGGGTCTGCCTCCTCCGAAGGCAGCGCTTGCAGGCTCACCACTTGGTCCCGGAAGGGAGTAGTGGGAACCTTGGGCACATATCCAGGCCGGGGTCTCATGATCACATGAGAGTTACCGGGCCCGAATTCCAGGCACGATTCGTCGACCGAAAATGCCTGCAGGTCCCCTACCCTCTTGATGGAGGCCAACGCAGTCAGGAGTATTGTCTTTAACGACAGAACTTTCAACTCAGCTGACTGCAGAGGCTCAAAAGGTTCTCTCTGTAGTGCAGTTAGCACCAGAGTTAAGTCCCAAGAGGGTATGGAGGGAGGACGAGGTGGATTTAACCTCCTCGCTCCCCTAAGGAACCTGACGATCAGATCGTGCTTACCTAGAGATTTTCCATCTACGAACTCATGATTAGCGGCGATAGCGGCGACATAGACCTTGAGGGTGGAGGGAGACAGCCTACGCTCCAACCCATCTTGTAGAAAGGTAAGCACAGATGCGATCGAACATCTTCGGGGGTCTTCTCGGCGAGAAGAGCACCAATCGACGAACAGGTTCCACTTCAACGCATAGAGGCGCCTCGTAGAGGGGGCTCTAGCGGAAGTGATGGTGTCAACTACCGCTTGCGGTAGGTCACCTAGAACCTCCGCGTCCCGTCCAGGGACCAGACACGGAGTTTCCAGAGGTCTGGACGCGGGTGCCATAGGGTGCCCCGTCTCTGAGTCAGGAGGTCCTGCCTCAGAGGAATGGGCCAGGGAGGAGCTGTCGCAAGGAGCACTAGTTCCGGGAACCAAGTCCGGTTGGGCCAATACGGAGCGACCAACAGGACCTGCTCCTCGTCCTCCCTGACTTTGCACAGTGTCTGCGCAAGATGGCTCACTGGGGGAAACGCATACTTGCGTTCTTTCCGGGGCCAGCTGTGGGCCAGGGCATCCGACCCGAGGGTCCCCTCGGTCAAGGAATAAAACCACTGACAGTGGGTCGTCTCTGGGGAGGCAAACAGGTCTACCTGTGCGGCCCCGAAACGACTCCAGATTAGCTGGACCACCTGGGGATGGAGTCACCATTCTCCCGGAAGTACCTGCTGACGTGACAGCTCGTCGGCCGCACGATTGAGCAGGCCCGGAATGAAAACGGCACGAAGCGACCTCAGATGCTTCTGACTCCATAAGAGGAGATGGCGGGCGAGTTGCGACATGCGACGGGAGCGTAGACCACCCTGTTTGTTGATGTACGCTACGGCCGCAGTGTTGTCCGTCCGGACCAGAACGTGCTTGCCTCTGAGCGGCACTTTGAAGCGGCTGAGTGCAAGACGAACTGCTAACAACTCGAGGCAATTGATATGCCATTGCAGCTGAGGCCCCGTCCACAGACCCGAAGCTGCAAGCCCGTTGTACGTGGCACCCCAACCCGTGGATGAGGCATCCGTGGAGACAACGGAGTGCCTGGACACTTGTTCTAGGGGAACTCCCGCCCGGAGAAACAAGGGGTCCGACCACGGGCCGAAGGTTTGGCGGCACCTCGGAGTCACTTGGACACGGAGGGAACCGCTGTGCCACGCCCATCTCGGGACTCGATCGTGTAGCCAGCATTGAAGCGGTCTCATATGAAGCAATCCGAGCGGCGTTACTGCGGCTGCGGATGCCATATGCCCCAGGAGCCTCTGAAAATGTTTCAGTGGTACCGCTGTCCTGCCTCTGAACGAATTCAAGCAGTTCAACACCGACTGGACGCGCGCCTCGGTATCTCCATACCGAGAAAAGAGATCCTCTGTGTAGGACAGAGTTTGCTCTTCTCCCAGTTGACCCGAAGTCCCAACTGGCTGAGGTGACTGAGCACCTTGTCCCTGTGTTCGCACAACTGCTCCCGCGACTGGGCAAGGATCAGCCAGTCGTCGAGGTAGTTGAGGATGCGAACGCCATGCTCTCTCATGGGAACAATGGCCGCCTCCGCAACCTTCGTAAAGACGCGGGGCGACAGGGACAGGCCAAAGGGTAAGACGCGATACTGATATGCCCGCCCCTCGAACGCAAAGCGCAGAAAGGGCCGGTGTCGAGGGAGAATCGAGACATGAAAGTACGCGTCCTTCAGGTCGATCGCTGCAAACCAATCTCGGGGACGGATGCACCTGAAGATGCGCTTCTGCGTTAACATCGTGAACGGCAGCCTGTGAAGGGACCGGTTCAGGAATCGCAGGTCCAAGATCGGTCGTAACCCGCCGCCTTTCTTGGGTACAATGAAGTACGGGCTGTAGAACCCGGACCTCATATCGGCTTGAGGGACCGGCTCTATCGCGTCCTTCGCCAGGAGGACAGCGATCTCCGCCCTGAGCACGGGGGCGTTCGCCTCCACTACAGTCGTGAAGTGAACGCCCCTGAACTTGGGGGGACGCCGGGCGAACTGAATCGCATAGCCGAGTCTGATGGTACGGAGGAGCCACCGAGACGGGCTGGGAAGCACTAGCCAGGCTCCCAGACTCCGAGCAAGGGGGATCATCGGCACCACAGACGTACCCGCAGCGGGGCAGCGAGGCGGAACGCAGGGATCCGGCTCGGACGGCATGGGAGCGGCCCGGAGCGGGATCTGAGTGTGCTGTGCAACACATACCTGCATCCGCGGAGGGGACGTGCGAGTGTGGGGAGGCCGCTTGAGTGCGTCCCGACAGCCGGCGTCCCCTGCTGGCCAAGGGAGAGGTACTTGAGGGTGGCGAGGCATGGGAGCGTCGACCACCGTCAAGCGCGCTCTCTTGGCACCCAGAGATATTGGAAACTGCTCTTTTATTGAAGTTTGGCGCCAGCGGCGGAACAGACAAACAAAAGATTCTCCCCCGGCCCTCCTCCGGGGGAAGGAGTGGTGCTGCAACCATCTCCCTCAGAGCAGTTTCCTCCATCTCTGGGTGGCCCGTCTCAGGCCGCTTGCGACGACGCTTGCCACCTGGCTTGGCAGCGGCCTGAGCGGGCTGGACGTCCTTCCCACGGCCGGCCCCACGCCGACGGCTGGTGGAAGGCTGCTGCGGCGCCTTGGCGGGGGAGGAGGCGGGTGGACGTCCTCGGCGACGAGCAGTCGGAGGCGCTGCCGCCGGCGGCGGGGTGGAGGCAGCAGCGGGCCGCCGGGGCAGGATGTGCTTGATCGCCTCCGTCTGCTTCTGGGCGGCCGAGAACTGCTGAGCAAAGCTCTCGACCGCGTCGCCGAATAACCCAGCTGACGAGATGGGGGAGTCCAGGAACCGATATTTATCGGTCTCCCTCATGTCAGCCAGGTTCAACCAGAGATGACGCTCCTGGACCACAAGCGTGGACATCGCCTGACCGATGGCACGGGCGGTGACTTTCGTCGCCCGGAGGGCGAGGTCCGTCGCCGTCCGGAGCTCCCGGAGGAGCTCTGGGTCAGGCCTACCCTCGTGCATGTCAAGGAGTGCCTGGGCCTGGTGGACCTGCAGCAACGCCATGCCATGCAAGGCGGACGCAGCCTGTCCGCAAGCCTTGTAAGCCTTCCCGGTCAGACCGGAAGAGAACTTACAGGCCCGGGACGGGAGACGTGGGTCACCGCGCCAGTTGGAGGCGGTCGCCGGACACAGTTGCATCGCGACGGCGCGCTCTACTGGCGGGATCCCCACGTAACCCTTGGCTGGCCCACCGTCGAGGGTAGTGAGGGGGGAGGAGTCACTTGGCCGGTTTCTTGCAGAAAAAGGTGCCGTCCACGACCTTGTGAGCTCCTCATGCACCTCCGGGAAGAAAGGTAGTCGGGGCGGGACGCTGAGAACCAGCGCGACCCACCCCGAGGAACCAATCGTCCAACCTAGAGGGTTCGGGACACGGTGGAGGGTTCCACGCGAGCCCAACCCTTTCGGCGGCCCGGGCAAGCATAGCAGCCATCTCAGGGTCCGGGGAAGCCGTTGCCGCTCTCCCAGCGGGAGGCGGTACAACTGACCCTTCATCCCCCGAGGACTGAAACTCCCCCTCCGATGCAGCGATCGACATCTGTTCGTCCGCTGGAGCCCCAAAAGTCACCACTGGTCTCCCGTGGGAGGGTCCAGCGGCTTCTCTCGGAAGCTCAACCGGCTGCGGAGCTGAGGGAATAGGGGCCTGCGGAGGATCGCTCGGCAGGTTTGCCCTAAACGTAATCCTCAGATCACCCTGGCCATCCAAAGAAGCAGGTCCACCCGGGTTAGGGGAAGACCTAGTTCGTGGGATGGGTAAGGGGACTCCCCCAGCCCGGAGGTAGGAGAGTCTCGATCTAAGCTCCGCGATAGTCATGTTCCCGCAGTGGGAACATGAACTATCCACAAACGCTGCCTCAGCGTGCTGTGTGCCCAAACACGTGAGACAGCGATTGTGACCGTCAGCAGAGGACAGGGAACGACCGCATCCGGAAACGCACGGGTGGAAAGACATCTTGAAAAAGACGGCACGTCACCCGTGAAACTCTTTTTGTGAGGAAAACGCTCTGTGCTGAAGCACTCAGGGGAACCGCGACAGCGCACGGGATTGTAGTGCAGCCCGTGCCTGTACTCAGACAGGAAAACGCCCTACCCAGACCAACAGGTTGCTGTGATAACAGCAGTTTTCTCTGTATCTCAGAGGCAGCTGATGAGTCAGCGCGGTCCCGCTGAAAGGTGCCGTTTCTCCAACACGCGTCCTCCTCAGGTTCTCTCCGGTTTTCTCCTTGTAGTCTCTTGCTTGATAGCAGCGAAAAATACTCGTAACGAGTGAGTCCTTCATGTGCCTGTGTGGCTCCGAAGTGAATGACAGCGTGCATTCGCTCTCGCTTCCTGTTTATACCCGCGGCGCGGGGCGGGGCGCGAGATGCAAATCTCGCACGCCAATTGTCCATTGGCCGGTTCTAGATAGCTCGAAGCTGATAGGGGCTCCCAGAAGTGATCCCAATTCGTCGGTACGTCCGACGTACGGCATAATAAAAGTTCCATTAAATCCAGCCGTAATCAAGCTATGCCTTTGTTTTGAATAAGCGTCAAAGCGTTTAATTTTGTCAAAAGTATTTGGTGTCCAAGCAGTAGATTTGTTAGAGCCCTACTGTATTTACGTCCTTTATAGTCCCTCACTCCTCCGCGAGAGCCGAGATCGCTGGCTCACAGCTGGCGCTCATCCTCTCTGATGAGCGCCGCCTCGTCCCGCCCTCGCGGTCCCTCGGCCTCGCTGCTCACCACAGTCATAATTTATCTTTTGCTGCATCTTCCTAATTTGGAATATGATCAAAGATTACACATGTGGACGTGTTCGGAGAAATTAGCCATTGAAAAAATATATTTTACTAGGCCTACCAGTATGTTTAAATGAACGAAATGACTGAATGGAATTCTAAGTCGTCAAGTCAGTAAAATTAATCTACTGTATCACTGCTGCGTATGGGTGAAGTTACACACAACACAACGTGTATAAAGAGAGCTTATTTTATCTGTAATCAAGTGCGTAGCAACCATTATAGCCTGCGTTTTACAACTATTTGAGCGAATGCAGACTGAGTGACGAATCATTCATGTACAGACTACTTGCGCACCACAGCGCGCAGCCTCCTCATTTCTTCTCTGCATTGGTTATTGGTTATTACACAATAAAGTACTCTTTTCATCACATACCGCCACAGCAAAAAACTGCACATTGCAACCAGTTTCAGAAAAATGATTGGGGCGATATGATTCCAAATTTAGGGGCCTGGCCACCCCCTAGAACCGCCACTGCTAGGCAGGTTTTATGTGTAAGACACAGTGGCCATTATTTCACATACTGTGCTGGTTAATATATTTGCATGTGCCCTTTGATTTTGTTGATTCATTGTTATTCATCAGTCTTTTTTTCTTTTCAGCTGTTACTGACATCAGCAGCACAACAGTCAGACCAGAGACAACCTCAGCTGGTAAAGTAGTCGAGACCTACCTCAACTTTCTAGGTTATCAAATGAAAAGAAAAAGCCTATAAACTGATTTTTATGTGAAGGATTCGGGACATTACTGTCTGGAAAATCAAAATGTGCGTTTTATGCACGCTACTAAGAGTAGTGATCGACTGATATATCAGTTTCCCGATATTTAAGCATTTTCCCATAATCGGGTATCGGTTTTGTAATATCGGATTCACCGATAAATGGCGCCATCTTGTGGACATTTTGAAAGTTGCGTGCAAGCCCACCATTAAAGGGTTAGTTCACCCAAAAATGAAAATTCTGTCATCATTTACTCACCCTCAAGTTGTTCCAAACCTGTATTCATTTCTTTGTTCTTCTGTACACAAAGCAAGATATTTGGAAGAATGTTTGTAACCAAGCAGATAGAGCAACCATTGACTACCATAGTAGGGGAAAAAATACTATGGTAGTCAATGGTTGCTCTATCTGCTTGGTTACAAACATTCTTCAAAATATCTTCTTTTGTGTTCAGCAGAACAAAGAAACTCATAGGGGTTTGGAACATCATGAGGGTGAGTAAATGATGACAGAATTTTCATTTTTGGGTGAACTATCCCTTTAAAGCCCTCCTGAGGGAAGATGAGTCAGCAACGGTGTTCAAAGGTAAAATATGCATCCCTTAATTAATAAACTTTATTTAACATAACAGCCAGTAATGCACAAATGAGACAAATGAGATATGCATGTTATGTAGTTTAAACTTGGCTCTAAAAATAGAGACCAACTCACGGAGTCACGTAATCTATCATGTCCCAATAAAGACGTAACTTTACATGAATGAAACAAAACAGCCATGAATGAAAGCACGTTGGAAATAAAAGCACTGAATTTATTTATTTAGAGAGAGAAATGCTCATCTCGTGAAGTCGCGTTCAGCTGTTCAACTTGATGCTCCAGCAGCAGTCACCGTATGTAATTTTTTAACAAGATCCACTCGTTTAAAACTCCTTAAAGGTCCCGTTCTTCGTGATCCCACTGTTCAAACTTTAGTTAGTGTGTAATGTTGCTGTTAGAGCATAAATAATACCTGTAAAATTATAAAGCTCAAAGTTCAATGCCAAGCGAGATATTTTATTTAACAGAAGTTCCCTTTCAAAGCCTACAGCGAACGGCTGGCTTGGACTACATCCTGGTACTTCCTTCATAAATGACGTCAGTAGAACAGTAGAACAGACTAACCTCCGCCCACAAGAATACGCGAAAAAAGGGGGCGTGGTCTTGTTGCTGTCCCACGTGGAGAAGAGGACGTGTCGCGTGGAGAAAAGGAAGTGCTGCATTTGAGTGTGTTTGTCGCCATGTCGTCGAGACGCTGTTATTTTCATCCCGGAGTCAAATCACCTTTGTTTGGCTTTCCCAGGGACGCTGTAGAGATCATTAAGTGCATATATATCTCCCGTTAAGAGGCGTGACATTTCCACGTGCGCTAAGCTGCTATGGTAGTCAATGGTTGCTCTATCTGCTTGGTTACAAACATTCTTCCAAATATCTTGCTTTGTGTACAGAAGAACAAAGAAATGTATACAGGTTTGGAACAACTTGAGGGTGAGTAAATGATGACAGAATTTTCATTTTTGGGTGAACTAACCCTTTAATGGTGGGCTTGCACGCAACTTTCAAAACGTCCACGAGATGGCTTAGGGCACTTTTACCCTCAATGAAATCCAGGCGTCATCAAGCTATGCCTTTGTTTTGAATAAGCGACTTCTAGCAGCGAAAAATTACATATTGTGGCTTTAATATGTTAATTTTTGAAGTCCATCCTTCTGCCAGAAAAATAGTTCCTGACAGAGATAGTAAACAGCAAGAGATTGAGCAGCTTTACCGTACATATCCATTTAGGCTATAGCATTTATTATTTTATTTAAATAACTCATCAGCATTTATCAAGCGACGTTATGTTATGGGGTTCAAGCATGAAGTATTGGAACTGGCGTTTTAATTTTGTCAAAATTATTTGGTGTCCAAGCAGTAGATTTGTTAGAGCCCTACTGTATTTACTGGCTAGGCAGGTTTTATGTGTAAGGCACAGTGGCCATTATTTCACATACTGTGCTGGTAAATATATTTACATGTGCCCTTTGTGTTTGTTGATTCATTGTTATTCATCAGTCATAATTTTTTTCAGCTGTTACTAACATCAGCAGCACAACAGTCAGACCAGAGACAACCTCAGCTGGTAATGTAGTCTGATCCCTCTGGCTCTTCCACTGCCAACCACACTCATGAACGCATTTGTCTGTTTTTTTCATTCTGATTGCTACTAATCTATACTGCATTTAAAGATGCTATATGTAAGAATATGTATGTATAATTCACTTTTTTATTGCCAATGTGTGAACAGCTTGTGCCAAAGCTTTAAAAACAAGACCTTCCTCAACTTTCTAGGTTGTCAAATAAAAAAAAAGCCTGTAAACTGTTTTTTAGTTAAAAAAAAAAGAAGACACTGGGATATTGCATTTATACCACTGTATATGGGTATGGGGGGGAAAGACAGAAATGACAGAAAACCACAAAAGGTCATATTCCTCCATTTAGATTAATTTGAATACATCTTGAGTTTCCTGTAAAATGACACCAAAATTTTGAATTTAGACCACTGTATGTGGGTATAGGAAGATTTTCTATTTGGGTAGGCCAAATCCAGACTAAAATGGTACCAGAGTCATTTAGTGTAAATAACTTTGTGTAAAACAAAGTGATGCATATCTCCAGAAAGTAGAGACTCTAAGCTTTCAAATGGTACCACTTATGAGGTCAGTGCCCTGTACAGGGTCCACAGAGTTTAAGTGAGAGAAAGCACTGACTTTCAGAATGTTCAAAATTAATAAAACACATAACAAATGGATATGAGGACTTTCTGATATTGGTTATTTTCCATCAGTTTTGTCTGACACTGCTGGATTTTCATTTGCAATTCTGTTTTATTATTGTCTTCATGCTGATTTCTGTCATTGCAGTAAATATAACGCTGCCGAAAGTATGCAATGTAAGTTGAGTTTCTGCATTGTAGATATATTTGAAATATGAATGTGATATTCTATTTACAAACTACTATTTTGTTTGCTAATGTTGCAAAACGTCTCGGTTATGTATGTAACCCTCGTTCCCTGAAGGAGGGAACGGAGACGCCACGTCGGAGTACCGACGAATAGGGATCTCGCTCGCGAGAGCCAATCTACTTCGAGTGAAACTAAACGAGCCAATGCACAATGCAATGATTGCACCAGGTGTTCATGCCACGCACCGCGGGTATAAATGAGACACAGGTGCTTGCATCAAATCATCCTTTTGCTGAGGAGCCGAGTAGGTAGCCGGCACCCCAGCAGGGTACAGAGGACATGGCGACGGGACGTGGCGTCTCCGTTCCCTCCTTCAGGGAACGAGGGTTACATACGTAACCGAGACGTTCCCATTCAGTCGGTTACTCTCGACGCCACGTCGGAGTACCGACGAATAGGAATCCCTACCAAAGCGCCATGGCCTCTGCCCCCCTCCATTGCCCTGTGTGAGCCGCCTGAGCTCTTACCTGATGAGACGGGGCTCACACCGGGAAGACCATCACTGCTGTTCCGCATGACCCGCTCAGTGATTATTGGATAACACTAGGAAAGCGTGCCCTACTGAAGGGGAACGCTGCGGAGCCCACATCGTACCCCGAAGGAGTTATGTAGGAGTACAGGCTGAGCCGTAGCCCGCGACAGAGAGAGGGGGCTCAATCCCATTGATGGGAAGGCTCTCCCAAGGGAAAGACACGGGCTTCCCGTAGGAGCGACCGTGGAAGAAATATGGGATCCCCGCAGGGTCACTCATATAACCCAAGCCCAATACCGGTTCTCAAGGATTCAGCGGCAAGGGGCCTGATGCCAGACGCTCCGCCACGTCCGGCACCGAGGGTGATGGAGGACTCACAGAGTTTGCTTCTGAAGAAAATAACGCCGTTGCGCAGCAAGCCGACAAGAGCCGGGGCCCCTCAGTGTTTCTACCCGTTTGAGGTGAGAACACAGGAGGAAACCGGCTCTACACGTAGGCTATAGAATCTAGCGAGCGTGTTAGGTGTCGCCCAGCCCGCAGCTCTATAGATGTCTGACAGCGAGGCACCACGTGCCAGCGCCCAGGAGGATGCAACACTTCTAGTAGAGTGTGCTCGCACCCTGAGCGGACAGGGCACACCTTGTGCTTGGTAAGCCAAGGTGATGGCATCCACTATCCAGTGGGCCATCCTCTGCTTGGAGACAGCCTTTCCCTTCTGCTGGCCTCCGTGACAGACAAAGAGCTGATCTGAGGTCCTAAAGCTTTGAGTTCTATCCACGTAGATCCGCAGGGCACGGACGGGACAGAGCAAAGCTAGGGCTGGGTCTGCCTCCTCCGGGGGCAGCGCTTGCAGGTTCACCACCTGGTCCCTGAAGGGAGTGGTAGGAACCTTGGGCACATAGCCAGGCCGGGGTCTTAGTACCACGTGGGCGTCGCCCGGCCCGAACTCTAGGCACGAATCGTGGACTGAAAATGCCTGCAGGTCCCCTACCCTCTTGATGGAGGCCAATGCAGCCAACAGCAAAGTCTTCTTAGAGAGAAGCTTTAGCTCTGCTGACTGCAAAGGCTCAAATGGGGCATTCTGAAGTGCTCGGAGCACCAGAGTAAGATCCCAAGAGGGTATGGATGGGGGACGAGGAGGATTTAACCGTCTCGCCCCCCTACGGAACCTGACGACCAGGTCGTGCTTACCAACCGTCTTACCATCTACGTGGTCATGATAGGCGGATATCGCAGCAACATAGACTTTGAGGGTGGAGGGGGACAGCCTACACTCCAACCCGTGCTGCAGGAAGGAAAGCACAGACGCGATCGAGCATCTTCGGGGGTCTTCTCGGCGAGAAGAACACCACTCGACGAACAGGTTCCACTTCAGGGCGTAGGCCTGTCTTCTAGACGGTGCTCGCGCCGAAGTGATGGTGTTAAAGGGTTAGTTCACCCAAAAATGAAAATTCTGTCAGTAATTACTCACCCTCATGTTGTTCCAACCATGTAAGACCTTCGTTCATCTTCGGAACATAATTTAGTATATTTTTTATGAAATCTGAGAGCTGTCTCACTCCTCCATAGGCTTTCAGAGGGAATGAAACTTGATGGTCCAGAATAGTAAGTAAAAACGTCATTTAAGGAGTCCAAATGACTACAGTGGCTCTGTATTAAGTCTATCATGCGACGAAAATACTTTTTGAGCGGAAAAACAACAAAAATAACGACTTTATCACACTATTATTGTTGTTCAATTTGAGTGCCACGACGCATGCGCGAGAACTGAGATTCTTCTTCTACTACTACTTGACTGGCTGCTCACTCTTTCGGAGTAGGGTTAATCTCAGTTCTCGCGCATGCGTCGTGGCACTCCCGCGAACTCTCGTCAGAGACTCAAATTGAACAACAATACTAGTGTGATAAAGTCGTTATTCTAGGGACGCATATTTGCTCAGCCCCTGGGGCCAGCTGTGCGCCAGAGCATCCGTGCCGAGTGTGCCCTCGGTCAGCGAATAGAACCACTGGCAATGGGACGTTTCTGGAGAGGCAAACAGGTCGACCTGTGCCATCCCGAACTGTCTCCAAATCAGCTGGACCACCTGGGGGTGGAGTCGCCACTCCCCTGGGAGCACAGCTCGTGAAAGCTCGTCGGCCACACGGTTGTGCACACCAGGGACATGAATGGCCCGAAGCGACCTCAGACACTTCTGACTCCAGAGGACGAGATGGCGGGCGAGTAGCGACATGCGACGGGAGCGCAGACCACCTTGTCGGTTGATATACGCAACGGTCGCAGTGTTGTCCGTGCGGACCAGTACATCTTTGCCCCGTAACCGTCCTTTGAGGCGGCTCAGAGCAAGATGTACCGCTAGCAACTCGAGGCAGTTGATGTGCCAATGCAGGTGCGGGCCCGTCCAAACCCCTGACACTGCATGCCCGTTGTACGTGGCTCCCCAGCCCATGGCAGAGGCATCCGTGAAAACCACAGCATGCCTGGACACCTGTTCCAGGGGCATTCCGGCCCGAAGGAACGAGGGGTCTGACCATGGGCTGAAGGATTGGCGGCAGGCCGGTGTGATGCTCACCCGGTGAGTGCCGCGTTGCCACGCCCATCTCGGGACTCGGCCGTGTAGCCAATGCTGAAGCGATCTCATATGAAGCAGGCCGAGCGGAGTTACTGCTTGAGCGGCTGCCATATGCCCCAAGAGCCTCTGAAGATGTTTCAGTGGAACCGCCATCCTGCCCTAAAACGTGTTCAGGCAGTTCAGCATCGACTGAATCCAACTCCATACCGAGAAAAGAGATCCTCTGCACGGGGGCTAGTTTGCTCTTCTCCCAGTTGACCCGAAGACCCAACTCGCTGAGGTGTCTGAGCACCAGGTCCCTGTGTTCGCACAACTGATCCCTGGACTGTGCTAGAATGAGCCAGTCGTCGAGATAGTTGAGGATGCGAACGCCCTGTTCTCTCATGGGCACAAGGGCCCCCTCCGTGACCTTCGTGAAGACACGGGGGGACAGGGCCAGGCCGAAGGGCAGGACTTTGTACTGATATGCTCGACCCTCGAACGCAAAGCGCAGGAACGGCCTGTGTCGAGGAAGAATCGAGACATGAAAGTACGCGTCCTTCAGGTCGATCGCTGCAAACCAATCTTGGGGACGGATGCACTTGAAAATGCGTTTCTGCGTGACCATCTTGAACGGTAGCTTGTGGAGGCTCCGATTCAGGACTCGCAGGTCCAAGATTGGTCGTAACCCACCGGTTTTCTCGGGTACTATGAAGTACGGCTGTAGAAGACGGTCTTCATATCGGGTGGAGGGACCGGCTCTATCGCGTCCTTCGCCAGTAGGACTGATATCTCCGCACGCAGGACATGGGCATCTGCAGCTTTCACCGAAGTGAAGCGGACGCCGTTGAACCTGGGGGGGCGCCGGGCAAACTGAATCACATAGCCGAGCCTGATGGTCCGAATGAGCCAACGAGACGGACTGCGGAGCTCTAGCCAGGCTCGCAGAGACCGTGCAAACAGGACCATAGGGACCACTGGCGTACCCACCGTGGGGCAGCGAGGTGGAATGCAGGTAACAGGCTGGGGCGGCTGTCTCGTGGAGGCGGCCCACAGCGGGGTGTGAGTGTGCTGTGCAACACTTACCTGATTCCACCTGAGGGCAGGAGTGACGCGGGGAGGACGTCCACTGCTGCCTGCTGGCGAGGGGGGAGGATGAGTGTGGTCCGGCGTTTGACCGGCCATCACTCTCCGCACCCCCTTGGGACCCAGAGATGGAGGAAATTGCTCTTTTATTGAAAATTTGGGGAACAGAAACAAAACGGAACACAAGATTCTCCACCCGGCCCTCCTCCGGGGGATGGAGCGGTGCGGTCACCGTCTCCTGAAGAGCAATCCTCCCCATCTCCGGGTCGCCCGTCTCAGGGCCGCTTGCCCTTACTCTTGCCACCCCTCTTCTTGGCAGGGGCCTGGATGGGCGGGGCGGCCTGCTTGCGTCCGGCTCCACGACGTCACTTGGGTGGAGGCTGCTGCTGCGATGCGGGAGCGGAGGCAGACGCAGGCGGCCGCCCTCGGGGCAGGATGTGACTGATCGCCTCAGTCTGCTTCTGTGCGGCTGTGAACTGTTGGGCGAAGTTCTGAACTGCGTCGCCGAAGAGGCCGGTCTGGGACACGGGGGAATTAAGGAACCTGATCTTGTCGGTTTCCCGCATGTCAGCCAGACACAGCCAGAGATGGCGCTCCTGGACCACCATAGTGGACATCGCACGACCCACTGCCCGCGCCGTAACCTTCGTCGCACGAAGCGCGAGGTCCGTTGCGCTCCTCAGTTCCTGGAGAACTGCGGGATCGTGACCACCCTCGTGCAAGGTCTTCAGTGCCTGGGCCTGATGGACCTGCAACAACACCATAGCGTGTAAGGCGGAGCCTGCCTCTCCACAAGCCTGGTAGGCTTTCCCGATCAGATCGGAAGAGTACCTACAGGCCCGGGAGTGAAGACACGGGTTCCCCCTGGAAGTGGAGTTAGGGCACAGTTGCATAGCAACGGCCCGTTCCACGGGAGGAACCTGCATGTATCCCTTTGCAGGTCCGCCATCGAGGGTGGTGAGGGAGGAGGAGCCACTAGGCCGGTTTCGGGCAGTAAAAGGTGCCGTCCACGACCTAGTGAGCTCCTCGTGCACCTCCGGGAAGAAAGGAACCGGGGTGGGGCGCTGAGAACCAGCACGGGCCACCCCGAGATACCAATCATCCAGCCTTGAGGGTTCGGGACACGGTGGAGGGTTCCACACGAGCCCGACTCTCTAGGCGGCCCGGGAAAGCATGGCCATCATTTTCCGAATCTGTATCGGGCACAGCGAATCTTCCCGAAGGAGCTCCCTGCGCCGACACGTCATCTCCGGAGAATTCTGACCCTCCCTCCGATGCAGCGATGGACATCTGATCATCGGGGGGAGCCCCGAAGGATACGGTTGGTGCACATCTCGAGGACGGCCCAGCGCGCTCCAACGGAAGCTCAACTGGCTGCAGAGTGCGTGAGGAGTGAGGGTTCCCTGGGGGAAGCGCACTCACCGTAACCCTCAAATCACCCGTGCTACTGCCTGAAGTAACCCTTTGTGGGGGGTTAGATCGAGGCAGAGGCACGGGGACTCCACCCCTTGCGAGATGGAGTCTAGACCGCAACTCTGAGATGGTCATGATCCCGCAGTGAGAACATGAGTCATCCACCAGCGCTGCCTCAGCGTGCTGAACGCCCAAACACGAGATACAGCGCTGGTAACCATCCCTCGGTGACAGGTAACCACCACACCCAGAAACGCACAGAAAGAATGTCATCTTGAAAAAGACGCAAGCTCTTTCTGTGTTGCTCTTTTAGAGGATCGCTCTCCTTGGTGCTGAAGCACGCAGGGGGAGGGGCCGCGGCGACACAGTCAGGGAAATAGTGCAGCCTGACGTGCGCGCTCTCTCTCACCGGACGCTCTCTACCAGCCGTAAGAACGGCTTTTTAGCTCTCTCCACCAGGCGCACCGAACCAGCTGTGAGAACAGCCCTTGTGTTTGCTCTCACAAGCAAAAAAGAGAGATGATCAAAGACCACACGACCCGCTGCTGTGCTGTCACACCAACACCGACAGAAGAGCGCTTCCAAAAGGGCAGGCTTCCAGTCAGGACTGCGAAGTAGGTGAGTGATGTCTAGCATAACCAGATACCACTCGGCTCCAGGCAAAAGGTTGATTTGATGCAAGCACCTGTGTCTCATTTATACCCGCGGTGTGTGGCATGAACACCTGGTGCAATCATTGCATGCCAATGTGCATTGGCTCGTTTAGTTTCACTCGAAGTAGATTGGCTCTCGCGAGCGAGATTCCTATTCGTCGGTACTCCGACGTGGCGTTGAGAGTGACCGACTGAATGGGAACTTCTTTCTTACTTACCATTTAAAGCTCAATTGTGATTTCAGGATCAGACCTGTTTACAAAATATTCTTGATCAGATAGAGAACTCTCCAGTTCAACAGTTTTCTGTGGCTGTAAGTCTTCAAGAGAACAAAATAATAAAAATCTGTGTCTGCTGATTGACATACAGTAGTTGTGTCTTATTGACTCTCTTGACATTTATAGTAACTGTATTTATTTGATCAATGAATTAGGATGTGACCACGATTTTGACTATGGCCTTCAATGCTTCAGAGAAGAGTTTTGAGACAAACTCATCATCATCAGCCAACCCAACTGAACTAGCCTCCTATGGAAACCGCATGTTAAAAACCAGCGAGAAACTTGTATCTAAATTGGTGAAGCCAACAGACACAAGTGACAATGTCTCTATTACTCTTGCCTCTGTAGGTAAGTGGAGAAACAGTTATTATTGATGATGAAAATGAGATTAAATATGATGTCAAGGACTTCACAGTATAAATAGCAGAGATCAGTGGTGGATCACAGGTGGCAGACAGCAACAATCATAAATGGAACTACAGTAGTTTGAGTTACAAAGGTTTTAACTGAGAGCAGAAAACACTGGCTTTATCTTTTTTTCCCGATTTAAAAGGTCAGTATTTTGGTGCAAATGCATCCATCATTTGGTAGAAATGTCCTGAAAAACCCTGATCATGAAAAACTTGAAAAAAGGAATTGCAATATTTACAGTAAAGTTCATGGGTTGTGGTGACCAAAATGTGTTTTGTAAATATTTGTTGATTTGAGCACAGAGCAATCAAAATTCACAAAACATTTACCAATTATGTCAGTGCAGTTTGGGTCACACTACATCAGAGATAAAGACCCAACAATATGGAATATTCATTTTATTTATTTGTCAATTTGTGATTAAATTGGTCTTTCATTAAAAAAAGATAAATATTGCAAATAAATTAATATAGCACATAACTGCTTGTTTGTTTTTAATCAGAGGGACAAGTCTTCATGGTTGGACCAAATGTCACCTTAGATAAAATCCCTCGACTTGACACAATAAATTCTTCTGTGGACATCGATCTCATTGGGATTGCAAAGAACAACAATGGTATGTGGAATGTTTGAATTTGATTAGATACATTTATTTTAAAAGTCGAATAAGACGTCATACCATCACTACTAAACCACATTTTTTAACATAGGATTGCATGTGAACTTCTGTTTCTATCACACAGGATCAGCTTCTGTGGCGTTCTTGAGCTACAACAAAATGGAGAATCTACTGAAGCCCGACTTCTTCAAAACACCAAATAACTCAAATAAAACCATGATGTCCACTGTGATCTTAGCTACTCTTCCCAAAACCACCAACACTGAACTCACCAAACCAGTCAACTTCACCCTCAAACACATCAGAGTGAGAGACTGAAATGTGTTTTTGTCCAACCCCGACAACATCTAATATTCAGTGTTGTAACATTTACTGCATGTTCTTTCTTATTTGTGCAGGAGCTCGACCCCAATGGTTCTCTGTCCTGTGTGTACTGGAAGGTCAGTGAGTGGGTTGTAGATGGATGTTCTGTCTTAAAGACCAACAGCAGCTTCACCGTGTGTTCCTGTGTTCATCTGTCAACATTCGCTCTCATCATGCAAACCCAATCAATCCTGATCAATCAAAACTCATCGTTTTGTACCCCACCAAAGGTACAAAAGAGAACAAGTAAAACCTCCTCAAAAGATTGAAACATTTAACGCACTAGCAGAATTCAAATGCAATCTATAGTAGATGGTCAACATTTATAATGACCATTCAAGAACAGCACAGATTTGGCACACATATACTCTTGCATGTTTTCTCAGAGAGACTCACTGCTGGAGTGGTTGAATTTGGTGTCTGTGATCGTGGGGCTGGTGTTCTTCAGTTTGGCCCTGTTGACCTTTGCCCTTTGTCAGTGGAGTTCTGGAGTTAATAATGTGGCTCGAATCAACCTCTGCATAAGTCTGCTGTTGGCTCACCTTCTGTTCCTGCTCACACAACAGTTCCTGTGCTTTATACGCCAACAGCAGGTGAGAATGAATCCCTACAGCTCTGTAAACCCTCACTAAGAATCATCATAACCATCTCTCATGGTCTCCAGGGGTGGTGTGCCGTGATATCAGGTGTTCTGCACTTCCTCTTTCTCTCCGGCTTTGTGTGGATGTTCATTGAAGCTGTGCTGCTCTTCATCTGTGTGACGAACCTATCACGGATCAGCTCCAAAAAGAAGGAGGTGCTTAGCAATGGATTCCTGTGTGTGATTGGATATATGGTTGCTCTGGTTGTGGTGAGTGTGTCTGTCGGATTGGTTCCTGAAGGCTACGGAAGCGAACAGTGAGTTGTTGTTGTTTTCTTTAAGTTAGTTTGTTTATTAAGAAAATAAAGCAGCTCAGTGCTTTTGTGACATTTCTGCTATCTGATAAAATGATTTTTACAGATGACTTTTACATGCACAACATCACGGGTGGAATTCAAATATTTAATATTTCAATAGTCAACAGCTGAATTCATTCAGTTATGCTGTTTTCTCCTCTAAACAGCTGCTGGATTAAAAGGGATGAAGGTTTTATCTGGAGTTTTCTGGGTCCTGTTAGCGTCATACTAGCAGTAAGCACATGTTTTATTACATGATTTTATATTATATTAAAGAGAAAACATGGTGATTCATTTTTATTCTTCTACTTTTCAGTTGAACATGATTCTCTTCATGAGGATCATCATCAGTCTGAGCTCAACTCTTAAAAGTCTGAACGCTGAAATTTCACAGATGAAACAAACCAAGTATCAAACGTTCAGTTTTGAACACTCCATAAAAATGTCAAATATATAGTCAATATAGACATTAACTCATTTCTTTCTCTGCAGGATTGTGGTATTTAAAACACTGGCTCAGTTTGTGGTTCTTGGTTGCTCCTGGATTCTGGGTTTCTTCACTTATGGCAGAGTGGAGCTGGAGATCCTCTTCCTGATCTTGAACTCCCAGCAGGGAACCTTCATCTTCCTGATCTATTGTGTCTTCAATAATGAGGTGAGACATCACTCAATTTACCATCATATTCCATGCCAAAACTGAATATGAAAGACTATTACAGTTTCCATTTTCCGTTTTTCCATGGAAAGACTTTTCCATTTCCTTGCTGTGATGGAATGTTCAAATGAGCCAATAATCTTCAAACTCCAAATTCAAATTCAAATTGAAACAAACATAGAATGCCTTTTATCTGTTATCTGTCTGACTGCATAGCATTAATCCTTTCAAACCTCAAGCATTTACAATTATTTCAAACTTTTAGGCCCATATTTCTCAAGCTGTTTTCTATTTTGTCCTCAGTAATGAGTTCAGCCATTTGATCACCCGGCTCCATAGGAAAACCATTTTACTGTCCCTCTCCAAAACAGTATATGGAAGAAAAGTACAGCATATTAACTTCAGAAAATGCAAATCTATAGTCTCTTAAAGGGATAGTTCACCCAAAAATGAAAATTCTGTCATCATTTACTCACCCTCTAGTTGTTCCAAACCTGTATGAGTTTCTTTGTTCTGCTGAACACAAAAGAAGATATTTTGAAGAATGTATGTACCAAAGCAGATAGAGCAACCATTGACTACCATAGTAGGGGGGAAAATACTATGGTAGTCAATGGTTGCTCTATCTGCTTTGGTACATACATTCTTCTAAATATCTTATTTTGTGTTCTGCAGAACAAAGAAACTAATACAGGTTTGGAACAACTTGAGGGTGAGTAAATGATGACAGAATTTTCCTTTTTGGGTGAACTATCCCTTTAATGCTGTCATATGATACTTTAAAATGTTTTCCTTTTCTTTAAGTGTGTAATGTATCCGTTTCTGCATGTATACGATCTGCAAAGTTACAAAGCTCATACTCCCACAAAACGATATTACTTCCTCAAACATCTACATCACAATGTGAAATATTAGCATAAGGCCCAGACAAAAGCAAATGCAAAGAAAGAAGGCAACGCTTTAGTGAATTGTAGTGTTGTCATCATGTCATGGAGACGCTGTGTGTTTGGATGCAAAAGCAAAACCGATTTGTTTGGCCTTACAAATACTGATGAAATTAGGAATCAGAGGTTAAGATTTATTTATAAAGCGGTTCCTGAGAAGTGCAACCCAAATGTTTGCTTGTGCACTACGCATTTTCCTGTGATGGAATGTTCAAATGAGCCAAGAATCTTCAAACTCCAAATTCAAATTGGAACAAACATAGAATGCCTTTTATCTGTTGTCTGTCTGATAATAATAATAATTCACTTTTAAAATGGCATCATATGACCCCTTTAAAAAAAAATATCTTATTATAAACAAATTCAAATTTAGTTTATGAGTTCATTCACGTCATACTATTAATTAACACGTCATGGTGATTAATTATTATTTTTCTACTTTTCAGTTAAACATGGTTAACTGGTTAAATTGATCTCATCATAACCTCGCTCAGATCCTCTTCTCTCATTCTTTGCCCAGGTCAGGCAGCAGTACAGAAAGCGCTTCAGATGTCTTTGCCTAGGACAACACTGAGGACTACAGCATCATGATCAGGAAGGATCAGATACAGATTCCACAAAATAAACAAGTTAAAAGCAAATATATAATTCAATAAATATATAGCTAAATATAATTTCATGTGGGATGACAGCAAGTCTACTGTTGCTTCATTATTTGAATGGCTTTTCATCACCAATCAATCATGGCAGTATCAAGGTTTGAGGCTGATGGATGAGACTTCAGGAGGCAATTTTGATCAGCCATGAGCTAAAGAAGAACTTAATCAGTTACCAGCTTTAAGCCCTTAGGTTAAAACAAAAACCTTATAGAGTAGGATGTTACTAGATATGGATATAATTTCAGGAATGGTCTAACTTAAAATATGTATACATTTTAATTTAAGGTTTCTTTGTAATGATGATAGACAGATAGTAGCAGTCAGTCGTGCCGGCTGAGGATCACTGTATATCATCTTATGTACTGTATTTCTGCTAATAATGATTCTCATCAGTCTCTTTAAATCAAACACAACACACCTTGTATACTAGTATGCAGTTCAGACCATATGCATATGGTTTTGACATTGTGAATCATTGTGGACAAACTAATTAGTGCAAAAAATGTAAGGGCCCTATCATACACCCGTGCCAGGCACAACGCAAGTGTTTTTTGCTAGTTTCAGTCCGACATCCAGTTACCAATTTCACGCCCTGTGCCACGTTGTTAAAATAGAAAATGCATTTGCGCCCATTACTGCGCCCACGGACATGCTAGTCTGAAAACGAGGTGTGTTCAGGTGTGTTGCTGGCAACTGAAATAGACTGCCATTGACCAACTAAAACCTGGTCTAAAGACAACAGCGCAATATATATTTTTGGTTATTTAAAGAGCGCGTTAGTAATATGCACCTATAAGCGGATCCACAACGCGCATACACTTTGCTTATTACACACACACAGGGACGCAGCAGCACAAAAACCTTTTTAAATATGGAAAATTAAAGGATTAAAATGTAAAAGATTATTATTGTGTACATAATTATGTCATAATGGATAGTCATTGCATGTATCAGAATTACCTATTTTCAATAATGATGAATGAAACTGGCTAATTATTTGACCAATCGTGGCAATACACAAGTTTTTAAACTGACTTGAGGGTCATATATTCCACCATGTTAATACCAAATCCGCTATGGCGTGATCCCAACTGGCTTTTAAAGGGAATGGGAGATGACACTCTGATTGGTTTATTGCACATTATGCCCAAAACATACCCATTACTCATTAAGAGAATAGGGACAACCCTTTTGGACCATGCACCGGGCACGCCGATCATTTTTCTGGTCGTTAAACTAGCAAAAGTGGATTCGGACACGCCCTAAGTGCACTTCTTTAGATCTTTAAAATATGGCCCAAAATGTGCATGCGCAATTCATGTGTACAGAGTATTAGCGGTTAGTAAAATTGGGCTATAGGTGCGTACAGCACACTCATACTGTTTACTGCTATCTGTTTGAATGTGGATTAATATGTGATTTTATATACATTGATACGTAGGGTACATCCTAGCTTGTAAAATACTATTACTTGACTAAAAGTAAATCTGACCCACCCTATACCATTATTTGTGTAGCCTAAAGTGATTGATTTCTTCTTAAATAAGAATGTCTCTTAATTTTTTTTTTTTGTCTGTTTTCATTGACATCTCTGCTCATATGTTTGATTTGTGAATTGTATTATATTTTTGTTATTTGTTTAAATGAGTACGCGTCATCTAATAAAATAACCGGTTTATTTGATTTACGGAGTGGATATTTAATTCAATGCTCATTTAACTTTATAACATTACATTTACATTTAATCTGTAGTGGTATGCATTTCAAATTGAGTCTCTTTCTTAATAATTCATTTAAAGATAAATGTTCAACATCAACTTGTCCTGTTTGCTATATGTACAACGTTTCAAAGCTTTCTGCAAAACATTTTCTGAATAAACTCCAATAAGTCTTACACTGATCCTGCTCTCCCCTACTTCTTTGTGTGATGAAATAAAACATAAATGATAAAAACCTGTAAGTATATTAAACAGCAATACCACTTCATTTGTAAAATAGAAACAACGGCCCCACTTTATATTAGATGGCCTTAACTACTATGTACTTACATCAAAAAATAAGTACAATGTACTTACTGTGTTCAAATTGTATTGCAAAACACCTTTGCTGATATTGAGGTGGGATACAGGTAGGGTTAGGGACAGGTGTTGTGGTATGGGTCAGTTTAAGGGTAGGGTTAGGGACAGGTGTGGTGGTATGGGTCAGTTTAAGGGTAGGGTTAGGGACAGGTGTGGTGGTGGTGGTATGGGTCAGTTTAAGGGTAGGGTTAGGTGTAAGGGAAGTGTCAACTGTGTAATTACAAATGTAACTACAGAAATTAATTACAGATGTAATTACATGCAGGTATTTTTCAAAATGTAAGCACAATGTAAAAACATGTATGTATACAATAAGCACATTGTATCAAATTATTAATTAAAATGTTAGTACATAGTAGTTAAGGCCACCTAATATAAAGTGGGTCCGAAACAACAAATAGAAACAAAAGTTTTGACTTGTGGATTTTGGTCACAAAATCACAAAATATTATAATGCAGTTTGTTTTGTTTGTTTCATTTAGAAGTGAATAATTTCCCCTATAATGCTATGATAATGACTTTTGCTACGTAAAAGTCTTCCATGACAAAGGCTCATTTTTTGATCTTATCTTCTAAACAAAATAGGTCATGCAACTGCTCTAACTTGGTATTATGTGGTAAACCACGCATACATACAAAGGTAAAATTTTGTTTAACAAATTTGTTTTTTCTAAGCAGTTGATGAATCATATATCCACATGTCTATTTCACTTCTCAATCCAAGATGAAGAAGAGCACCGTTTAGCAGGTATTAATAACATCATATTTTATATGTTTGTAAATTGAATTACTTGTTTTTTGGTTGTGTGGTATTTTATATTGCTAGCTTTGTTCATATAGATAAATTAGAGAGGATACAATTTGTCTACTTGGACACTTCAAATACAGTTAGAAACAATTATACAATTACTGTCTTATAATAAATATTTAGAATAAACAGCAATAATTTGAAATGTTACAGCATCATTTTTGTCTGTAACATTTACTGCTCATCACATACATTTGTTAAATGTTCTTAATGAAACCATAGATGCCAATAAAGAACCTTTATTTTTAAGAGTGTAAGCCATAGATTTCACTACTATAACATTTTCATTTGTTATACATTATGTTTTCTGATATTTAACATTATCAAGTTCCATTATAGATACAGGATAAAATCAGGTTACACTTTATTCCGATGGTCCACTTTAAACATTCTAACTATAAAGTAACTTTGCAACTACATGCCAACTAACTCTCATTAGAGTATTAGTAGACTGTCAAAGACTGTTGGGTTCAGGTTAGTAGAATAAGTTGACATGTACTTGCAAAGTTACTTGTTGTCAGTAGAATGTCTGTTGGCGGACCTTTAAAACAAGATTAAGCAGACAGTCTACTAATAATCTACTGACTGCTAGTTAACATGTAGTGGCAAAGCTACTTATAGTTATTAGAATGTCTAAAGTAGATCATTGAAATAAAGTATAACCTTAAATCATCATGTCACATATGTATATGACTGTTTGAATAAACCACACACATTATGCTCATAATTTGCATTCAGTTGCTTGTCTACACAGTGTAAAATCTGTATTAAAAGGCTAGACTAAATACAGTAGATTGATATTCTTATTAATTGAGAAAGCAGTGTAGAAAATAAGACAATTAACATTTTGTGTGAGGATTCAACATGAATAATATATAAAATCTTATATTTTTAGCCGCTATGATGGGGTTCATGCAAATCTTTCTGCTTCTGGGTAAGAGAACTCATGATACACACGGAAACAAATCTTTGTCACGTTTTCAGCACAGTGGAAGCTTAAATAACTATTTATTCTATTATTCTTTTATTTTTCATAACTATTAATAACAATTAGTTGTTTTAAATATTTAACAGCCTATTAAAAAAATTATTTGGGTCTTTGACTCTATAGCATTTATAGGTTATACAACTGCCACTAGTGCATATGGAATCCGACTGGTAAATGGCATCAACTCTTGTTCTGGACGAGTGGAGGTTCTCTATAATGGAACATGGGGAACAGTGTGTGATGATTACTGGGATCGGTCAGATGCTACAGTGGTGTGTAGAGAGATGGGCTGTGGGAATGTGATAGAGACAAAGAGAGGTGCTTATTTTGGACAAGGATCAGGACAGATATGGATGGATCATGTAAATTGCACTGGCACTGAGTCTTCACTAAAGAACTGTAGGACAAGTGGATGGGGAACACATAACTGTGTACATTCTGAAGATGCTGGAGTCATCTGCAACTGTGAGTCAAGAACATTTATCATTTAAAATTAAAAATTGTATATTGTAAATGTTCTTGGGTAAGGAATGGTCATAGAGAGAAAGATATAAGAAATCATTGATTAAAGAAGGTCTTGTTCATTCAAATGCCATATGTCATTGCTCTTTTTCAAATAGAAGGAGGCAAACAAATATATGGGAGAAAAACAACAATTTGTGTCTTTATATTATTTGTGTGGAAAACAGCTGTCAGGTTGGTGAATGGCATCAACTCTTGTTCTGGACGAGTGGAGGTTCTCTATAATGGAACATGGGGAACAGTGTGTGATGATTACTGGGATCTGACAGATGCTACAGTGGTGTGTAGAGAGATGGGCTGTGGGAATGTGATAGAAGCAAAGAGTGATGCTTATTTTGGACAAGGATCAGGACAGATATGGATGGATGATGTTCAATGTGCTGGGAATGAATCTACACTGAAATACTGTTCATCTAATGGATGGGGAGTAAACAACTGTAGCCATCCACAAGATGCTGGAGTCATCTGCCAATGTGAGTCAAAATATTCTAACAATTAAAGTATATAATAATTATAATAATTTTAGGGGAAATATATGTTTTGTCTTATTTGCTTAATTTTGTGGATAATAGCTGTTAGATTGGTGAATGGAGACAACTCTTGTTCTGGACGAGTGGAGGTTCTCTATAATGGAACATGGGGAACAGTGTGTGATGATGGCTGGGATCTGACAGATGCTGCAGTGGTGTGTAGAGAGATGGGCTGTGGGAATGTGATAGAGGCAAAGAGAGCTGCTTATTTTGGACAAGGATCAGGACAGATATGGATGGATGATGTAAATTGCACTGGCACTGAGTCTTCACTAAAGAACTGTAGGACAAGTGGATGGGGAACACATAACTGTGGACATCATGAAGATGCTGGAGTCATCTGCAACTGTGAGTCAAGAACATTTTTTTTTTTAAATTAAAAATGTTATTTTGTACATTTTCTTTAGTAAGGAATGGTCATAGAGAGATAGATATAAGAAATCATTCATTAAAGAAGGTCTTGTTCATTCAAATGCCATATGTCATTGCTCTTTTTCAAATAGAAGAAGGCAAACAAATATATGGGAGAAAAATAGCAACTTGTGTCTTTATATTATTTCTGTGGAAAACAGCTGTCAGGTTGGTGAATGGCAGCAACTCATGCTCTGGACGAGTGGAGGTTCTCTATAGTGGAACATGGGGAACAGTGTGTGATGATGGCTGGGATCTGTCAGATGCTGCAGTGGTGTGTAGAGAGATGGGCTGTGGGGATGTGATAGAGGCAAAGAGTGATGCTTATTTTGGACAAGGATCAGGACAGATATGGATGGATGATGTAAGTTGCACTGGCACAGAGTCTTCACTAAAGAACTGTAGGACACGTGGATGGGGAACACATAACTGTGGACATTCTGAAGATGCTGGAGTCATCTGCACTGGTGAGTCAAAAATAAATCACTGAACTCAAGTGTAGTGTTAATATTGTACGTTTTCCTTTTCAAGGAATCACTCAAGCACTGATCTCATGAAATGGCGTATGTATGACACGCCAATTCGTATGCTACTTTGGCATGCTATCAAGACGCATAATCGGTTTTTAGCGTGTTTATCAACGCCGTTTCATTCTATCCCCCTACACTGCCCCTACCCCTAAACCTACCCATCACACACACACACACACACACACACACACACACACACCGCCCCTAAACCTACCCATCACAAGAAACATTCTGCATTTTTACATTTTCAAAAAAAACATAATTTAGTATGTTTATGAATCCATTTACATTGTGGACACACACACACATAATGGTTTGTTTCGGTGTACGCATACACGTGGAATCACATGGCGTAGACATTAGGGGTGGTGAAAAAAATCGATTATCGATTAATCGCGAGTATGTTATGGACGAGCATGAATCGATCATTAAATTTTCAAAAATCTATTTTTTTATTTATCTAAACCTGACTCTACCACCGTGTGTGTGTGTGTGTGTGTGTGTGTGTGTGTGTGTGTTCATTAGATGAATGTAAATCTGTCGTTAATGCTGAGATGATTCTGAGGGAACACTCTAGAAATCCTCCCGCTCAGGCACATTAGCATTAGCGCGTTAGCACGGTTCAGATTCGCGCACAAACACCGAATAAACGCCTTCAATCCGCAGATTTATGAGCGCTTCAGATGAGCGAGCGCGACACACATCAAGGCGATCCTGAGGACGCGATGAGCGGATCTCACACACACACACACACACACACACTAGGGTTGCCACCTTCAGTGTGGCAAAATAAGGGACACCCATTCATGACACCCACCCGCCCCCCCCAAAAAAACAATTGCATAACGGACAGACATAAAGAATACGTCATGAAATGATTATTTCAACATTTACAATTTGAAAGCTCAATAATAAACCATATAAGAAAACATGAGATCAAGTATGTGAACTTGCAACAGAACACATTTTATATTATTTTACATTTGATTTTATTTATTTCAAAATAACTCTTTAGTAGCCTATTTGGTGCACTTTAAAGGGATAGTTCACCCAGAATGAAAATTCTGTCATCATTTACTCGCCCTCATGATGTTCCAAACCTGTACGAGTTCTGCTGAACACAAAAGAAGATATTTTGAAGAAAGTTCAAAGTTCAGCCTGTACGCAGGCTGCTTTGAGGGCACCATTGACTTCCACAGTTATCTTCCTAACTGTTCAACATAACAAAGAAATGTATACATGTTTGGAACAACTAGAGCAGTGGTTCTCAACTCCAGTCCTGGGGACCCACTGCTCTGCAGATTTTGTGTCTCTCTTATCTGACACACTCAGTTCAGTTCATGGAGCTCTCTCCTAACGAGCTGATGATCAGAATCAGGTGCCTTAAATAAGGTAGACATACAAAATGTGCAGAGCAGTGGGTCCCCAGGACTGGAGTTGAGAACCACTGAACTAGAGGGTGAGCAAATGATGACAGAATTTTTATTTTTGGGTGAACTGTCCCTTTAAGCAGTCATTCTGAACCAGTAATCACTTTTTTGAATTTCAAAAATAAAATGTTTTTATTTTATTCATTTACTTAAATTATGACTATATTATCATGTAATTATTTGTCCCATTTTCATCTAAATATTTTTTTAAATGTCAAATATTAATTATGTCAAATATTAAATAAATGTCAAATACAAATATTAATCAAATATCAAATTATTTATTATGTATGATGAATAAAATTAATATAAATTAATAATAACATTTATAAGGCTATAATCTATTAATTAACCTGTCTAAAAAATTATAATTCTGTCTGCCAAGCTCTGATAATGTATGGAATATTATATTAATATATTATCCATTTAAAAAAACTATAGGCCTACCTTTAGAAGCACGGATGTGTCAGACAGTCTGAGACACTGAAATGCTTCTCATAAAGTGTGCAGTTGGCCTGAGGTTCATTGTGAGTTACTGGACAGACCCACTGATATCTTTTTGATATTCAGCTCTATATCTGGAGATCCTCTTGCGTTCAAACGGTGGACGCGACGCAAGCCCGACATGTTTTTAAAACACCTCGCAAGTTTGCAGGCACACTGGCACAGCGCATGCTCTCGAGACTCCGGCAACTAAAACACAATCACGCACAAATGAGCTCCTGTACTACTTATTGTGAAATTGATTTCTTTATATTTGCTATCAGTATTCTCCACACTGAAAAATCCGTATGTGTTTATTGAACTATGTGTGGACCTGTGTAAAAATACGGGACAAATCGCGTCCCGTATTGGTTTGATACGGGACACGTCATTTTGCTTGTAAATACGGAACGATTCCGTATTTTACGGGACGGGTGGCAACCCTAACACACACACACACACACACACACACAGCCGGACTGATGCTGGAAACACACCGCAGCTCCGCTGCACCGACCCGCGGCTCCCGCTCACGGAACCGAACGGGCCTCGACACTCCTCCGACACGAACCCGTTTTTCTCCTGTCGTTTTTTTCCCTTTTGTCTTTCTCACGTCAGGAAACGAACGAGAGGAGCTCGAGCGTTCCACGCGTTCCCGCCCCCCTCACGCGCGCACCGCATCCATCACTCTTGACATTTTGTCACTGTGTTCTACAGTACAGTATATAAGCTGAAGCTACAGTAAGTTGTTCAAAAATGTTCATTTTGTCTTCTTAATGATTAAATTGGACAATTTTCTTCTAGAAAGACAAGGTGTTTGGAGAGAAAACTTCTTCTTTACCTTGACATGTTTCGACTGCAACCTGCAGTCTTCCTCCACCTGAACACGTTGTCTTTCTAGAAGAAAATTGTCCAATTTCTACAGTATGTTGGTTCTGATCTACTTCCTAAAGGAAATAAGCCTTTCATTTATTTGTTATTGTTTAGTTCAACTTGATGAGTCACAACACAATGTGATGTATTCATTTCTGTGTAACTACACGACACTACACGACAAGTGCTTTGAGTTGTTGTTACTCAATAAAAGAGTTAAGTAATTCAGTAGCTGACTTTTTTTTTTATACTGCAATCACTTTGTAGTGTATTTTCGTTTACTGTTGTGAAATGGAAAATCAATAATCGCTAATCGAGAATCGTTAATAATCGAAAATCGACTGTAATCGAATCGGGACTTCAATAATCGTAATCGAATCGAATCGGGAAACCAGACAGATTAACCACCCCTAGTAGACATACACGCGGATAGCTCAAAATGCGTACAGATAACACGATGTTTGGCTTTAGAAAGTGGCGTGTATGTTTACGCAAAGTCATGATGTCATGTTGCAGACATGTTAACTCATGGTAACATGGTAACTTCTTCCAAAAAAAAATGTGTCATTGTTCTTTTTCAAACACAAAAAACTAACTTGTGTATTTATATTATTTGTGTGGATAGTATCTGTCAGGTTGGTGAATGGCAGAAACTCTTGTTCTGGACGAGTGGAGGTTCTCTATTATGGAACATGGGGAACAGTGTGTGATGATGACTGGGATCGGTCAGATGCTGCAGTGGTGTGTAGAGAGATGGGCTGTGGGGATGTGATAGAGGCAAAGAGTGATGCTTATTTTGGACAAGGATCAGGACCAATATGGATGAATAATGTAAATTGTAATGGGAATGAGGTTAATCTAAAGAGATGTAAATCACGTGGATGGGACGTACAGAACTGTAATCACTATAAAGATGCTGGTGTCATCTGCCAATGTGAGTCAAAAACATGCACATAAATGAGACCACTTATGCCGGGATCAGACTACACAATGATAGACCAAAGGGTGTCGTAGGTGATTCGTAAACAACAATGGCCAACAGGACTCAAGAAGCGATCATTTTTTCCTCATATAGTGCGCGACAGCCGACACCGCATCAATGTCCCGACAGAAAGACTAGCATGTTTCATTTTTTTCAGTCCTCCATGACAGATTCCATCACATCTGTGACATTGATCAATAAGAGCACAGAAGCTCTTCCGTACACAGCTTGCAAACATGGTGAAATGAAAGAGAGGCGATGGTATTGGTGCTGCTAGGAGGAAAGGTTCGTGGAGCTATGGCAACAATACTCCAGCCTTTATGATGTTTCCTCGAGGGACTACCAAAAATGGCCATTCGTTTGCCATTGTTTTGCTTAGTCAAGTCTATTTACGCCTTCTCGATGACATCACACACATCGTTACGCAAACGATGATTGGTCGAGAGGCAACGTGTAGTCTGACATGCTATTTGTCTACGACACAACAAGAATTTACGAGTCAAAAATCGCATAATCCGACAAAGTGACTATCGTAACAGACAAACATATTGTGTAGTCTGAACCCGGTATTATACTGTACCATCCAGAACATTACTAGACCTGGTTTAAACATCAAACTAATGGAACATTAATCATTATTATTTTTTAAAGATGACAATTTATCTTCAACAACTGCAATAACAAGCCCAATGACCGAAGTGAGGTCTACAACTGCTGCTGCCGCCACCAGTTCTCTAAAAGACAACTCAGTCTCTTGTAAGTGAAAATGTACCTCTTTTGAACAATGTGAAGAATTAGAATTAGAATTAGAATCTATTCCATTCAAATTTGTCTATATTCTTTGAAAGATGACTATTTATCTTCAACAACTGCAATAACAAGCCCAATGACCGAAGTGAGGTCTACAACTGCTGCTGCTCTAAAAAACAACTCTTTAGTCTCTTGTAAGTGAAAATTTCCCTCTTTTGAACAATGTGCAAACCTTTTTTTAATTTTTATTCCAGTGATTTTTAAACATCTTACAATGTGTTTTACCATATTTGAGACGCGTGTTAAACTAAGCAGTTACTTTAGAAACAAACAAATATATGAAATAATTATCAAAGAACAAAATATTAATATCTCCTTAATATCATAACAAAATGACAGAGATTCAGTTTCATGTCTATTTCAGATCACTTTACCTATATCGCCGAGTCAAAAAGCTGGATTGACGCACTAGGATACTGCAAAGCTCACCACCAGACTTTGGTGCACATTTTAAATGCCACTGCACAACAGTACATCACACAGATGCTGCAGGGTCGAGAAATCCCCAATGGAGTGTGGATCGGGCTTGAGCGGAGTATGCTCTTCACTTGTTCGCCCTGGCTGTGGACCGGTGGGCCATATGTGGACTATGCATCATGGCATCAAACGTTCCCAGCGGACCCAGGGAGCAAGTTTTGTGGAAAACTTCTTACGGATGAACAGAACATGTTTAGATGGGTGGATGCTTGCTGCCACGAGTGCCTTCCTTTCATTTGTCAGGTTAGTATGTTGTCAGCTTTTTTCATTGCATCCATGCATTGATGTATTTTTGATCATAGTGTGTACAGTATTCATATTCACTGTTTTGTCCGTCTTTAACAGAATGCTCAATAATTAGTAACCTAAAATAACTCTTTTTATCACGTCTTATCAGGGATGAAACACTAGGCGGAGCTGTTTCCTAGTTTGGAGTCAAAGTTGCTGATGATCACAGAAATTGAGTCATGATGCTTTGATAAACAGATTTTGTTTAGTATGCAGCCCTGTTTGGCGGCGTGTACTTGCATTCACATTACAAAATAATCAATTTCTCTGTTTGTATTAGCTCTTCAATCTTTAATAATGCATGCAATGATTTCAAAACCAGCCTTTCTGCACATCTGATGGAAAGCTGCCTACATATTAAATCTATTTTAGAATCCACATGACAATGTGAATCTTTTTTCTTTGTTTTGTCATAGTTTATACTGAGATGATGAGTAATGAAGCTTATTAAAGTAAATGTTAGTAAACGCTTTTGGTTTGAGGTTTATTTAAGGTTCTTGTGCTTTTTTTGTGCTTCTTGTGATTTTTATTCAAACACCTGTCTGTGTATATGCTTAATATTTGTACATGCTTAACATGAAATCTATAATTATGCCTTTTTTCCCTTTCTTTGTGTTTGGGGTTAGGGGTGGATTGGGAATAATATTTTTCACGGTTTTCTTGTACCTGTATCCTGTTGTTATTGTAAAAGTTTAATAAACCGAGAAAAAAAAAAAAGATTAAAGTTTTTCCCCTTTATTGCCAATATAAATGTAATTGCAGTCAGATTTTAGTGTCATGCATAATCCATAACCATTTAAATGTTCTCTAAAGATTTTTGACTGGCTCTATCAACAAATTATTTGCTTTAAAATGTCTGCATTTGCTGTTTACATTTTTTAATTAAAGTGATATATTTTTGCAGAAGTAAGTTTATTTTTAGATTTGTCGTGATAACAGCAATATACAGTTATTTCTTTTTACCATACCAATTATTATTACCATAAATAATAATAATAATAATAATAATAATAATAATAATAATAATACAAATAATAGGCTAATAGATGAATTATAATAGCATAATACGTTTTTTTAATAGCATGTATGGTTTCAATTGCCTGCCCCATCCCCCATCTCTCTCTCTCTCTCTCTCTCTCTCTCACACACACACACACACACACACATACACACACACGCGCGCGCGCGCATCACAGACGGTTCCTCCCATTTCTGGCAAATAGATGAAGAAGAACTAAAGCCGGCTGCCTCCACACATAGGCATATCTCCAATGCGGATGCGTTAATATTTTTCCTGACAGTTTTATAATAAAAATCGTCTTTTCAAACGAAAGATATGTCGACAAGACCGGGATTCTACCGGCAAGAACTAAACAAGACTGTCTGGGAGGTGCCAGAACGATACCAGAATCTCACACCGGTTGGATCGGGGGCATATGGCTCAGTATGGTGAGTCCAGCAGGCGAGTTTACAAACACTACTATGAGTAAGGTTTGGCTTATGAATATTAACGAGGCAACCGATGATTGGCTGAAACGACTTCAGACCGCTTAACTGAAGGCGTGGTTCATGAATATTACATTAGCGACGCGCTGGGCGCTCCAGGAAGGTTACCAAGCAACGTCAGCGTGAACGAATTAATATTCATTAGCTTAGCCTTAGTCATAGTAAGATTCGTAATTTAGCGTCCAAGAAGGGGAAAGGGTGAGGCAGGAATAAAGCCTGACAAAACAACATCCGGCACGCATCTTTAGAGAAAACATTAATATTACTTTTCCCACAACGATAGTTAACTATTTAACAAAACAACATATGACATTGCTGTTTATATTTGATTATATTGTTGCTCCTTTTGTTTACTGACATGTGTCAATCATTCATGCTGCAGTAATGTTTGTCTGACGTGATGTTTTGTGTCTGTAGATAAGTTAAAATAAAATACAAATGTTCCACTTTCATCTGAGTAATGCTGTATCGACACCTGATTTATGTATCTGGCTGTCCATCAAGTCACATCAGTTGTATTTATATACACAATGAGCACATACTAAGGCTTCAGATTCTGTGTTTAGTTGGGTTTTATACACAACCTTCCAACATGCCCATCTGGTACGACAATATTGCTCTAGTAGACAACATGCTAGGCCTATTCAGTTCCGGTCTTAAAGTGAGCCCATCGAGTCACACCCCCATCAGCATGGGAAAACGTCCAGATATTTCATCCTGCCATAATGCACTCATTCTGAGAGATTTACATCGCACTGCACACTGTAGCATCTCAACTACAACATTAGAGCCCTCCAGCCTCCCTCGTGCTGTGACTGACTGAAACGGTTGCCATGGTGACGCAGCTTCTGGCTTCAGTATCTTCCCATTTTCACCATAGTAATTTGCAAATATTGGGAACACGTCAGACAGTTTATACTCAAGTCAGTCATGTCATTTTTGAAGTTCCAACAATAGTTGCATACTCATCCGGATAATGTGCTTAATTAAGTTAGAAAGTGAACATGTTTCTCTTCCTCTTCCCAACTTTTTTGTTATTTTTTAAGTCAAACCAAGTTTCAAAATTGTTGTGTAATCAGGCATTGCTGTTTCCGCTTAGCATCACATCTGCAAGTGTTGTGACAACTTTGCAGAAGCGAGCTCAGTTAGTCAAAACCAGACTCATGATGGTGTCTAGATAATCTTCATTAGTTAGTTATCGTAGAAAGAAAATCCACAATGGCTTAAAGAAGAAGCATGAATATTTTACATGTTAATAGTGATCTATACAAAATTGCAATGAGCATAAATCACATAAACAGTCGCTTCATCCAAAGCAAGTGATTCCAGCTCGGTTTTGTTTTTTTAAAGCTACAGGCTGAAAAGACATTGTGGTTGACAGTGCTAAACGTAAGCGAACTAACGAATATCCCAAAGGCATCTGAAAAAAGCAGCAGAAAACACTGCTTGAGGGCATCACATGGCATCCTGTTTTGGAAGACGTTACCCGTTTTTCTTCCCGTTTGTTTGGGAGGTTTGCCAGCTCTGAAAAATAATGCGATGCATCTCATTTCATTGTCAGTGATGCAGATGCCCCACAACATCCCGAGACCACCTGAGACCTAATTATTTCATTATCTGTATTAAAAGATGCACAACACTAACAATGGATTTAATTGTTGCTGATTGGATCCCATGTCGACTTGAATAGGTTCAGCTATTTCTAACAGCCAGGGGTTATGCTTATAGAGACATTGCAGTGTATCATCTGACATGAGATGTTTGATTAAGCTATTGTTATGCATTTTATTAATAATAAGCCTTTCCTCATAGTGCTTTAATAAAGCATGCAAAACCAACAATGCAATAGTCATTTAGTCACAATATATTAATTCAAATTAAGTCGGATGTGTGTTAATTTGAACATAGATAATCAGAATGGTCCGAATTAAATCTTTATTCAAATGTCTGTCATTTTATTCCTCAAGAATCCCTTTCACACACACTCCCACAAATGCTTTCTCACTCAAATGAGCTGTGAATTTGCATTGTTCACGTTAAGCCTCTTTCTATTGTGTGATTATTTGACTTCTTCACAGCAGAGCTGATTTATTTTAAAGGAAGGGGGCAGGGCAAACCTGGTGTGTGGAAGGGTTGAATCAAGGGATGGGAGCGTCCCAAATGGGGGTTGGGTGCTCTTGTCTTTAACAGAGTCTTTATTGTGGCCATAAAATAAAATAATGAAATACAATACAAATACATGTATTGCACGATTCATTTGTAGATTTGAACATTTGTAGACTTTAGTGTGGCCCTAAAATAAAATAAACACTGCATGATTCATTTGTAGATGCATAATTCTGTTTTTAACAGATTGAGAGACTTCAGTGTGGCCCTAAAATAAATTGAATAAAATATTGATTTTATTGCACGATTCATTTGTAGATTTGAATATTTGTAGACTTAAGTATGGCCCTAAAATAAAAAATTAATTTTAAATAAATAAACAAAATAAACCATGCATGATTCAGTTTAACAGATAAAGAGACTTTAAGGCCCTAAAGTAAAATAAAATAAACACTGCATGATTCATTTGTAGATGCATAATTCCGTTTTTAACAGATTGAGAGACTTCAGTGTGGCCCTAAAATAAATTGAATAAAATATTGATTTTATTGCACGATTCATTTGTAGATTTGAACATTTGTAGACTTTAGTGTGGCCCTAAAATAAAAAAATAATTTTAAATAAATAAATAAAATAAACCATGCATGATTCAGTTTAACAGATAAAGAGACTTTAAGGCCCTAAAATAAAATAAAATAAACACTGCATGATTCATTTGTAGATGCATAATTCTGTTTTTAACAGATTGAGAGACTTCAGTGTGGCCCTAAAATAAATTGAATAAAATATTGATTTTATTGCACGATTCATTTGTAGATTTGAACATTTGTAGACTTTAGTGTGGCCCTAAAATAAAAAAATAATTTTAAATAAATAAAATAAACCATGCATGATTCAGTTTAACAGATAAAGAGACTTTAAGGCCCTAAAATAAAATAAAATAAACACTGCATGATTCATTTGTAGATGCATAATTCTGTTTTTAACAGATTGAGAGACTTCAGTGTGGCCCTAAAATAAATTGAATAAAATATTGATTTTATTGCACGATTCATTTGTAGATTTGAACATTTGTAGACTTTAGTGTGGCCCTAAAATAAAAAAATAATTTTAAATAAATAAAATAAACCATGCATGATTCAGTTTAACAGATAAAGAGATTTTAAGGCCCTAAAGTAAAATAAAATAAACACTGCATGATTCATTTGTAGATGCATAATTCCGTTTTTAACAGATTGAGAGACTTCAGTGTGGCCCTAAAATAAATTGAATAAAATATTGATTTTATTGCATGATTCATTTGCAGATATAAAACTCAAGGACTGCATCTTGATTAATGAATTTAAGAATTTAATACACTAAAGTACATTCAAAATACTGAGTTACAGCAGGAATTATTACTTTATTCACTGACTCAATATCTTTTCTGCCTAATTTCTCAGCTTCCCTTCTGAAACATTCAAATAATTAGCCTGTTTAATCAGTCTCAACTGATATGACACTAGAGCCTCTGAAAGGTGAGACACATGCCCCTTTTACTATGTACTTATTAATTACTTCAGAGTCTTGCACTCATGTTCGACATCTTTCTCCAGAGAATTTGGTTCAAAAAAGAACATACGAGTGCGTGTAACTAAAGAGCCAGCTTAATATGGTCCACTGCTATGAGGAAGTGATACTTTTTTCAATGAAAGGTCAAACTATAACAGTCGTGTTATCATACCAAAATCCTGTCATCATGGCAGTCTCAGCAAAAGCATTAGTTCTAAATTGGATCAAATAGTTTTATAACTCTTTTTCATTTTCTAGCTCAGCGTATGACGTGCGCCTTCGTCAGAAAGTGGCAGTTAAGAAGCTCTCCAGGCCCTTCCAATCTCTCATCCACAGCAGAAGAACGTACAGAGAACTGAGACTGCTCAAACACATGAAGCATGAGAATGTAAGTCCCCCGAAAACACATGTATGGGAGGGAACAAATCCCAAACGTCCGAACATCTGAATCAAGTTTGTTAGAACTGTTCAAACCACACCTTTCTTAAAGATTCATCTTTAAGTCTAAGTGTCACTCATGTTATATGCTCTTGTCATCCAGGTTATTGGACTGCTGGATGTTTTCACCCCAGCATCTTCTCTTGAAGAATTCAATGAGGTGTGAGTGTCTGCCCAGTGACAGTATCTGCGTTTGAGAGCACATCAAATCAGTGGAGCTAAATCTGCGCTTGCAGCTGACCAGTTATCAAACAATGTTATTTTGCATTTGCATTTGCAAATGAGTGATTATTTAAAAAGCTTAGATCGGATATAAGCTAAGACCGTCTCTGTCTCTCTCTAGCTATCTTGTGACCAACCTGATGGGAGCGGATCTCAACAACATTGTCAAATTTCAAAGACTGTCAGATGAACATGTACAGTTCCTCATCTATCAGCTTCTCCGGGGCCTTAAGGCAAGTACATTTTCCGTTCTTTTTTTCTCACAAAGACACATATAAACTGAAGCAAACAGATGTAATATTCAGTTATGAATTGCAGCGTAAACTCTCTCTTTTACTCAGTCCTACTGCGTCTTCTCACAGCTTTACTTTTTCCCCCCTCACAAACAGTACATCCATTCAGCTGGCCTGATCCACAGAGTGAGTGTCTTTCCTTTCCTCCATCACAGTTTCTGTTTAGCGTCCAATTTACAGGCCGATGGAGTCTTTAAAGAAAATGACGTGATTGAAAATATGCAATGTCACAATTATAATTTGTATGCATGTCTGCAGGACTTAAAGCCAAGCAATGTCGCAGTGAATGAAGATTGTGAACTCAGGGTGAGAAAAACTCCTCTTTTGGTGCCTTCAGAGTCTGCGCGCTCTCATTACAATGCATTTCTCTGGGTCTAATTTCTTTATCAAAATGGTCAGATCCTGGATTTTGGATTAGCCAGGCAGACAGACGATGAAATGACAGGTTACGTGGCGACTCGCTGGTACAGAGCACCGGAGATCATGCTCAACTGGATGCATTACAACCAGACAGGTAAAACAGGCTTAAACTAAAAACCCTTCAATCTCAAGTGCTTGTGCTTTACTAAAGTACAGATGGATGGATAGATCTGTCTTTATGTTCCGTGCAGCTGGTTGATTAAATACGATCATAACTGTTTTACAGTGGATATCTGGTCGGTTGGATGCATCATGGGCGAACTTCTGAAGGGGAAGGTTTTGTTTCCTGGCAACGATTGTATCCTTCGTTCATGAAAGCCACTTATACCTCCTCAGTGTGTTTATGTGTGGTTTTTGAGTGAGTCTTTCTTCCTGTAAGGCAGGTGAGGAAAAGCAGCCTAAGTGGTTCAAATTACATTATAGTAGCTGACTGTATGGAACTAGAAATCCGGCTCCAAAGATTGAGGCATCAGATGATCAATTCTCTATGCCAGACTTCACTTTCAGTTGCAACCTGGGATGAAGACTCTTAGGCCTGGTTTCGCAGACAGGCCTTAGATTAAAGGTGCCCTAGAATGATTTGAAACAACATTTTAAATTGTTCTCTGGTATCTACATAGAGGGTATATGGCTTATTAAGGTCAATAATTGTCCAGATACGGTTTTACAGGTCCATTTACAACTCTAGAAATCTTCCCCAGGATGAAATGGTCTGTTTTTGCCTTATTTGGAAGGGTCATGAATATTAATGCAGAGTTCTGCTCTGATTGGCTGTTTCACTGGGGCTCAATGATAGCTGACCGTCATGACGATGGAGAGATTAGTCATTCAACCTTATATGTTTGAGCCTGTTTCTGACAAAGATGCAGATTTTGAGGAACAACAACATGTTTTGAGATTGGAAATGAACGCTTCTGAATGGTAAGTTACGTTTTTATTTTAATTAGGAACCTGCAAGATCATTACGTCCATACCAGAACTTCAGCCTAAACGATAACTAGCATATAGCATTAAATATACACATCAGCAGTCACAACTTTATTAGGATTGTAAAAACATTTTAATTATTGTAATGTGTCCCTGTATGATTTTACAATGATAGCGTCTTCACTTTGAATCACAAACTGAACTGGGTAGCGCTTAAACATGTTGTTTGTACAGTGACGTTTGAGTTTGACAGTAGAGTACTGATTTAAAAGTCGATTTATTTAGCCATTTAGTTATGTAAATTACTTGGAATATCCTATTGTTACTGTACTAGCATCTTGCGTTGGATCTAGACAACAACGGGGATATTATCGTTAATGTTGTCTCTCTAAGAAGCTTTCAATTTAATCAGAAATTGTTTAGACAGTCAAGAAGTGGACAAAATCACTTACTGCTTGCAGGTATATGGTTGGAATTGCCCCTTTCTTCAGTGTCGGAAGCTGAGCAAAGCCTGCTTGATTGTCCCAGGTTTGAAAAACTGTCCGTGGTGAAATGGGCTGAGCAAACGAACAACTTTGAATTAAAGTGTTGCGGTATCCGATTATAAATAAACATCAACCATGCCTGTTGACATGTTTTATCTGTGGGAAGAGTATGAAACGTCTTCACATCCCCTGCACATAACATTTGTTTCCATGATCTGCCATGCTCACTATCCTCGCGTGACGCTTGTTTACCTGCAGAGATGATTCGGCTGCGCAGTTTCGCCTGACAGTGAATATGTGCTGGCATATGCAAATGTTGGGGGGGCGTACATATTAATGATCCCGCCGATTGCATCACTCTCTGTTACGTTGAGATTTGCCTGTTTTTCCGTGGTGTTTTTCACAAACGAGATTTACATATGAAGGAGGAAGCAATGGTGTTTGAGACTCACTGTATGTGATTTACATGTACTGAACTCCTGTTATTTAACTATGGCAAGGTTAATTAAATTTTTCATTCTAGGGCACCTTTAAGCCAGGACTAGACCTTAGTTCAATTAAGACAATTTCAGTAGCTTTTATAAATGTGCCTAGTGGTGTGCATCTTGAGACAAAACAATGGCACGGACATATTTTAAGATTTGTCAGTGCAAGTTGCCTTCAGTTAAAACAGCTCAAGTATGCAGTTTAGTCTGGGACTAGCTCAAGCCTCGTCTGTGAAACCCGGTGTTTAAGTCATATGCATTCATACAAATACATCTAAGTGGATCTAGATCAGGATATGATGCTGATCTGTATAATCTTTAACATCATTTCTTCAGATATTGATCAGTTAAAGAGAATCATGGAGATGGTAGGCACTCCCACCCCTGACGTTTTGAAGAAGATATCCTCCGAACATGTGAGAAGAAACCAATTGCTTTCATTTATTAAATACTAATAATGCTTTAATGTTCTTTGTGGATTATAGATGGACTGAAATTCAAAGCATAGTTTTTTTTGTATTATGCATCCAGGCTCAGAAGTATATCCAGTCTCTTCCACACATGCCCCAGCAGGATCTGGGGAAGATATTTAGGGGGGCAAATCCACTGGGTGAGACTAACACAATATTTTACGGTCAAGTCTGTAATAAATCGCTTTTTTAAACGAATATTTAAAAACGTGAATTACTCATTTCAAATTATTTTACCCCTCTAGCGGTTGATCTGTTGAAAAAAATGCTGGTATTAGACTGTGACGGGAGGATCTCAGCCAGTGAAGCACTGTGCCATCCGTACTTTTCCCAATACCACGATCCTGAGGATGAACCAGAGGCACCTCCGTATGATCAGACCCCTGAGAGCAAGGATCGCACACTGGAGGAGTGGAAGGGTGAGAGGAAGTCTAACATTACATGCCTTTACACTAAACACCGCCATGCTGAAGCATTTGTTCATTCAGAAAATCAATGTAAACGTGACCTTGAAATGTACAATCAACATATTTTTGTCACGTATTTTAACTTAAATTTGGGAGCTGTACAGTGACAATGGAATTCAGGCTCTCTTTCTCCCTCCACAGAGCTGGTGTTTGAGGAAGTAAACAATTTCAAAGATCCTCCCAATAAAACTGAAAGTCTTCAGGTTGAACAATAAAACGGAGCGTAACTACAATCCAGGAAGATACCAACCTCGCCACTGTCCGTCCTTCTCACATACAAACTAGAGGACTGGTGGACATATGAACAGACTGCAGTCCAACCAGAGCAGAGACAATGACAATGTATTTCCAAGGCATGACGCCCTTCCTGTATGTGGGTGTGTGTACATACACACATTTAATTAAGAGCAAAACAAGACTGGTATTGTTGGAACATTAACACAATGTATTAATATTACAAGGTGCATGTTGTGTGTGTGTGTGTGTGTGTGTGTGCAGAGTTGTGTGTTTTGAGTGTTTTTTATATTTGATGTGAGGCATGTTGTCTAGGTGAAAGCAGGGTATGGTGTCTTTCATACAAGACCAAAATAAATTAAGCAGGAAGAGAAGGCCACACTGGAAAAATATGTTTACAATGTTGGACGGAGTGGGATGTCTTAAAAAGTTCATATATGCATCAGTGTACAGAAGTCTCCGCATAAATTCTAATCTGTTACATAATCTGTATTTACTCATTTTGCATCTGCAAAGCTATTTGAATGTGTGTTTACACTGATTCACACGTCAGGTAAAAATGTTTATGAGTCTTGTTTTTAAAAAATATTCAACAAATTCTGGACAAACAATGTTTCAAACTGTTTTTCTTTTCTTAAAGTTATTTAAAGGGCCAGTAAGCAATTTAATGTCATTTATTGTAATACATAAAGGTGCTGGTCATATAATTAGAATATCATCAAAAAGTTGATTTACAGTAATAGGCTTTCACATCCATTTTTTCCTATAGTACAAGTAAGTTGTCAATATTCAAATATGTTTGGGACAATCTCACAAAACCCGTCATGGGATCATATGATTCAAATATTATTAAAATTATGATCCAAATTTAAAAAGAAAGAAGTAATACAAATTGTATAAATAGAACATTAATTTTTAGGACCATTAATGGTTTATTTATTCATTCTCTCTCTCTCTCTTTTTTTTTACATTATGACACACACACACATATATATATATATATATATATATATATATATATATAGAGAGAGAGAGAGAGAGAGAGAGTCAAAAGTTTGGAAACTACTATTTTGATTGTTTTTGAAAGAAGTCTCTTCTGCTCACCAAGGCTGCATTTATTTGATCCAAAAAAATATTTTTACAATTTAAAATAACTTTTTTTCTATTTGAATATATTTTAAAATTCAATTTATTTCTGTGCTTCAAAGCTTAATTTTCAGCATCATTACTCCCGTCTTTAGAGTCACATGATCCTTCAGAAATTTGATTTGCTGCTCAAGAAACATTTATTATTATTATCAATGTTGAAAACAGTTTCATAATAGAAACATAATAGAAAGTTCAAAAGAACAGCATTTATCTGAAATATAAAGCTTTTGCAACATTATAAATGTCTATACTGTCACTTGATCAATTGAATGCATCCTTGCTGAATAAATTTATAATTTTTTTAAGTTACCCCCCCCCCCCCCCACACACACACACACACAAAAAGAAATCTTACCGACCCAAAACGTTTGAACGCTACAATGTTACAAAAGCTTTATATTTCTGATAAATACTGTTCTTTTGAACTTTCTATTCATCATAGAATCCTAAAAAAAAATTCTGCACAACTGCGTTCAACATCAATAATAATCATAAATGTTTCTTGAGCAGCAAATCATCCTATTAGAATGATTTCTGAAGGATCATGTGACACTGAAGACTGGAGTAGTGATGCTCAAAATTCAGCATTGCATCACGGGAATAAATTACATTTTAAAATATATTCAAATAGAAAGCAGTTATTTTACATTTTAATAATATTTCACAAAATTACAGATTTTTGTTAACATAAATGCAGCCTTGGTGAGCAGAAGAGACTTCTTTTTAAAAAACAATCAAAATAGTACAGTTTCCAAACTTTTGACTGGTAGTGCATATAGGAATGTAATAAATTAACGCGTATGTATGAAAATAATGACAAAATAAATGCCAGGGCCAATGACCCTGGTTAACAGTCCTAGTTCCTTATGTAAAATAGAATTTCCTTTTTTTCTGAGGAAGCAATTTTAATTTTTCTGTCTACAAAAATGAATTACACAATATTTGAAAAGCATTTGGGTGACAGCAGATGTTCACAGAATGAAGTGTCTTTTATTTTTTCAAAATATGAAACTGCTTTTCAGGAAGTGCATGGTAAACCAATGTTATTTCTCAATATATGTTTCGGAAGATCCTGAATGACTACAGTGTAACTTTGATGTCATGAAACTCGATACCACCATCTGAAGTTGAATGGGTAAAATGGGTGGGGATTCTCACATTTACATTTTGTGCAAATGACCAACATCAACAACTGCCCTGCCTCCCTTCAGGACAGTACAGTGAATTAGTATAAAATATTCTAACTTGGCAAAAAAACCGAGTGTCACTCTTGTGACGTTGTTCAGATATCCTGGTTATGTGGCCTTTGCCCTTAATATCTCCACCCTCCTCCTGGTCTCCTGCATTCCCTTTAAAGAAAGCTCAAAACTGCCTTCAGCGGTTTCAGTGGAACTGGATGGGTCTTTCTCCCTTTTGTGAGCCAGCCAGTCTCGCCAGCATGTAGCCACGTGCCCCTCACCCACTCTCTTAATAAAAATGAAACTCTTTTCCTGAAACCCGTCACGGTGTTAGGTGTTTTAAAAATAGAGGGAGCCAGTTAAACCTCATTTACAAATCTGATAACATCACGAAAAAGCTGCTTTAAGATGTCCTAGTAGATTCAGCGCGTTTCCAGTGCGTAATTGTGGAAACTTTGAACCGCCCCCAAATCTGCCGGTGCTCTACCCAAGTTGCTCCGTTTGCGCTCTTTCTGTGAGAGCTTCTTAATCAAAATTCTCGATAAAAAACATGAGAACGGAAGAAGGACAGTTTCACATGTGAAAGAAATACTTCATTTCAACAACCTCTGAGAATGTCACTGCGAACCAGGGCAGGATTTTATCGCCAGGACATAAACAGGACCGTTTGGGACGTGCCGGAGAGATACAGGGATCTCATTCAAATAGGAACCGGAGCATACGGAACGGTCTGGTAAGTATACCGTTAGTATTTAAAGGTTTATAATTCTTTAAAGTGTCAGAATTACTCTTCCAGAATTACTTCCTATTTTTCGGAATTTAGTGCAATTCGTCTTGCGCTATAAAGATTGCGTTATATCCGACAAATATTTTACAAATGCATAAATATCATGCTTGTGTATTTTTGTACTGATGCGTTCGAACGGCGTACTGTTGCTATGGTTACCTCTGGTTATGATGCCCTTGTAAAGTTAACTTTTGTAGAAAGTTTTATCAAAATGCATAGATTTAAGACTCCCAATATTTAGTTTGGAGCCCCAAACCCCCCATGAATCAAGGCGTTTCTGTTTAATTAGGCTGTTAAAATTACTTTACATGTGAAAGAATGCACTGACTTTCAGTAGAAATAAAGATATTTCTAAAGGAAACTGTGCAATGAACGAACACTAATATATTGGCCTTGTTTTTTTTTATTCTATCATAAAATCCAACTGTTTTCTATATTTTCCTGGTTTATCTGTGTAAAACTGTGAAACCTCTGTAAACTTTCTCCCTTTGTAAGACAAGAGGTTGCGTAACAAAGCCTCCCTGCTGATGCCATTGTCTGCGTTTAACAAGCAGAAGTTGCCGAATTAAAGACACAGTGTTGGTCTTCAGAAGGCTTTCCGCTTTAATAGATTCTTCACTTGTCCAAGTTGCTCAAGTTTCAGGTTGAGTAATCGACCTGTTGCACACTATACTCAATAGGCAACACAACCTCTTCCCTGACCACATTTTAGGGTCCAGACGTAGACGTAGAGAAATGCAATCGGCAGGACCATGCAATGTCCATGGATGAAGTCTACTTCATCGCACTTTAACACCCCAGTGATGGTTATGTAAAGTGTTATAAGAACATGTCAAGAATTGATCTTACTCTTTCTAATCTATCCAAAGTTCATCCATTGACCGTAAGACAGGAGTGCGTGTGGCAATCAAGAAACTCCACCGGCCATTCCAGTCCAGACTGTTCGCCAAACGCGCTTACAGAGAGCTACGACTCCTCAAGCACATGAAACATGAGAATGTATGTTAAATATTTACCCCTGTTTTGTCTCTATGAGTATGTTATGATATATAGATATTCACTTTGTTAATGTTTTTCATGCGCCCTAATATCTAATTCTAACTAACCGGACAGGTTATTGGGCTGCTGGATGTCTTTACCTCGGAAATCTTGTTGGACAGATTCCAGGATTTGTGAGTAAATTAGACATTATAAATGTACTAGATTTTTACACTACACTCTCAGAAGAAAAAGTACAAAAGTTGTCTCTGGGGCGGTACACTGTCAGAAAATTGTTTGCAAAAAACCTGGAGCAGTACATTTAAAAATACATACTTTTTTTTACACCTAAACGGTTCATAGTAATATCTTAAAGGGATAGTTCACCCAAAAATGTAAATTCTGTCATTAATCACTCACCCTCATGTCGTTCCAAACCCGTAATGCCTTCGTTCTTCAGAACACAAATTAAGTTATTTTTGATGAAATCCGAGAGCTCTCCGACCCCTCCATAGACAGCTATTTAATTAACAACTTTAAAGGTCCAGAAAGGTAGTCATCATTATTATAATAGTCCATGCGACTCCAGTGGTTCAACCTTAAATTTTATGAAGCGACGAGAATACTTTTTGTGCGCAAAATAAACAAACAAAAATAACGACTTTATTCAACAATTTCTTTCAAAACGCTGACTTACCATTGGCCGATGCGGTTCACGTGAGCTCCACGACGCATGCGCAAGAATCGCTCTGCTGTAGAACTAGGAAGCACTGCACTGTTTACACTATGTCAACAGCGTAAGAGTCTGACACAGACGTGAATAAATTGTTGAATAAAGTTTGTTTGTTTTTTGCGCACAAAAAGCCCTTTCATCACTTCATAAAATGAAGGTTGAACCACTGGAGTCACATGGACTATTTTAACAATGTCTTTATTACCTTTCTGGGCCTTGAAAGTGGTAATTAAATTGCTGTCTATGGAGGGGTCAGAGAGCTCTCGGAAAGCTTTCTTAATTTGTGTTCCAAAGATGAACGACGGTCTTACGGGTTTGAATGAGGGTGAGTAATTAATGACAGAATTTTCATTTTTGGGTCAACTAATCCTTTATGGTATGTATTGCTATACTCTCTAAAAAAAAGGTTCTATATGGCACCAAAAATGGTTCTTGGCTCGTAATCATAGGGGAACCTTTTTAAGTGCTATATAGCACCAATTTTGGTGCTTCAGTGGTTCTTCAGAGGTTCTTCAGAGGTTCTTTGACTAAGGTGCTATATAGCACCGCTACCATATACAGAACATGTTAAGATATGGTGCTATATAGCACCAAAAGTGGTTCCCCTATGATTACGACGAAGAACCATTTTTGGTGCCATATAGAACCTTTTTTTTTTAGAGTGTACTCTATGGTACTAATATGCACCTTTTAAGGGCACTGACCCAGTGACAAGTTTACAATTTTAAAAAATATTCTGAGAGTGTACCTATACAAAAGGCACACCTTTGTGCCTAAAGAGCGCATATAAGTACCTCAAAGGTACATACTGGTACCTAAATGGTACTACTTGAAGCCTTTTTAAGGGATACCATCCTGGTGACAGCTTTTGTACCTTTTATCTGAGAGTGAACCATTAACAATATATAAAACAGATCATTAGCAAATGTTCATTAAAGTACTAATAAAGTCCAGTCATTACAGACCAACAGTGAAACTGTCTTTTTTTCCCCAAGTTACCTGGTGATGCCGTTTATGGGAACTGATCTGGGAAAGCTGATGAAGATGCAGAGACTATCCGAGGACAGGGTGCAGTTTCTGGTCTATCAGATACTGAGGGGTCTCAAGGTTAGACACAGACGAAACACTCTGTCCTTTTTTATAGTTTTGTGGTAGTATATCTATAAATCTCTCTGTCTTGCTCTTTTTCCACAGTACATTCATTCAGCCGGGATCATTCACAGGGTATGTGACCTCTGAGAGTTTAATAAGATGCACAGAGGGGGTTGGGTGACCACTTCATTCAACCCTGACATCCATTCATCCTCTGTCCATCCCTTCTCTTTTCTCATCTCTGAGAAAATGTATGGAGGAGGCGTGTATTGATGTTTCTTTAAAAATATATATATAAATAATATACAGGAGCATTTATTAGATGTATTGTGAGTGTTTTTTGTAAATGTGTACTTTGGTTGTCGTTCCTCAGGATCTGAAACCAGGAAATCTGGCAGTGAACCAGGACTGTGAGCTGAAGGTATTAAACCAACTTGGTCTACAGTGCAATTAAAACAAAGAATGTCTACATAAACTTTCCTCAAAAGCTTGAGTTTTACTTATTTTATATAAAAAAAACCTCTTTGTTTAGGATTCATAATTATTTTAATGTAAGATTACAAATATCGGTCCCCTCTTGACATTGAAAAAAAAACCAAATGTGTGCAGATCCTGGACTTTGGACTTGCACGTCAGGCAGATTCAGAAATGACGGGTTATGTGGTGACACGTTGGTACAGAGCACCGGAGGTTATCCTCAACTGGATGCACTACACACAAACAGGTGTAGATATTACATCCCTAACCACTAGATGTCGCTGTAGGGCATCACAATGACCTCGGTGGCACTAGAGTCCTGGGCTGCATTCGAAATCGCATCCTATATAGATGGCGAAAAACAGTATGTGACAAAATAAATATGTCTGAATTCATCATACTCTTAAAAGAGTGGACAAATGATGACATTTCCTGCGAGATTCTAAAGTGTGCATACATTGTGCTTTACTATCCCATGAGGCCACTGAGAAGATGTGTGTGAAGCAGCGCAACTGGTCACATGCTAATGACAACATGGCGAATGTAGTACATCTGGATTACATTCATACTACACATATTACATTCAAGCACTTATCCAAATTATGTACCTATTCAAGAGAGTAGCCTCTGTGATTTCGGACGCAGCCCCTGATCACTTTTGATAACAGATTTACATACTTTTATTGACTGATGTGATCAAACACTCTTTTTTTTGTTTTAGTTGATATCTGGTCAGTGGGCTGCATCATGGCGGAGATGTTGCTTGGAAGGCCACTTTTTAAAGGAAATGACCGTATCTTTTTCCTCATAATGTAACAAACAATGTTCTGGTGTTTCGATGATTAGCCAAAGGATTTAATTTAATGGAAAAATGACATGTTGCTCTTTGTTTGTGTACTTACATCACAGTAGCGAACATGGCACATTTCTACATTTATTTGAATTGAACTGACATAGCTTTCGTCAAAAATGCTCTACTACAATCCACAATAGAGATTACAGAGGCTTAATTGCAGAAAAGGGATTGTGCTGTCTCTATTCTTTCACTGAATCCTTGACATAGACTTGTAGACTTGGACCAGCTAAAAGAGATCATGAAAATCACGGGAACACCAGCACCAGATTTCATAATGAAGCTACAAAGCCAAGACGTGAGTGTATTACAGATAAAAAGAAACACATATTTTACATACATTTAGACACAGGAATGCACACTTGATGGAAGGTTTTATTTTATTTTTTTTATCCATCCATACAGGCCAAGAACTATATCCGAGGTTTACCTAAAGTACCAAAGAAAGACTTGAACACTATTTTCTTCAAAGCCAGCTCAGAGGGTAAGCTATGTATTTCCTTTGCTAGATTAGCTATGTTTCCATCTATCCATTTACAGTATATGCAAATTTTGGGATATCGCATTAAAAACTGGATGTAAATGCCAAATGCATACGTTTTTATATCTGTTAAATCCCTCAAAGCTCAACAAAAAAACTCACTTGATTTTGCCTCAACTAATGATGTGATTAGACAAGTTACTGGACTAACCAGTGGACCAATTTTATTGCACAGCATCTCTGGTCATTCTGAAATGTTTGGGTGTAATGACCTCCCAGAACTGTGAGTGTGTTCCCAAACATCGGGTACTCTGAGGCGCAAGTCATTTATGAAGTAGTACAAAAGAGCCACAGTGTCTACCCCGATCGCAGTAACTTCCATTTTGATTACAGATATTTTGCACCAAATTGGAATTTTATGTGCTTATTGTAATTGGATGGTCTTTGGATGGAAACATAGCTAGTCTTAGGGTCAATTGTATGGTTTATCTAAGAGTTATTTGTGTCTAATATGTGTCTTTTTCAGCGGTGGGCATTCTGGAGCGGATGCTTGTTCTGGATCCAGAAAAGCGTGTGAGCGCTGCAGAGGCGCTTGAGCTCCCTCTGTTTACAGAGTACAGAGAACCTGAGGAAGAGACGGAGGCCCTGCCGTATGACCACTCCATGGACAACACAGAACTGCCTCTGGAGCAATGGAAACGTATGAGATAAAGTCTTGAAAGTTAACACAATATTGCCCCTCAAAATCATTGAATTCAGGTGTTTCAATCCATGACCACAGGTGTATAAAATCAAGCACTTAGGCATGTAGACGCTTCTACAAACATCTGTGAAAGAATGGGTTGCTCTCAGGAGCTCAGTGAATTCAAGCGTGGTACCGTGATAGGTTGTCACCTGTGCAATAAGTCCAATTGTGAAATTTCCTCACTACTAAATATTCCACGGTCAACTGTAAGTGGTATTATAACAAAGTGGAAGCAATTGGGAACAACAGCAACTCAGCCACAAAGTCGTAGGCCACATAAAATAACATAGCAGGGTCAGCGCTGAGGCAAACAGTGTGTGCAGAAGTCGCCAACTTTCTACAGTCAATAGCTACAGACCTCCAAACTTCATGTGTCCATCAGATTCGCTCAAGAACAGTGTGTAGAGAGCTTCATGGAATGGGTTTCCATGGCCGAGCAGCTGCATTCAAGCTTTACATCACCAAGTGCAATGCAAAGCACCAGATGCAGTTGTGTAAAGCACGCTGCCACTGGACTCTAGAGCAGTGGAGACTTGTTCTCTGGAGTGATGAATCACGCTTCTGTCTGGAAATCCGATGGACGAGTCTGGGTTTGGCGGTTGCCAGGAGAATGGTACTTGCCTGACTGCATTGTGCCAAGCGTAAAGATTGGTGGAGGCAGGATTATGGTGTGGGGTTGTTTTTCAGGGGTTGTGTTTGGCCCCTTAGTTCCAGTGAAAGGAAAGACGTTTTGGACAATTTCATGTTCCCAACTTAGTGGAACAGTTTGGGGATGGCCCCTTCCTGTTCCAACAGGACTGTGCACAAAGCTAGGTCCATAAATACATGGATGAGTGGGTTTGGTGTGGAGGAACTTGACTTTAAAGTTCATGTTCATGTAAAGGCAGGTGACCCAAAACTTTTGGTAATATAGTGTAACTAAAATAAGAGAATTGCTAGGTTTCATTTCTATGCATTGAGGTTAAGGAAGAATAATCCCAGCTAACATGGAACATTCTCAGAACTTTGGATGTTCTAGTAAGGTTCTCTCAAAAGCCCCTTTTCCACCAAAATTACCTGGAACAATTTGTACCAGGAACTTTTTTTACAGGAACTTTTATTCCCCAAGACCTGCTTTTTCCCCAAGTGCGTTTCCACTGTGGTCTAAAGTACCGTGAAGATTAGGCAAATTAGTCCAGAGATGTGGGACTGCGCGCGGCTGCTTCTCCCAGTCAGCGATGGACAGTAATAATTTTTGCGCGATACTGTCTGCAACAATAACAAGTATGGAGGAGATGCAAGCAGCGCTGCTTTATGTACTGGTTTACTAAATATGTAATTAACAAAACTGCAGAAAAGAGATGAGCACTGATACTAAAGTGTATTCTGAAAGCTCGTAAAGCTAGATTTAAAATAAGACAACGTTATTGTCAGCTACTACGGACATTGACCGTGCGATTGCTGAGACAACGCGCGCCATCGGACAGAAAGAGCAAGACTGATATGTACTGAACGCAGAACGAACCTCGCAAGACTTTTAAAAATGCCTTTTTTTTTTTTATTGCCAGTTAAAAATGCCAGTTGAAATAAAATGCTGCGTGAGCTCAACCAATCCCACCAAAGTCCCACCCTCGAAAGTTCCTTAACTTTTAAAAAGTACTACCTCGTGAGCAGGGCCGCTTGGAGGGTGAAATATTTACCCGAAACTTCATTTAGACCCTGGTTCCTGCGGTCGAAACACACCGAGTGCCACCCCAGAGTTCCTAGTTCCTGGGGAAAGTTCCTGCGGTGGAAACGTTATGAACAAACGTTCTTTCAGTAACGTTAATAGAATGTTCTTTCAATGTTATTTGGTCTTTAATAATGTTCTCAACATGTTAACGTAAAAAACATTATTTATACATAGATTTTTTTAAAAGCATTTTAGTTGGATAATTGTCAACTCCTCGCTTCAGAATGTTCAGAGAACATTAAAAGGTAACATTCCTATAATGGTAAATTGAATGGAATGTTCCCTTGACTTTTGCATTATCAAGAATAAAAAAAAAAAAAAAAACATGAACGTTTTGAATGTTTAGAGAACATTCAGAAATAGCACTTTCATAACTAAACAGGAACATTAGCAAAACATTTTTAGATTTTTTTTCTGTTAGCTGGGAGAGGTGTGAAAAACATGAAGAGAGCTCATTGAGTGCAATGACACCAGAACTGGATTCTTAGCTCTGATTAATTGTCATTTCTGTCTCTCACTTTGCAGGCCACACTTTTACAGAGATCCTGTCATTCCAGCCACCCATCACAGAGATCAGAGACTCCAAAGAAACATCCCTCTGAGACATATACATACACAGATATACGCAAATACACACACTGTGTCTCACTATGTCATTGATATGCATAAGTGTGTGACAAATACAGAGAGAGAACAGAAAATGGAAGGAATGTAATCTGTATGACTTGGTGACAAACTCACTTACATTTACTTGCTTACAATGTTGTTGTCAGTTATAAGGTTCCATGTTATTTTATTTTAAGGTTATGTGAATAATTTTTCTTAAACAATTTGAATATGCAAAATCCACGTTTTACCTGCAACCAAAAGCAGCCCAAAAAACATTGTATTTGAATGCTAGTCTTAATGATTTCAGTGTTCCAGTAGACAATATGTTTACTTTACCGATCAGTTCTTATTTAATTTATACATTTTTACATGCCATGGTTAGAACATTTAACACCACACTTCTTTTTTAATGAATAAAACCATCTAAATGAATGTCTCATGATTTATTATGAATGTAATTATTTGAGAATTTGGCTGATTATTTTATTTTTCAATAAATAATGTGAAGTATTTATCTTCTCTCAGTGCAACAACCCGTAGTATTTTCTCGGGAAAATACAAATACCTAACACAAAACTAAAATATTAATATTTAATGTACAGCTCTGCTTATCTCGGTTTACTCTAAAGGTGCATGTGTACTATTTTCCCACACAGACAATAGAATTTCCTAATACAGGCTGGCTGATAAAAATGAAAAACAACAACAAGATAGTTATGCAAGTCACTTTGGTTGAATGATGTGAAAGATGCTCTGTAAGTTTCAATAACAGAAGTTTCATTTGACGTAAATTGTTAGATATTTTAGAGCAGAAATGGCAGAAAGGAAACGTTTTTAATTCAGTTTTTAATTCTGCGCAGTTATATTAGATGTCAAGTGCTGGCAACTAAAAACAATTAAAAATTCCTGCTAAAACGTAAAAGTTTTTTTTAAGCACAGCAGGTCTGTTCCTAAGTAAGGTGAAATTAGTCCCACCTGTTCAAACATGATTTGATCCCACTTAACATAATGACACTGATTACGTATGTGGCCAGTCCTGAGGTCTTTATAAAAGCTGTAGGCTTGTCTTAAGTTATTTTGTAATTTCACACACCACCACCATGAGGAGAGCGGCTTTATTTCTACTGCTGACGGGTCTCTTGGCCAATGGACACGGTGAGAAACTTTAAGAAAAACTGTTTGTTTTTATAAATAGATATGCTTGTTGTTAAGTGTTCAGTCTGAATCAAACTCTACAGAGTTACGCTGGGAAAACGCCTTTGATCAGCCTCTAGAGTTTACGTGCCCCAAGGGACAGTCAATATCCTACATAAAGAGGTGAGTAGAGAGCAGATTCAGAAAAGGTATAGATACCATGCGCCACCGTGGTCAACAAGAATACCGATCAATAAATATACTTGTGTCCAAACACAGTTTACACTAAAATCATGGATTTTATTAGCCATAATAGATAATGTATGTAATTTATTTACGTTGTAACCCCAGAAAAAGTGGGCAATAATTTTACTTTAAGGATTAAAAGTATTATATTGGATTTGGAAATGAGTAAGAGTCAATATTCCATTAAAATAGTAACATTCTTATAATGAAATGCAATCCTTAAGTACTTATAATCAGAAAAATCAAGTTTTAATTAATGTGTCCTTCACTGTTTCCCTGCCTAATGAATCCAAAGTGAAAATCATAATCATCACGAGGACAGGGTGTGGGAGTTTGGCTGTAAGGACACCTTTGACTCCAGTTCAGACTGTTTCTTGTCCCCTTACGCCAATGATTTTGACCAACCGTTCACCTTTGAGTGTCCACCACACCACATCATTACAGGAATGAGCAGCTTCCACAGCAACAAGCACGAGGACAGACGGTGAGCTCTGATTTTGGACTGGTTTTGACGTTTTGCACGAGCTAATATCATTACCCTTTTTTCCACACAGGTGGCAGTTTAACTGCTGTAGAAGTAATGGCCACTGCACTGCTCACTGTGAGTGGACCACTTATGTGAACTGGTTTGATGAGCTTTTCCACTGGACCGTACCAAACCATAACTACCTAGTGGGTGCTGAAAGCTACCATGATAATAAACATGAGTAAGTACAGCTCCACAAAATAATACATTAATATTAGGGCTGCACGATTAATCGCAGTGATCAAATCTATGTCAATCAGCACTGCTTTATTATTATGAAAATACCTGAGAAGGCTTGAAGAACTCAAATACACCATCTTGATGCAGTAGTGTTTATTGTCCTCAAGTTTCATCAGTCAAAGCGTTTCTATCTTGGTTTTATTCAGCCTGCAGTGCTAGCTTAGCTTCACATTAGGGATCTCCTGAAAACAAACGATAATTTCTCTAACGCAAATGTGGAGTTTCTGCTTGAGGGCCCTCTGGCCTCCAGTATGAATGACATTTTTTGGTAACAAATGAAAAATACTTCTCTCTAAATGTATTTGACAATCCATGTTTTTCTTAAATATACAGGCATTTTCTTCCCCACAGTGGATGCATAAGGCTTATATTTCATATTAAAGACGCAGACTTTAAGAAATTGATATCATGGATAAAAAGCGCACCTTGTTATAATAATTTTACAATAAATCCTTAGACTTTTCTAATGATTTTTAGTCAGGCTGTCCGCATATTAACCGGTAACCCAGCAGTTTTTGTAAAATACATTTTCTGTAAAAATTTTAGTAGTAGTAAGATTTATTCTTAAATACTCTATTTTTAATAATTAAAATGTTATTGTAATATTTCTTTTGTTAAATATTTGTATTTAGTAATAATACTTCTTCTTCTTCTTATTATTATTATTATTATTATTATTATTAGTCATATATATTTATATATATATTATAAAAAATATTGCATTTCAATCGCAATTAGATATTTTCCCCAAATCGTGCAGCCCTAATTAATATTGTCTAATGTTATGCAAGTGAGAGACAATAGTGATTATCAATAAATAAACTCTTTCAGGTATTCCCTGTTGAGGTTTATCTTATGTAATGACCTAGCTGCGTATTATGAGGCTTCTTACCAAATAAATATATGGGCATGGTCAATTGAAATGACTGTGGTCATTATATAGTGCAGAATGCCATGATTGACCAATCAGAATTAAGGATTTTATACAGCTGCACAATTAAGAGGAATAGTTTCATACTACAAGAAGCAGATTTATAATATTTTCAGGAAGAACATTTGTTTCGTTTGAATATTTGTTAATTTCGAATATCGATAAAGGTTTTCAGTTGACTGTGAAAAGGGTGATGCAAATATGATGTATGAAACTGCATATTCCAATGCTAAAAATGTATTTTTAAATGTTTTTCAGAGATCGGCGCTACAAGTACAAGTATTGTACCAAAGTGCAATGCTGAGACTCGATATACTCAATATATATCCTCAAATTCAAATCTGAAAAACAAGATGGAAAGAGAACGCCATTATTGACCTACAAAATAAAGAATAAATCATTCTAAGGCTGCAAATATGCAAGTGTCTTTTTTTTTTTTTAAATTATAAATAACATTGAGGTCCAAATCCATTTCATGAAATGATTAGCATTTGAATAGTACCAACATACACTCACCTAAAGGATTATTAGAAACACCATACTAATACTGTGTTTGACCCCCTTTCGCCTTCAGAACTGCCTTAATTCTACGTGGCATTGATTCAACAAGGTGCTGAAAGCATTCTTTAGAAATGTTGGCCCATATTGATAGGATAGCATCTTGCAGTTGATGGAGATTTGTGGGATTCACATCCAGGGCACGAAGCTCCCGTTCCACCACATCCCAAAGATGCTCTATTGGGTTGAGATCTGGTGACTGTGGGGGCCATTTTAGTACAGCGAACTCATTGTCATGTTCAAGAAACCAATTTGAAATGATTCGAGCTTTGTGACATGGTGCATTATCCTGCTGGAAGTAGCCATCAGAGGATGGGTACATGGTGGTCATAAAGGGATGGACATGGTCAGAAACAATGCTCAGGTAGGCCGTGGCATTTAAACGATGCCCAGTTGGCACTAAGGGGCCTAAAGTGTGCCAAGAAAACATCTCCCACAGCATTACACCACCAGCCTGCACAGTGGTAACAAGGCATGATGGATCCATGTTCTCATTCTGTTTACGCCAAATTCTGACTCAACCATCTGAATGTCTCAACAGAAATCGAGACTCATCAGACCAGGCAACATTTTTTCCAGTCTTCAACTGTCCAATTTTGGTGAGCTCGGGCAAATTGTAGCCTCTTTTTCCTATTTGTAGTGGAGATGAGTAGTACCCGGTGGGGTCTTCTGCTGTTGTAGCCCATCCGCCTCAAGGTTGTGTGTTGTGGCTTCACAAATGCTTTGCTGCATACCTCGATTGTAACGAGTGGTTATTTCAGTCAAAGTTGCTCTTCTATCAGCTTGAATCAGTCGGCCCATTCTCCTCTGACCTCTAGCATCAACAAGGCATTTTCGCCCACAGGACTGCCGCATACTGGATGTTTTTCCCTTTTCACACCATTCTTTGTAAACCCTAGAAATGGTTGTGTGTGTGAAAATCCTAGTAACTGAGCAGGTTGTGAAATACTCGGCCCGGCCCGTCTGGCACCAACAACCATGCCACGCTCAAAATTGCTTAAATCACCTTTCTTTCCCATTCTGACATTCAGTTTGGAGTTCAGGAGATGGTCAAGACAAAGACCACACCCCCTAAATGCATTGAAGCAACTGCCATGTGATTGGTTGATTAGATCATGGCATTAATGAGAAATTGAACAGGTGTTCCTAATAATCCTTTAGGTGAGTGTATATACAGCATGACTACCTTTTTTTTCTGATAAGGACTGTGGGTACAAAAACTTGCAACTCTAAGACCACTATCTGTATTTATATTTACTTCTGAATATTTTTTTTTACATAAATTATATCATAATATTCAGAGAGAAAATGAATTTCAGAATGTCTCAGCGTGATTTGAGATGCTCCAGAGCATTGATCTTCAAGTAAGAACATGTGACATTTAACATGTGAACAATGTGCAGAGGTCAGCAACCTAGAAATGTGCTAGAATCACAACTATACTGAAAATAACAACACAATATAGTAAAAGAGTTCCAGTCCTCTGAGATTTGACATGGTGCAGGAGTCACACTTTATAAAACTACTAAAACACCATTCTGCAATCATTTTATCATATCCCATGACTCAATATTCTCTCCAAGTTCAATGAACCTCAGAAATAAACGCAACATGAAGAAAAACTACAGAAACAGTACGAGGAGTGTGCACATTTCGTTGAAATTAGTATGCAGTGGTACAAAACATGACAAGTGCTGTCTTTATGACTGTCTTTACATATCAAAAGTTGCATACTAAACAAAATCTATACCACTAATAGATGCATCTAGGGAAGTATTATGTTCTTAAAATACAAAGAAATGGGGGGAAAAAATATTTTATTTTGCATAGGGCACCGAGACAGAACCGAGTCACAGCAAAGAATCCAAAATTAGGTGGACTTACCTGGTGAGTGATGCTCAATCCTCATGAAACAGTTTCGCCCCTGAATCCAGAGAATTCAGCACTGATGGGAGACTGGTGAGGAACATTAGGAGTGATGGGTGAGGAACATGAATTGCTTTTTGAGCTGAAGAAAAGTTTCAATAAGAAATACATTGACACAAGAAGAAAAAAATTAAGATGCTCTTTAAAAAAAAAAAAAAAAAAAGTTTTTCCGATGATAAACAGCTAAATAAGTCATCACTTGAAAAGATAACCACAGCAACAGTACGCACTTTTCAATTGGTGTGGAGTGGTACATTCATAAAATATGAAAGGCTGTCATTATGACTTAACTGCAAATTTTCATATGGCAAATGGCACACTACACTAAAAAAGTACCATGCCACTATGGTACCTCATATAAAAAAAGAAAAGAAAAGCCATTAAGATACATTTTCTTAGGTGTGCAGCACACAAGGTGCGTCTCAATCAGTGTACACCATTTTGGGCACTGGGACAGTAAGAACCCAGGATCACAACACATTTGAGACACTGATGACTGATGATTTCCAGTGACACGACAACATCCTTGTTGTACAACATCACTACTGGTATTTATGAAGAACAACAGCAAAACTGATATCTTTATTATATTATTATTTTTTATGTTAATTAATGTAGCCTACATTGATAAATAGCCTACTTGTTAGGCTACATAGTATACGTGCAACACTTCAGCCAGAATAAATAAATTATAAATGTTAGCTAGAATCTAGATTATGTTCAGGTAGGAATATTATGCTTACATATAATTAAATAATGGTTTTAAAATCTATCATCTCTCAGAACATCGCGCTATTACTTATGAGTAGGCCTAGTGGGTTGTCTCGTGTAATTTATGTTTTGCGTTTTAGAACTTCTGTTAAGGGAACAGCGTCGACGCTCCCTGGTTTCCACGGTGCATAATGCATTGTGGGACTTTTTAGGGAGCGAAACTTCAAGCATGGGCGTAGAATACGCGGGGGACGGGGGGGACATGTCCCCCGCACTTTTAATAAAACGTACATTCGTCCCCCGCACTTTTACCGGGTCGCACCGGACCTAGTCGACCCGCTCCGTGCGGGATTCGAACCAGCGTCTAGTCGCACCGCTCTTACTGGCCTACGTCTGTTACACAAGCAAGTTCGTTTACGTAGAATCCAAGGTAAATAAATCTAGATTTAAATTCAAAGACACAAAATAATCTATACATGAAATAAGAGAATTGCTAGGTTTCATTTCTATGCATTGAGGTTAAGGAAGAATAATCCCAGCTAACAGGGAACATTCTCAGAACTTTGGATGTTCTAGTAAGGTTCTCTCAAAAGCCCCCTTTCCACCAAAATTACCCGGAACAATTTGTACCAGGAACTTTTTTTACAGGAACTTTTATTCCCCCAGAACTGCTACTGTCTGCGTTTCCACTGTGGTCTAAAGTACCGTGAAGATTAGGCAAATTAGTCCAGAGATGTGGGACTGCGCGCGGCTGCTTCTCCCAGTCAGCGCTGGACAGTAATAATTTTTGTGCGATACTGTCTGCAACAATAACAAGTATGGAGGAGATGCAAGCAGCGCTGCTTTATGTACTGGTTTACTAAATATGTAATTAACAAAACTGCAGAAAAGAGATGAGCACTGATACTAAAGTGTATTCTGAAAGCTCGTAAAGCTAGATTTAAAATAAGACAACGTTATTGTCAGCTACTACGGACATTGACCGTGCGATTGCTGAGACAACGCGCGCCATCGGACAGAAAGAGCAAGACTGATATGTACTGAACGCAGAACGAACCTCGCAAGACTTTTAAAAATGCCTTTTTTTTAAATTGCCAGTTAAAAATGCCAGTTGAAATAAAATGCTGCGTGAGCTCAACCAATCCCACCAAAGTCCCACCCTCGAAAGTTCCTTAACTTTTAAAAAGTACTGCCTCGTGAGCAGGGCCGCTTGGAGGGTGAAATATTTACCCGAAAACTTCATTTCGACCCTGGTTCCTGTGGTCGAAACACACCGAGTACCACCCCAAAGTTCCTAGTTCCTGGGGAAAGTTCCTGCGGTGGAAACGTTATGAACAAACGTTCTTTCAGTAACGTTAATAGAATGTTCTTTCAATGTTATTTGGTCTTTAATAATGTTCTCAACATGTTAACGTAAAAAACATTATTTATACATAGATTTTTTAAAAGCATTTTAGTTGGATAATTGTCAACTCCTCGCTTCAGAATGTTCAGAGAATATTAAAAGGTAACATTCCTATAATGGTAAATTGAATGGAATGTTCCCTTGACTTTTGCATTATCAAGAAAAGAAAAAAAAAACTGAACGTTTTGAATGTTTAGAGAACATTCAGAAATAGCACTTTCATAACTAAACAGGAACATTAGCAAAACATTTTTAGATTTTTTTTCTGTTAGCTGGGAGAGGTGTGAAAAACATGAAGAGAGCTCATTGAGTGCAATGACACCAGAACTGGATTCTTAGCTCTGATTAATTGTCATTTCTGTCTCTCACTTTGCAGGCCACACTTTTACAGAGATCCTGTCATTCCAGCCACCCATCACAGAGATCAGAGACTCCAAAGAAACATCCCTCTGAGTCATATACATACACAGATATACGCAAATACACATACTGTGTCTCACTATGTCATTGATATGCATAAGTGTGTGACAAATACAGAGAGAGAACAGAAAATGGAAGGAATGTAATCCGTATGACTTGGTGACAAACTCACTTACATTTACTTGCTTACAATGTTGTTGTCAGTTATAAGGTTCCATGTTATTTTATTTTAAGGTTATGTGAATAATTTTTCTTAAACAATTTGAATATGCAAAATCCACATTTTACCTGCAACCAAAAGCAGCCCAAAAAACATTGTATTTGAATGCTAGTCTTAATGATTTCAGTGTTCCAGTAGACAATATGTTTACTTTACCGATCAGTTCTTATTTAATTTATACATTTTTACATGCCATGGTTAGAACATTTAACACCACACTTCTTTTTTAATGAATAAAACCATCTAAATGAATGTCTCATGATTTATTTTATTATTTTTCAATAAATAATGTGAAGTATTTATCTTCTCTCAGTGCAACAACCCGTAGTATTTTCTTGGGAAAATACAAATACCTAACACAAAACTAAAATATTAATATTTAATGTACAGCTCTGCTTATCTCGGTTTACTCTAAAGGTGCATGTGTACTATTTTCCCACACAGACAATAGAATTTACTAATACAGGCTGGCTGATAAAAAATGAAAAACAACAACAACAAGATAGTTATGCAAGTCACTTTGGTTGAATGATGTGAAAGATGCTCTGTAAGTTTCAATAACAGAAGTTTCATTTGACGTAAATTGTTAGATATTTTAGAGCAGAAATGGCAGAAAAGAAACGTTTTTAATTCAGTTTTTAATTCTGCGCAGTTATATTAGATGTCAAGTGCTGGCAACTAAAAACAATTAAAAATTCCTGCTAAAACGTAAAAGTTTTTTTAAGCACAGCAGGTCTGTTCCTTAGTAAGGTGAAATTAGTCCCACCTGTTCAAACATGATTTGATCCCACTTAACATAATGACACTGATTACGTATGTGGCCAGTCCTGAGGTCTTTATAAAAGCTGTAGGCTTGTCTTAAGTTATTTTGTAATTTCACACACCACCACCATGAGGAGAGCGGCTTTATTTCTACTGCTGACGGGTCTCTTGGCCAATGGACACGGTGAGAAACTTTAAGAAAAACTGTTTGTTTTTATAAATAGATATGCTTGTTGTTAAGTGTTCAGTCTGAATCAAACTCTACAGAGTTACGCTGGGAAAACGCCTTTGATCATCCTCTAGAGTTTACGTGCCCCAAGGGACAGTCAATATCCTACATAAAGAGGTGAGTAGAGAGCAGATTCAGAAAAGGTATAGATACCATGCGCCACCGTGGTCAACAAGAATACAGATCAATAAATATACTTGTGTCCAAACACAGTTTACACTAAAATCATGGATTTTATTAGCCATAATAGATAATGTATGTAATTTATTTATGTTGTAACCCCAGAAAAAGTGGGCAATAATTTTACTTTAAGGATTAAAAGTATTATATTGGATTTGGAAATGAGTAAGAGTCAATATTCCATTAAAATAGTAACATTCTCATAATGAAATGCAATCCTTAAGTACTTCTTATAATCAGAAAAATCAAGTTAATTAATGTGTCCCTCACTGTTTCCCTGCCTAATGAATCCAAAGCGAAAATCATAATCATCACGAGGACAGGGTGTGGGAGTTTGGCTGTAAGGACACCTTTGACTCCAGTTCAGACTGTTTCTTGTCCCCTTACGCCAATGATTTTGACCAACCGTTCACCTTTGAGTGTCCACCACACCACATCATTACAGGAATGAGCAGCTTCCACAGCAACAAGCACGAGGACAGACGGTGAGCTCTGATTTTGGACTGGTTTTGACGTTTTGCACGAGCTAATATTACCCTTTTTTTTCCACAGGTGGCAGTTTAACTGCTGTAGAAGTAATGGGCACTGCACTGCTCACTGTGAGTGGACCACTTATGTGAACTGGTTTGATGAGCTTTTCCACTGGACCGTACCAAACCATAACTACCTAGTGGGTGCTGAAAGCTACCATGATAATAAACATGAGTAAGTACAGCTCCACAAAATGATACATTAATATTAGGGCTGCACGATTAATCGCAGTGATCAAATCTATGTCAATCAGCACTGCTTTATTATTATGAAAATACCTGAGAAGGCTTGAAGAACTCAAATACACCATCTTGATGCAGTAGTGTTTATTGTCCTCAAGTTTCATCAGTCAAAGCGTTTCTATCTTGGTTTTATTCAGCCTGCAGTGCTAGCTTAGCTTCACATTAGGGATCTCCTGAAAACAAACGATAATTTCTCTAACGCAAATGTGGAGTTTCTGCTTGAGGGCCCTGTGGCCTCCAGTATGAATGACATTTTTTTGGTAACAAATGAAAAATACTTCTCTCTAAATGTATTTGACAATCCATGTTTTTCTTAAATATACAGGCATTTCCCCACAGTGGATGCATAAGGCTTATATTTCATATTAAAGACGCAGACTTTAAGAAATTGATATCATGGATAAAAAGCGCACATTGTTATAATAATTTTACAATAACTCCTTAGACTTTTCTAATGATTTTTAGTCAGGCTGTCCGCATATTAACCGGTAACCCAGCAGTTTTTGTTTAATAAATTTTCTGTAAAAATTTTAGTAGTAGTAAGATTTATTCTTAAATACTCTATTTTTAATAATGAAAATGTTATTGTAATATTTCTTTTGTTAAATATTTGTATTTAGTAATAATACTACTTCTTATTATTATAAGTCATATATATTTATATATATATATATATTATAAAAAATATTGCATTTCAATCGCAATTAGATATTTTCCCCAAATCGTGCAGCCCTAATTAATATTGTCTAATGTTATGCAAGTGAGAGACAATAGTGATTATCAATAAATAAACTCTTTCAGGTATTCCCTGTTGAGGTTTATCTTATGTAATGACCTAGCTGCGTATTATGAGGCTTCTTACCAAATAAATATATGGGCATGGTCAATTGAAATGACTGTGGTCATTATATAGTGCAGAATGCCATGATTGACCAATCAGAATTAAGGATTTTATACAGCTGCACAATTAAGAGGAATAGTTTCATACTACAAGAAGCAGATTTATAATATTTTCAGGAAGAACATTTGTTTCGTTTGAATATTTGTTAATTTCGAATATCGATAAAGGTTTTCAGTTGACTGTGAAAAGGGTGATGCAAATATGATGTATGAAACTGCATATTCCAATGCTAAAAATGTATTTTTAAATGTTTTTCAGAGATCGGCGCTACAAGTACAAGTATTGTACCAAAGTGCAATGCTGAGACTCGATATACTCAATATATATCCTCAAATTCAAATCTGAAAAACAAGATGGAAAGAGAACGCCATTATTGACCTACAAAATAAAGAATAAAAATCATTCTAAGGCTGCAAATATGCAAGTGTCTTTTTTTTTGTTCTTTTTTTTTTGTTGTAATTATAAATAACATTGAGGTCCAAATCCATTTCATGAAATGATTAGCATTTGAATAGTACCAACATGCACTCACCTAAAGGATTATTAGGAACACCATACTAATACTGTGTTTGACCCCCTTTCGCCTTCAGAACTGCCTTAATTCTACGTGGCATTGATTCAACAAGGTGCTGAAAGCATTCTTTAGAAATGTTGGCCCATATTGATAGGATAGCATCTTGCAGTTGATGGAGATTTGTGGGATGCACATCCAGGGCACGAAGCTCCTGTTCCACCACATCCCAAAGATGCTCTATTGGGTTGAGATCTGGTGACTGTGGGGGCCATTTTAGTACAGCGAACTCATTGTCATGTTCAAGAAACCAATTTGAAATGATTCGAGCTTTGTGACATGGTGCATTATCCTGCTGGAAGTAGCCATCAGAGGATGGGTACATGGTGGTCATAAAGGGATGGACATGGTCAGAAACAATGTTCAGGTAGGCCGTGGCATTTAAACGATGCCCAGTTGGCACTAAGGGGCCTAAAGTGTGCCAAGAAAACATCTCCCACAGCATTACACCACCACCACCAGCCTGCACAGTGGTAACAAGGCATGATGGATCCATGTTCTCATTCTGTTTACGCCAAATTCTGACTCTACCATCTGAATGTCTCAACAGAAATTGAGACTCATCAGACCAGGCAACATTTTTTCCAGTCTTCAACTGTCCAATTTTGGTGAGCTCGGGCAAATTGTAGCCTCTTTTTCCTATTTGTAGTGGAGATGAGTGGTACCCGGTGGGGTCTTCTGCTGTTGTAGCCCATCTGCCTCAAGGTTGTGTGTGTTGTGGCTTCACAAATGCTTTGCTGCATACCTCGGTTGTAACGAGTGGTTATTTCAGTCAAAGTTGCTCTTCTATCAGCTTGAATCAGTCGGCCCATTCTCCTCTGACCTCTAGCATCAACAAGGCATTTTCACCCACAGGACTGCCGCATACTGGATGTTTTTCCCTTTTCACACCATTCTTTGTAAACCCTAGAAATGGTTGTGTGTGTGAAAATCCTAGTAACTGAGCAGATTGTGAAATACTCGGCCCGGCCCGTCTGGAACCAACAACCTTGCCACGCTCAATTGCTTAAATCACCTTTCCCATTCTGACATTCAGTTTGGAGTTCAGGAGATTGTCTTGACCAAGACCACACCCCCTAAATGCATTGAAGCAACTGCCATGTGATTGGTTGATTAGATCATGGCATTAATGAGAAATTGAACAGGTGTTCCTAATAATCCTTTAGGTGAGTGTATATACAGCATGACTACCTTTTTTTTTTCTGATAAGGACTGTGGGTACAAAAACTTGCAACTCTAAGACCACTATCTGTATTTATAGTTACTTCTGAATATTTTTTTACATAAATGATATCATCATAATATTCAGAGTGAAAATGAATTTCAGAATGTCTCAGCGTGATTTGAGATGCTCCAGAGCATTGATCTTCAAGTAAGAACATGTGACATTTAACATGTGAACAATGTGCAGATGTCAGCAACCTAGAAATGTGCTAGAATCACAACTATACTGAAAATAAATAACACAATATAGTAAAAGAGTTCCAGTCCTCTGAGATTTGACATGGTGCAGGAGTCACACTTTATAAAACTACTAAAACACCATTCTGCAATCATTTTATCATATCCCATGACTCAATATTCTCTCCAAGTTCAATGAACCTCAGAAATAAACGCAAGATGAAAAAAAACTACAGAAACAGTACGAGGATTGTGCACATTTCGTTGAAATAAGTATGCGGTGGTACAAAACATGACAAGTGCTGTCTTTATGACTGTCTTTACATATCAAAAGTTGCATGCTAAACAAAATCTATACCACTAATAGATGCATCTAGGGAAGTATTATGTTCTTAAAATACAAAGAAATGGGGGGAAAAAATATTTTATTTTGCATAGGGCACCGAGACAGAACCGAGTCACAGCAAAGAATCCAAAATTAGGTGGTTTCCTTTCGAAAGGGAACTCTCGCTGTGTCTAGCTGACGCTATGGGGAACGCCCTCGGCGTGACTGGTGTCTGAAGCTACTATCGAATCACGGCAAAGTCTTTGACCGACGTCAGCCCATGACGTCATCAACGTGTGACCCGGAAGTATAAAAGGGCGCCGTGCCAACACATACACATCTTTCTCGTCTTCAGGGACTGTCTGTTTGAACTGCTATACGAGTTAAGGTAAAACAAATTCAATTATTAATACACACGAGTGTGTATTTACTGCCTGGGATCAAGAGCATGCACAGTCAAGTTCATTTGAAGTTGTTTGTGTGTGAGTGTGAGCGGTTTTCAATCTGAGATCGCTCCACTCTAGTCTGGCTTTTTTCCTGAGGGAAGAAAGTTTGGCATCTGGGACTGGATGATGCTGTCCCGCTCAAGCTGAGGCTGAGCGTTGGCATACATCATGGGTTCTCAGATGCAGCTCGCCGATCGTCGCGACGATCTGGCGGCTAACGAGACTAAACAGCAAGTGCTCTTAGGGATGGCTGGTGAGAGTGGTATGAATCCTCTCAGCCACCTTGACGTGTATGCTGAGCTGATGAATGTTATGGAACGTGCTGCGGGCAGGCTGCTGCTGCCATGTTGGCGCGTTAGAGGAGAGATCGCTCGTGATAGATTGCACGATCGATTTCTCCTTGGCCATAAACCATCAGCTCAGATGAGCCTTCCATTCCTTCTTGATCTTCTTACAGAGATCGAGAGGGCATGGAAGAATCCATATTCTACCCAATGTTCATCAACATCAGCGTTTTAACTTCGCTGATGTCGAGGGGATAGGGGAATATGGATATGTGTTGAGGCTACCGACTGGTGAGGAAAGTTTGCGAAATTTTCTCTCATTTCGTGGGCATCAACACTGAAGAGCTCAAACTCTGCCTTTCTAAATCACGTTGTGCTTTAATGGCAGGGGCATACACGGCAGCGGGTCAGGCTGGTGCTGCTTTTCACACCATGGCGGTGTTTCAGGCGTACCAGGCGGACCTGCTGGAGGATCTCGACCGGGGGGCCGGGCTGTCCCCTGAGGCGGTTGCTGAGCTGCGCCGCACCACAGATCTGTCTCTCCGGGCCACCAAGCAGACTGCTGCTGCTATCGGCCGCTCTATGGCGGCTATGGTGGTTACGGAGAGGCATCTGTGGTTGGACCTGGCTGATATCGGGGAGAAAGAAAAGGGTTTTCTCTTCGTTTCGCCTACTGAACTTTTCGGCACCTCCGTGGAGGTGGTGGTTGGAAAGTTCAGGGAGACGAAGGCGCGCTCAGCGGCATTTAAGACATGCATACCGCTGAGATCCGCGCCCCCACCCAGGCAGGCGGGACCTGGTCCTTCACGGTCTGAGGACCGTAGGCAGGACCAGAGTGCTAGCGTCTCCTCTCGTGCCCCCCCTCCTTGGAGGAGCAGGGTACAGAGGAGACGGGATTCCCGCGGGGAAAAAGGATACGAAGGCGTTGGTGATGGATCACTTCCCTTGAGGGCGATTACATCATAGCCCTCTCCTTTTTCCTTTTTAATGTCTTTTTATGATTTTTACCCAGGCGCTTCTTACATCAGGCCTGAGGCGGGCCTATGGTAGAGTAGAACTATGTTCTGATGGCCCGCCCGGACTTGCTCAGTGAGAACGCCCCTTTCAGGCATTCAAGGGCGGTAGAACATGGTGGTGAGAACCGCACAATGAGTCTTCGCTCAGCATGCCGCAGGTGAGAGTGGTCATTTTTGTGTGTTATACTAAAAATATGTATTTCTTACAGACCCCAGGTTCCTGTATAGAGTTGGGTATTCATCAGAGAGAACTGTCTTTCCCCTGCTTAGTTAGGCTTTAACACAGCACAATTCTCTGGGCTGTGTATGTGAGCGTGTGTTGGCTTTCCCTGGTTGGTCAAGATGGCGCCAGATAGGCCACCGCTTATGGTTATCAGAAGATGGGCCTCCTCTCATATTGAGAGTAGTGTTTAGGCCGCCGCTCTTTTCTTTGAAATGTTTGCGGATTACTAGGCGGTAGCACACTTTTCTGATAGAATGTAGTGTTTGTCTACCGCTTAGGGTTACTATTGTCTTCGGTTCCCTAAGCCACTGCAGGTTGGATTAGTTTGTCTCTGTTACAGCTGAGCGCTACGGCGTCAGTCGGTATGTGGATGAAGGAGGCGCGTTGCTGAGGCACCGTCACCGTCACCTTTGGTTGTACACCACTTAGATCGGAGGCCTCCTCTCATTGAGAGTCGTTGGTTTAAATAGCAGTCAATTTGTTTGTCTGGCAGTTATTTCTCGTTTTTGCGAAACTCGTACAGCTTGTAGGCTTTTACAAGCCTCCCTGGAACGGGTCCCCATAGTAATGGGTAGCTATCATGTGTTAGGCCTCAGCAGGCCTCCATGAAAACGAGCCGTAGGGTCTAATGTTACTACAACCCACATTTTGCAAATATGTCTGTCCCAGTTAGCAGGAAGGATTGCACCGTTTTCAAGATTAAACGGTGACAGTGGTAGGCCTTATCAGGCCTCTAGTAAGGCAGGTGACAATGCTTAAGCATCAAGGTACTACTAGCCTAGCTGGCTATCAGGTTAAAAAGGGGTAATTACGCTCTCCTGAAGGTCGGCTGTCAATTGTAGGCCTCAGTAGGCCTCTTGAACAAGGCGCATTATCAGTTGGAAGGCCTCAAACCAGGCCTCACTGGAGGTATGTACCGATGTGCGCATCAGGACAGCTAGCCTGGAGGCTATCAGGTTGTAGGCCTCATCAGGCCTCCCCGAAGGCCCGCTGTTAGTTGTAAGGCCTTGCTAGGCCTCCCTGAGGGTGAGCTCTCAGGTTGTGATCACTACCAGAGGCAGGTTGTAGGCCTCATCAGGCCTCCCTGAAAGCCTGCTGTTAATTCTAGGCCTTAATAGGCCTCCCTGACTCGAACAAGGTAGTAGGCCCCATCAGGCCTCCCTAAGGTGTTCCTGGGATCCAGTCATCTGAAACAGTTAGCACGCATTGCAAACAGGTAGCAGGTCTCTCCAGGCCTCCCTAAAGGCTGCTTATCAGGTAGTAGGCCTTATTAGGCCTCCCTTGAGGGCGAGTTCCTTAATCAGGATGCTCGAAAAGCCTGCGTAGCTTGACTGTCGGGTAGTAGGCCTCAATAGGCCTCCCCGAGGGTGAGCTCCCAGATTGTGGTCACTCGAACAAGGTAGTAGGCCCCATCAGGCCTCCCTAAGGTGTTCCTGGGATCCAGTCATCTGATACAGTTAGCACGCATTGCAAACAGGTAGCATGCCTCTCCAGGCCTCCCTAAAGGCTGGTTATCAGTTAGTAGGCCTTAATAGGCCTCCCTTGAGGGCGAGTTCCTTAATCAGGATGCTCGAAAAGCCTGCGTAGCTTGACTGTCGGGTAGTAGGCCTCAATAGGCCTCCCGGAGGGTGAGCTCCCAGATTGTGGTCACTCGAACAAGGTAGTAGGCCCCATCAGGCCTCCCTAAGGTGTTCCTGGGACCCAGTCATTTGAAACAGTTAGCACGTATTGCAAACAGGTAGTAGGCCTCTCCAGGCCTCCCTAAAGGCTGGTTATCAGGTAGTAGGCCCTAATAGGCCTCCCTTGAGGACGGGTTCCTTAAACAGGATGCCCGACTAGCCTGCGTAGCTTGACTGTCAAGTAGTAGGCCTCCATTAGGCCTCCTTGAGAAAACAAGGGTAACCTCAGCAGGACCATGCTTCGCTAAAATTGGCGGTATTGCTGTCAGGTAGTAGGCCTCACTAGGCCTCCCTGAGGACGGAGTCCCGAGCCAGGATGCTTGGTTTCCAGCATGGCTTGCGGTTAGGTAGTAGGCCTCTATAGGCCTCCCTGGAATACCCGCTATCAAGTAGTAGGCCCGCAGGGCCTCCTTGAAGGTGAAGTTCCTGAGCTAGGCACTTGATTACCAGTTCTCTGTGAGAACTTGTGGTAGTTGGGCCTACAGCTGGAGGTTACTCGCCAGGCAGGCTCAGCTGCTCCCCTCAATGAGGGTCGTCTATGAGTGCTCAGCCGCCTGAGCCTGGTCAGACGGTCGTAGGCCTCTCATGAGGCCTCCCTGTTAGATCAGTCATTAAGGCCCTTTCGACCTCCCTACTGCTTTGAAACACAAGCACCTGGTAGATCCTCGATTTGAGCAGGCAGACTACCCTCGATAGCAACGGTTGAAAAGCACTACGCTGAGTATTACTCTCTTGGATAACCCGTCTCTGAGTTCCGGGCTAAGTAGGACTGCCAGTGTTTCAGTCCCTTAGCTTGGACGCCCCTTGGGCACCATCCAGAGGCTCTGTTTTGAACAGACAGGGTTGGCTAAACCGAAGTGTCCATAACACTTAGGGCACCAGGTCAAGCCTCCCTGGTGGCACTCGGGAGAACCTTTTTTCCCGGGTAGTGACTGGCTGGGGTTCCTTCGGGTCCCCTAGCCACATTCCCTTAAAGGGACCCCTTCGGTGGAAGTAGTGGTCCCGGGCCTTCGAGCTGTCTGGATGGAACCCCACGCAGTGCGTTAAGGTTCCGTTTAGTTGTGTAGCTTGGGCTATGACCGTAGGGAGTGCTGTCACTGTCAGCCCAGGGACCTGAGGGGGAATCGCTCAGGTTTTTCTATGAATTACTTGTGTTGACAGTTGTCACTGCCAATGGGCAGACACTCCCCTCAGCATGGCGGCGTTGGTATATCGTTCCCCATAGCGTCAGCTAGACGCAGCGAGAGTTCCCTTTCGAAAGGGAACGTCTAAGGTTACGTATGTAACCTCTGTTCCCTGAGAACAGGGAACGAGCGCTGCGTCGCGTTGCCATGCTTCAGGGCCTATCTACCATACAGTCCCTTCAGACGAGAAGATGTGTATGTGTTGGCACGGCGCCCTTTTATACTTCCGGGTCGCACGTTGATGACGTCATGGGCTGACGTCGGTCAAAGACTTTGCCGTGATTCGATAGTAGCTTCAGACACCAGTCACGCCGAGGGCGTTCCCCATAGCGTCAGCTAGACGCAGCGCTCGTTCCCTGTTCTCAGGGAACAGAGGTTACATACGTAACCTTAGACGACTTACCTGGTGAGTGATGCTCAATCCTCATGAAACAGTTTCGCCCCTGAATCCAGAGAATTCAGTACTGATGGGAGACTGGTGAGGAACATTAGGAGTGATGGGTGAGGAACATGAATTGCTTTTTGAGCTGAAGAAAAGTTTCAATAAGAAATACATTGACACAAGAAGAAAAAAATTAAGATGCTCTTTAAAAAAAAAAAAAAAAAAAAATTTACGATGATAAACAGCTAAATAAGTCATCACTTGAAAAGATAACCACAGCAACAGTACGCACTTTTCGGAGTAGTACATTCATAAAATATGAAAGGCTGTCATTATGACTTAACTGCAAATTTTCATATGGCAAATGGCACACTACACTAAAAAAGTACCATGCCACTATGGTACCTCATATAAAAAAAGAAAAGAAAAGCCATTAAGATACATTTTCTTAGGTGTGCAGCACACAAGGTGCGTCTCAATCAGTGTACACCATTTTGGGCACTGGGACAGTAAGAACCCAGGATCACAACACATTTGAGACACTGATGACTGATGATTTCCAGTGACACGACAACATCCTTGTTGTACAACATCACTACTGGTATTTATGAAGAACAACAGCAAAACTGATATCTTTATTATATTATTATTTTTTATGTTAATTAATGTAGCCTACATTGATAAATAGCCTACTTGTTAGGCTACATAGTATACGTGCAACACTTCAGCCAGAATAAATAAATTATAAATGTTAGCTAGAATCTAGATTATGTTCAGGTAGGGATATTATGCTTACATATAATTAAATAATGGTTTTAAAATCTATCATCTCTCAGAACATCGCGCTATTACTTATGAGTAGGCCTAGTGGGTTGTCTCGTGTAATTTATGTTTTGCGTTTTACAACTTCTGTTAAGGGAACAGCGTCGACGCTCCCTGGTTTTCACGGTGCATAATGCATTGTGGGACTTTTTAGGGAGCGAAACTTCAAGCATGGGCGTAGAATACGCGGGGGACGGGGGGGACATGTCCCCCGCACTTTTAATAAAACGTACATTCATCCCCCACACTTTTACCGGGTCGCACCGGACCTAGTCGACCCGCTCCGTGCGGGATTCGAACCGGCGTCTAGTCGCACCGCTCTTACTGGCCTACGTCTGTTACACAAGCAAGTTCGTTTACGTAGAATCCAAGGTAAATAAATCTAGATTTAAATTCAAAGACACAAAATAATCTATACATGAAATAAGAGAATTGCTAGGTTTCATTTCTATGCATTGAGGTTAAGGAAGAATAATCCCAGCTAACAGGGAACATTCTCAGAACTTTGGATGTTCTTGTAAGGTTCTCTCAAAAGCCCCTTTTCCACCAAAATTACCCAGAACAATTTGTACCAGGAACTTTTTTTACAGGAACTTTTATTCCCCCAGAACTGCTACTGTCTGCGTTTCCACTGTGGTCTAAAGTACCGTGAAGATTAGGCAAATTAGTCCAGAGATGTGGGACTGTGCGCGGCTGCTCCTCCCAGTCAGCGATGGACAGTAATAATTTTTGTGCGATACTGTCTGCAACAATAACAAGTATGGAGGAGATGCAAGCAGCGCTGCTTTATGTACTGGTTTACTAAATATGTAATTAACAAAACTGCAGAAAAGAGATGAGCACTGATACTAAAGTGTATTCTGAAAGCTCGTAAAGCTAGATTTAAAATAAGACAACGTTATTATCAGCTGCTACGGACATTGACCGTGCGATTGCTGAGACAACGCGCGCCATCGGACAGAAAGAGCAAGACATAGATATTTACTGAACGCAGAACGAACCTCGCAAGACTTTTAAAAATGCCTTTTTTTTTTAATTGCCAGTTAAAAATGCCAGTTGAAATAAAATGCTGCGTGAGCTCAACCAATCCCACCAAAGTCCCACCCTCGAAAGTTCCTTAACTTTTAAAAAGTACTACCTCGTGAGCAGGGCCGCTTGGAGGGTGAAATATTTACCCGAAACTTCATTTAGACCCTGGTTCCTGCAGTCGAAACACACCGAGTACCACCCCAGAGTTCCTAGTTCCTGGGGAAAGTTCCTGCGGTGGAAACGTTATGAACAAACGTTCTTTCAGTAACGTTAATAGAATGTTCTTTCAATGTTATTTGGTCTTTAATAATGTTCTCAACATGTTAACGTAAAAAACATTATTTATACATAGATTTTTTAAAAGCATTTTAGTTGGATAATTGTCAACTCCTCGCTTCAGAATGTTCAGAGAACATTAAAAGGTAACATTCCTATAATGGTAAATTGAATGGAATGTTCCCTTGACTTTTGCATTATCAAGAATTAAAAAAAAAAAAAAAAACCCTGAACGTTTTGAATGTTTAGAGAACATTCAGAAATAGCACTTTCATAACTAAACAGGAACATTAGCAAAACATTTTTAGATTTTTTTTCTGTTAGCTGGGAGAGGTGTGAAAAACATGAAGAGAGCTCATTGAGTGCAATGACACCAGAACTTGATTCTTAGCTCTGATTAATTGTCATTTCTGTCTCTCACTTTGCAGGCCACACTTTTACAGAGATCCTGTCATTCCAGCCACCCATCACAGAGATCAGAGACTCCAAAGAAACATCCCTCTGAGACATATACATACACAGATATACGCAAATACACACACTGTGTCTCACTATGTCATTGATATGCATAAGTGTGTGACAAATACAGAGAGAGAACAGAAAATGGAAGGAATGTAATCTGTATGACTTGGTGACAAACTCACTTACATTTACTTGCTTACAATGTTGTTGTCAGTTATAAGGTTCCATGTTATTTTATTTTAAGGTTATGTGAATAATTTTTCTTAAACAATTTGAATATGCAAAATCCACGTTTTACCTGCAACCAAAAGCAGCCCAAAAAACATTGTATTTGAATGCTAGTCTTAATGATTTCAGTGTTCCAGTAGACAATATGTTTACTTTACCGATCAGTTCTTATTTAATTTATACATTTTTACATGCCATGGTTAGAACATTTAACACCACACTTCTTTTTTAATGAATAAAACCATCTAAATCAATGTCTCATGATTTATTATGAATGTAATTATTTGAGAACTTGGCTGATTATTTTATTTTTCAATAAATAATGTGAAGTATTTATCTTCTCTCAGTGCAACAACCCGTAGTATTTTCTCGGGAAAATACAAATACCTAACACAAAACTAAAATATTAATATTTAATGTACAGCTCTGCTTATCTCGGTTTACTCTAAAGGTGCATGTGTACTATTTTCCCACACAGACAATAGAATTTCCTAATACAGGCTGGCTGATAAAAATGAAAAACAACAACAAGATAGTTATGCAAGTCACTTTGGTTGAATGATGTGAAAGATGCTCTGTAAGTTTCAATAACAGAAGTTTCATTTGACGGAAATTGTTAGATATTTTAGAGCAGAAATGGCAGAAAGGAAACGTTTTTAATTCAGTTTTTAATTCTGCGCAGTTATATTAGATGTCAAGTGCTGGTAACTAAAAACAATTAAAAATACCTGCTAAAACGTAAAAGTTTTTTTTAAGCACAGCAGGTCTGTTCCTTAGTAAGGTGAAATTAGTCCCACCTGTTCAAACATGATTTGATCCCACTTAACATAATGACACTGATTACGTATGTGGCCAGTCCTGAGGTCTTTATAAAAGCTGTAGGCTTGTCTTAAGTTATTTTGTAATTTCACACACCACCACCATGAGGAGAGCGGCTTTATTTCTACTGCTGACGGGTCTCTTGGCCAATGGACACGGTGAGAAACTTTAAGAAAAACTGTTTGTTTTTATAAATAGATATGCTTGTTGTTAAGTGTTCAGTCTGAATCAAACTCTACAGAGTTACGCTGGGAAAACGCCTTTGATCAGCCTCTAGAGTTTACGTGCCCCAAGGGACAGTCAATATCCTACATAAAGAGGTGAGTAGAGAGCAGATTCAGACAAGGTATAGATACCATGCGCCACCGTGGTCAACAAGAATACAGATCAATAAATATACTTGTGTCCAAACACAGTTTACACTAAAATCATGGATTTTATTAGCCATAATAGATAATGTATGTAATTTATTTACGTTGTAACCCCAGAAAAAGTGGGCAATAATTTTACTTTAAGGATTAAAAGTATTATATTGGATTTGGAAATGAGTAAGAGTCAATATTCCATTAAAATAGTAACATTCTTATAATGAAATACAATCCTTATACTTATTTATAATCAGAAAAATCAAGTTTTAATTAATGTGTCCCTCACTGTTTCCCTGCCTAATGAATCCAAAGCGAAAATCATAATCATCACGAGGACAGGGTGTGGGAGTTTGGCTGTAAGGACACCTTTGACTCCAGTTCAGACTGTTTCTTGTCCCCTTACGCCAATGATTTTGACCAACCGTTCACCTTTGAGTGTCCACCACACCACATCATTACAGGAATGAGCAGCTTCCACAGCAACAAGCACGAGGACAGACGGTGAGCTCTGATTTTGGACTGGTTTTGACGTTTTGCACGAGCTAATATTACCCTTTTTTCCACAGGTGGCAGTTTAACTGCTGTAGAAGTAATGGCCACTGCACTGCTCACTGTGAGTGGACCACTTATGTGAACTGGTTTGATGAGCTTTTCCACTGGACCGTACCAAACCATAACTACCTAGTGGGTGCTGAAAGCTACCATGATAATAAACATGAGTAAGTACAGCTCCACAAAATAATACATTAATATTAGGGCTGCACGATTAATCGCAGTGATCAAATCTATGTCAATCAGCACTGCTTTATTATTATGAAAATACCTGAGAAGGCTTGAAGAACTCAAATACACCATCTTGATGCAGTAGTGTTTATTGTCCTCAAGTTTCATCAGTCAAAGCGTTTCTATCTTGGTTTTATTCAGCCTGCAGTGCTAGCTTAGCTTCACATTAGGGATCTCCTGAAAACAAACGATAATTTCTCTAACGCAAATGTGGAGTTTCTGCTTGAGGGCCCTCTGGCCTCCAGTATGAATGACATTTTTTTGGTAACAAATGAAAAATACTTCTCTCTAAATAAATTTATTTGACAATCCATGTTTTTCTTAAATATACAGGCATTTTCTTCCCCACAGTGGATGCATAAGGCTTATATTTCATATTAAAGATGCAGACTTTAAGAAATTGATATCATGGATAAAAAGCGCACCTTGTTATAATAATTTTACAATAAATCCTTAGACTTTTCTAATGATTTTTAGTCAGGCTGTCCGCATATTAACCGGTAACCCAGCAGTTTTTGTAAAATACATTTTCTGTAAAAATGTTAGTAGTAGTAAGATTTATTCTTAAATACTCTATTTTTAATAATTAAAATGTTATTGTAATATTTCTTTTGTTAAATATTTGTATTTAGTAATAATAATTCTTCTTCTTCTTCTTCTTCTTCTTATAATAATAATAATAATAAGTCATATATATTTATATATATTATAAAAAATATTGCATTTCAATCGCAATTAGATATTTTCCCCAAATCGTGCAGCCCTAATTAATATTGTCTAATGTTATGCAAGTGAGAGACAATAGTGATTATCAATAAATAAACTCTTTCAGGTATTCCCTGTTGAGGTTTATCTTATGTAATGACCTAGCTGCGTATTATGAGGCTTCTTACCAAATAAATATATGGGCATGGTCAATTGAAATGACTGTGGTCATTATATAGTGCAGAATGCCATGATTGACCAATCAGAATTAAGGATTTTATACAGCTGCACAATTAAGAGGAATAGTTTCATACTACAAGAAGCAGATTTATAATATTTTCAGGAAGAACATTTGTTTCCTTTGAATATTTGTTAATTTCGAATATCGATAAAGGTTTTCAGTTGACTGTGAAAAGGGTGATGCAAATATGATGTATGAAACTGCATATTCCAATGCTAAAAATGTATTTTTAAATGTTTTTCAGAGATCGGCGCTACAAGTACAAGTATTGTACCAAAGTGCAATGCTGAGACTCGATATACTCAATATATTTCCTCAAATTCAAATCTGAAAAACAAGATGGAAAGAGAACGCCATTATTGACCTACAAAATAAAGAATAAAAATCATTCTAAGGCTGCAAATATGCAAGTGTCTTTTTTTTTTTTTTAATTATAAATAACATTGAGGTCCAAATCCATTTCATGAAATGATTAGCATTTGAATAGTACCAACATACACTCACCTAAAGGATTATTAGGAACACCATATTAACACTGTTTGACCCCCTTTCGCCTTCAGAACTGCCTTAATTCTACGTGGCATTGATTCAACAAGGTGCTGAAAGCATTCTTTAGAAATGTTGGCCCATATTGATAGGATAGCATCTTGCAGTTGATGGAGATTTGTGGGATTCACATCCAGGGCACGAAGCTCCCGTTCCACCACATCCCAAAGATGCTCTATTGGGTTGAGATCTGGTGACTGTGGGGGCCATTTTAGTACAGCGAACTCATTGTCATGTTCAAGAAACCAATTTGAAATGATTCGAGCTTTGACATGGTGCATTATCCTGCTGGAAGTAGCCATCAGAGGATGGGTACATGGTGGTCATAAAGGGATGGACATGGTCAGAAACAATGTTCAGGTAGGCCGTGGCATTTAAACGATGCCCAGTTGGCACTAAGGGGCCTAAAGTGTGCCAAGAAAACATCCCCCACACCATTACACCACCACCACCAGCCTGCACAGTGGTAACAAGGCATGATGGATCCATGTTTTCATTCTGTTTACGCCAAATTCTGACTCAACCATCTGAATGTCTCAACAGAAATCGAGACTCATCAGACCAGGCAACATTTTTTCCAGTCTTCAACTGTCCAATTTTGGTGAGCTTGGGCAAATTGTAGCCTCTTTTTCCTATTTGTAGTGGAGATGAGTAGTACCCGGTGGGGTCTTCTGCTGTTGTAGCCCATCCGCCTCAAGGTTGTGTGTTGTGGCTTCACAAATGCTTTGCTGCATACCTCGATTGTAACGAGTGGTTATTTCAGTCAAAGTTGCTCTTCTATCAGCTTGAATCAGCCCATTCTCCTGACCTCTAGCATCAACAAGGCATTTTCGCCCACAGGACTGCCGCATACTGGATGTTTTTCCCTTTTCACACCATTCTTTGTAAACCCTAGAAATGGTTGTGTGTGTGAAAATCCTAGTAACTGAGCAGGTTGTGAAATACTCGGCCCGGCCCGTCTGGCACCAACAACCATGCCACGCTCAAAATTGCTTAAATCACCTTTCTTTCCCATTCTGACATTCAGTTTGGAGTTCAGGAGATGGTCAAGACAAAGACCACACCCCCTAAATGCATTGAAGCAACTGCCATGTGATTGGTTGATTAGATCATGGCATTAATGAGAAATTGAACAGGTGTTCCTAATAATCCTTTAGGTGAGTGTATATACAGCATGACTACCTTTTTTTTCTGATAAGGACTGTGGGTACAAAAACTTGCAACTCTAAGACCACTATCTGTATTTATATTTACTTCTGAATATTTTTTTTTACATAAATTATATCATCATAATATTCAGAGAGAAAATGAATTTCAGAATGTCTCAGCGTGATTTGAGATGCTCCAGAGCATTGATCTTCAAGTAAGAACATGTGACATTTAACATGTGAACAATGTGCAGAGGTCAGCAACCTAGAAATGTGCTAGAATCACAACTATACTGAAAATAACAACACAATATAGTAAAAGAGTTCCAGTCCTCTGAGATTTGACATGGTGCAGGAGTCACACTTTATAAAACTACTAAAACACCATTCTGCAGTCATTTTATCATATCCCATGACTCAATATTCTCTCCAAGTTCAATGAACCTCAGAAATAAACGCAAGATGAAGAAAAACTACAGAAACAGTACGAGGAGTGTGCACATTTCGTTGAAATTAGTATGCGGTGGTACAAAACATGACAAGTGCTGTCTTTATGACTGTCTTTACATATCAAAAGTTGCATACTAAACAAAATCTATACCACTAATAGATGCATCTAGGGAAGTATTATGTTCTTAAAATACAAAGAAATGGGGGGAAAAAATATTTTATTTTGCATAGGGCACCGAGACAGAACCGAGTCACAGCAAAGAATCCAAAATTAGGTGGACTTACCTGGTGAGTGATGCTCAATCCTCATGAAACAGTTTCGCCCCTGAATCCAGAGAATTCAGCACTGATGGGAGACTGGTGAGGAACATTAGGAGTGATGGGTGAGGAACATTAGGAGTGATGGGTGAGGAACATGAATTGCTTTTTGAGCTGAAGAAAAGTTTCAATAAGAAATACATTGACACAAGAAGAAAAAAATTAAGATGCTCTTTAAAAAAAAAAAAAAAAAAAGTTTTTCCGATGATAAACAGCTAAATAAGTCATCACTTGAAAAGATAACCACAGCAACAGTACGCACTTTTCAATTGGTGTGGAGTGGTACATTCATAAAATATGAAAGGCTGTCATTATGACTTAACTGCAAATTTTCATATGGCAAATGGCACACTACACTAAAAAAGTACCATGCCACTATGGTACCTCATATAAAAAAAGAAAAGAAAAGCCATTAAGATACATTTTCTTAGGTGTGCAGCACACAAGGTGCGTCTCAATCAGTGTACACCATTTTGGGCACTGGGACAGTAAGAACCCAGGATCACAACACATTTGAGACACTGATGACTGATGATTTCCAGTGACACGACAACATCCTTGTTGTACAACATCACTACTGGTATTTATGAAGAACAACAGCAAAACTGATATCTTTATTATATTATTATTTTTTATGTTAATTAATGTAGCCTACATTGATAAATAGCCTACTTGTTAGGCTACATAGTATACGTGCAACACTTCAGCCAGAATAAATAAATTATAAATGTTAGCTAGAATCTAGATTATGTTCAGGTAGGAATATTATGCTTACATATAATTAAATAATGGTTTTAAAATCTATCATCTCTCAGAACATCGCGCTATTACTTATGAGTAGGCCTAGTGGGTTGTCTCGTGTAATTTATGTTTTGCGTTTTAGAACTTCTGTTAAGGGAACAGCGTCGACGCTCCCTGGTTTCCACGGTGCATAATGCATTGTGGGACTTTTTAGGGAGCGAAACTTCAAGCATGGGCGTAGAATACGTGGGGGACGGGGGGGACATGTCCCCCGCACTTTTAATAAAACATACATTCGTCCCCCGCACTTTTACCGGGTCGCACCGGACCTAGTCGACCCGCTCCGTGCGGGATTCGAACCAGCGTCTAGTCGCACCGCTCTTACTGGCCTACGTCTGTTACACAAGCAAGTTCGTTTACGTAGAATCCAAGGTAAATAAATCTAGATTTAAATTCAAAGACACAAAATAATCTATACATGAAATAAGAGAATTGCTAGGTTTCATTTCTATGCATTGAGGTTAAGGAAGAATAATCCCAGCTAACAGGGAACATTCTCAGAACTTTGGATGTTCTTGTAAGGTTCTCTCAAAAGCCCCCTTTCCACCAAAATTACCCAGAACAATTTGTACCAGGAACTTTTTTTACAGGAACTTTTATTCCCCCAGAACTGCTACTGTCTGCGTTTCCACTGTGGTCTAAAGTACCGTGAAGATTAGGCAAATTAGTCCAGAGATGTGGGACTGTGCGCGGCTGCTCCTCCCAGTCAGCGATGGACAGTAATAATTTTTGTGCGATACTGTCTGCAACAATAACAAGTATGGAGGAGATGCAAGCAGCGCTGCTTTATGTACTGGTTTACTAAATATGTAATTAACAAAACTGCAGAAAAGAGATGAGCACTGATACTAAAGTGTATTCTGAAAGCTCGTAAAGCTAGATTTAAAATAAGACAACGTTATTATCAGCTGCTACGGACATTGACCGTGCGATTGCTGAGACAACGCGCGCCATCGGACAGAAAGAGCAAGACTGATATGTACTGAACGCAGAACGAACCTCGCAAGACTTTTAAAAATGCCTTTTTTTTAAATTGCCAGTTAAAAATGCCAGTTGAAATAAAATGCTGCGTGAGCTCAACCAATCCCACCAAAGTCCCACCCTCGAAAGTTCCTTAACTTTTAAAAAGTACTGCCTCGTGAGCAGGGCCGCTTGGAGGGTGAAATATTTACCCGAAAACTTCATTTCGACCCTGGTTCCTGTGGTCGAAACACACCGAGTACCACCCCAAAGTTCCTAGTTCCTGGGGAAAGTTCCTGCGGTGGAAACGTTATGAACAAACATTCTTTCAGTAACGTTAATAGAATGTTCTTTCAATGTTATTTGGTCTTTAATAATGTTCTCAACATGTTAACGTAAAAAACATTATTTATACATAGATTTTTTAAAAGCATTTTAGTTGGATAATTGTCAACTCCTCGCTTCAAAATGTTCAGAGAACATTAAAAGGTAACATTCCTATAATGGTAAATTGAATGGAATGTTCCCTTGACTTTTGCATTATCAAGAAAAGAAAAAAACCCTGAACGTTTTGAATGTTTAGAGAACATTCAGAAATAGCAATTTCATAACTAAACAGGAACATTAGCAAAACATTTTTAGATTTTTTTTCTGTTAGCTGGGAGAGGTGTGAAAAACATGAAGAGAGCTCATTGAGTGCAATGACACCTGAACTGGATTCTTAGCTCTGATTAATTGTCATTTCTGTCTCTCACTTTGCAGGCCACACTTTTACAGAGATCCTGTCATTCCAGCCACCCATCACAGAGATCAGAGACTCCAAAGAAACATCCCTCTGAGTCATATACATACACAGATATACGCAAATACACATACTGTGTCTCACTATGTCATTGATATGCATAAGTGTGTGACAAATACAGAGAGAGAACAGAAAATGGAAGGAATGTAATCTGTATGACTTGGTGACAAACTCACTTACATTTACTTGCTTACAATGTTGTTGTCAGTTATAAGGTTCCATGTTATTTTATTTTAAGGTTATGTGAATAATTTTTCTTAAACAATTTGAATATGCAAAATCCACGTTTTACCTGCAACCAAAAGCAGCCCAAAAAACATTGTATTTGAATGCTAGTCTTAATGATTTCAGTGTTCCAGTAGACAATATGTTTACTTTACCGATCAGTTCTTATTTAATTTATACATTTTTACATGCCATGGTTAGAACATTTAACACCACACTTCTTTTTTAATGAATAAAACCATCTAAATGAATGTCTCATGATTTATTATGAATGTAATTATTTGAGAATTTGGCTGATTATTTTATTTTTCAATAAATAATGTGAAGTATTTATCTTCTCTCAGTGCAACAACCCGTAGTATTTTCTCGGGAAAATACAAATACCTAACACAAAACTAAAATATTAATATTTAATGTACAGCTCTGCTTATCTCGGTTTACTCTAAAGGTGCATGTGTACTATTTTCCCACACAGACAATAGAATTTCCTAATACAGGCTGGCTGATAAAAATGAAAAACAACAACAAGATAGTTATGCAAGTCACTTTGGTTGAATGATGTGAAAGATGCTCTGTAAGTTTCAATAACAGAAGTTTCATTTGACGTAAATTGTTAGATATTTTAGAGCAGAAATGGCAGAAAGGAAACGTTTTTAATTCAGTTTTTAATTCTGCGCAGTTATATTAGATGTCAAGTGCTGGCAACTAAAAACAATTAAAAATTCCTGCTAAAACGTAACAGTTTTTTTTAAGCACAGCAGGTCTGTTCCTTAGTAAGGTGAAATTAGTCCCACCTGTTCAAACATGATTTGATCCCACTTAACATAATGACACTGATTACGTATGTGGCCAGTCCTGAGGTCTTTATAAAAGCTGTAGGCTTGTCTTAAGTTATTTTGTAATTTCACACACCACCACCATGAGGAGAGCGGCTTTATTTCTACTGCTGACGGGTCTCTTGGCCAATGGACACGGTGAGAAACTTTAAGAAAAACTGTTTGTTTTTATAAATAGATATGCTTGTTGTTAAGTGTTCAGTCTGAATCAAACTCTACAGAGTTACGCTGGGAAAACGCCTTTGATCAGCCTCTAGAGTTTACGTGCCCCAAGGGACAGTCAATATCCTACATAAAGAGGTGAGTAGAGAGCAGATTCAGACAAGGTATAGATACCATGCGCCACCGTGGTCAACAAGAATACAGATCAATAAATATACTTGTGTCCAAACACAGTTTACACTAAAATCATGGATTTTATTAGCCATAATAGATAATGTATGTAATTTATTTACGTTGTAACCCCAGAAAAAGTGGGCAATAATTTTACTTTAAGGATTAAAAGTATTATATTGGATTTGGAAATGAGTAAGAGTCAATATTCCATTAAAATAGTAACATTCTTATAATGAAATACAATCCTTATACTTATTTATAATCAGAAAAATCAAGTTTTAATTAATGTGTCCCTCACTGTTTCCCTGCCTAATGAATCCAAAGCGAAAATCATAATCATCACGAGGACAGGGTGTGGGAGTTTGGCTGTAAGGACACCTTTGACTCCGGTTCAGACTGTTTCTTGTCCCCTTACGCCAATGATTTTGACCAACCGTTCACCTTTGAGTGTCCACCACACCACATCATTACAGGAATGAGCAGCTTCCACAGCAACAAGCACGAGGACAGACGGTGAGCTCTGATTTTGGACTGGTTTTGACGTTTTGCACGAGCTAATATCATTACCCTTTTTTCCACACAGGTGGCAGTTTAACTGCTGTAGAAGTAATGGCCACTGCACTGCTCACTGTGAGTGGACCACTTATGTGAACTGGTTTGATGAGCTTTTCCACTGGACCGTACCAAACCATAACTACCTAGTGGGTGCTGAAAGCTACCATGATGATAAACATGAGTAAGTACAGCTCCACAAAATGATACATTAATATTAGGGCTGCACGATTAATCGCAGTGATCAAATCTATGTCAATCAGCACTGCTTTATTATTATGAAAATACCTGAGAAGGCTTGAAGAACTCAAATACACCATCTTGATGCAGTAGTGTTTATTGTCCTCAAGTTTCATCAGTCAAAGCGTTTCTATCTTGGTTTTATTCAGCCTGCAGTGCTAGCTTAGCTTCACATTAGGGATCTCCTGAAAACAAACGATAATTTCTCTAACGCAAATGTGGAGTTTCTGCTTGAGGGCCCTCTGGCCTCCAGTATGAATGACATTTTTTTTGGTAACAAATGAAAAATACTCCTCTCTAAATAAATTTATTTGACAATCCATGTTTTTCTTAAATATACAGGCATTTTCTTCCCCACAGTGGATGCATAAGGCTTATATTTCATATTAAAGACGCAGACTTTAAGAAATTGATATCATGGATAAAAAGCGCACATTGTTATAATAATTTTACAATAAATCCTTAGACTTTTCTAATGATTTTTATTCAGGCTGTCCGCATATTAACCGGTAACCCAGCAGTTTTTGTAAAATACATTTTCTGTAAAAATTTTAGTAGTAGTAAGATTTATTCTTAAATACTCTATTTTTAATAATTAAAATGTTATTGTAATATTTCTTTTGTTAAATATTTGTATTTAGTAATAATACTTCTTCTTCTTATTATTATTATTAGTTATATATATTATAAAAAATATTGCATTTCAATCGCAATTAGATATTTTCCCCAAATCGTGCAGCCCTAATTAATATTGTCTGTTATGCAAGTGAGAGACAATAGTGATTATCAATAAATAAACTCTTTCAGGTATTCCCTGTTGAGGTTTATCTTATGTAATGACCTAGCTGCGTATTATGAGGCTTCTTACCAAGTAAATATATGGGCATGGTCAATTGAAATGACTGTGGTCATTATATAGTGCAGAATGCCATGATTGACCAATCAGAATTAAGGATTTTATACAGCTGCACAATTAAGATGAATAGTTTCATACTACAAGAAGCAGATTTATAATATTTTCAGGAAGAACATTTTGTTTCGTTTGAATATTTGTTAATTTCGAATATCGATAAAGGTTTTCAGTTGACTGTGAAAAGGGTGATGCAAATATGATGTATGAAACTGCATATTCCAATGCTAAAAAATTTATTTTTAAATGTTTTTCAGAGATCGGCGCTACAAGTACAAGTATTGTACCAAAGTGCAATGCTGAGACTCGATACACTCAATATATATCCTCAAATTCAAATCTGAAAAACAAGATGGAAAGAGAACGCCATTATTGACCTACAAAATAAAGAATAAAAATCATTCTAAGGCTGCAAATATGCAAGTGTCTTTTTTTAAAAAAAAATTTTATTATAAATAACATTGAGGTCCAAATCCATTTCATGAAATGATTAGCATTTGAATAGTACCAACATACACTCACCTAAAGGATTATTAGGAACACCATACTAATACTGTGTTTGACCCCCTTTCGCCTTCAGAACTGCCTTAATTCTACGTGGCATTGATTCAACAAGGTGCTGAAAGCATTCTTTAGAAATGTTGGCCCATATTGATAGGATAGCATCTTGCAGTTGATGGAGATTTGTGGGAATCACATCCAGGGCACGAAGCTCCCGTTCCACCACATCCCAAAGATGCTCTATTGGGTTGAGATCTGGTGACTGTGGGGGCCATTTTAGTACAGCGAACTCATTGTCATGTTCAAGAAACCAATTTGAAATGATTCGAGCTTTGTGACATGGTGCATTATCCTGCTGGAAGTAGCCATCAGAGGATGGGTACATGGTGGTCATAAAGGGATGGACATGGTCAGAAACAATGTTCAGGTAGGCCGTGGCATTTAAACGATGCCCAGTTGGCACTAAGGGGCCTAAAGTATGCCAAGAAAACATCCCCCACACCATTACACCACCACCACCAGCCTGCACAGTGGTGACAAGGCATGATGGATCCATGTTCTCATTCTGTTTACGCCAAATTCTGACTCAACCATCTGAATGTCTCAACAGAAATCGAGACACATCAGACCAGGCAACATTTTTTCCAGTCTTCAACTGTCCAATTTTGGTGAGCTCGGGCAAATTGTAGCCTCTTTTTCCTATTTGTAGTGGAGATGAGTAGTACCCGGTGGGGTCTTCTGCTGTTGTAGCCCATCTGCCTCAAGGTTGTGTGTTGTGGCTTCACAAATGCTTTGCTGCATACCTCGGTTGTAACGAGTGGTTATTTCAGTCAAAGTTGCTCTTCTATCAGCTTGAATCAGTCGGCCCATTCTCCTGACCTCTAGCATCAACAAGGCATTTTCGCCCACAGGACTGCAGCATACTGGATGTTTTTCCCTTTTCACACCATTCTTTGTAAACCCTAGAAATGGTTGTGTGTGAAAATCCCAGTAACTGAGCAGATTGTGAAATACTCGGCCCGGCCCGTCTGGCACCAACAACCTTGCCACGCTCAAAATTGCTTAAATCACCTTTCCCATTCTGACATTCAGTTTTGAGTTCAGGAGATTGTCTTGACCAAGACCACACCCCCTAAATGCATTGAAGCAACTGCCATGTGATTGGTTGATTAGATCATGGCATTAATGAGAAATTGAACAGGTGTTCCTAATAATCCTTTAGGTGAGCGTATATACAGCATGGCTACTTTTTTTTTCTGATAAGGACTGTGGGTACAAAAACTTGCAACTCTAAGACCACTATCTGTATTTTATATTTACTTCTGAATATTTTTTTACATAAATGATATCATCATAATATTCAGAGTGAAAATGAATTTCAGAATGTCTCAGCGTGATTTGAGATGCTCCAGAGCATTGATCTTCAAGTAAGAACATGTGACATTTAACATGTGAACAATGTGCAGAGGTCAGCAACCTAGAAATGTGCTAGAATCACAACTATACTGAAAATAACAACACAATATAGTAAAAGAGTTCCAGTCCTCTGAGATTTGACATGGTGGAGGAGTCACACTTTATAAAACTACTAAAACACCATTCTGCAATCATTTTATCATATCCCATGACTCAATATTCTCTCCAAGTTCAATGAACCTCAGAAATAAACGCAAGATGAAAAAAAAAACCCACAGAAACAGTACGAGGATTGTGCACATTTCGTTGAAATTAGTATGCGGTGGTACAAAACATGACAAGTGCTGTCTTTATGACTGTCTTTACATATCAAAAGTTGCATACTAAACAAAATCTATACCACTAATAGATGCATCTAGGGAAGTATTATGTTCTTAAAATACAAACAAATGGGGGGAAAATAACTTTTATTTTGCATAGGGCACAGAGACAGAACTGAGTCACAGCAAAGAATCCAAAATTAGGTGGACTTACCTGGTGAGTGATGCTCAATCCTCATGAAACAGTTTCGCCCCTGAATCCAGAGAATTCAGCACTGATGGGAGACTGGTGAGGAACATTAGGAGTGATGGGTGAGGAACATGAATTGCTTTTTGAGCTGAAGAAGTTTCAATAAGAAATACATTGACACAAGAAGAAAAAAATTAAGATGCTCTTTAAAAAAAAAAAAAAAAGTTTTTTCGATGATAAACAGCTAAATAGTCATCACTTGAAAAGATAACCACAGCAACAGTACGCACTTTTCAATTGGTGTGGAGTGGTACATTCATAAAATATGAAAGGCTGTCATTATGACTTAACTGCAAATTTTCATATGGCAAATGGCACACTACACTAAAAAAGTACCATGCCACTATGGTACCTCATATAAAAAAAGAAAAGAAAAGCCATTAAGATACATTTTCTTAGGTGTGCAGCACACAAGGTGCGTCTCAATCAGTGTACACCATTTTGGGCACTGGGACAGTAAGAACCCAGGATCACAACACATTTGAGACACTGATGACTGATGATTTCCAGTGACACGACAACATCCTTGTTGTACAACATCACTACTGGTATTTATGAAGAACAACAGCAAAACTGATATCTTTATTATATTATTATTTTTTATGTTAATTAATGTAGCCTACATTGATAAATAGCCTACTTGTTAGGCTACATAGTATACGTGCAACACTTCAGCCAGAATAAATAAATTATAAATGTTAGCTAGAATCTAGATTATGTTCATTACCTGGTAGGGATATTATGCTTACATATAATTAAATAATGGTTTTAAAATCTATCATCTCTCAGAACATCACGCTATTAGCCTACTTATGAGTAGGCCTAGTGGGTTGTCTCGTGTAATTTATGTTTTGCGTTTTAGAACTTCTGTTAAGGGAACAGCATCGACGCTCCCTGCTTTTCACGGTGCATTATGCATTGTGGGACTTTTTAGGGAGCGAACCTTCAGTGCATGGGCGTAGATTACGCGGGGGACGGAGGGGACATGTCCCCCGCACTTTTAATAAAACGTACATTTGTTTTACCGGGTCGCACCGGACCTAGTCGACCCACACTTACTGGCCTACGTCTGTTACACAAGCAAGTTCGTTTACGTAGAATCCAAGGTAAATAAATCTAGATTTAAATTCAAAGACACAAAATAATCTATACATGAAATAAGAGAATTGCTAGGTTTCATTTCTATGCATTGAGGTTAAGGAAGAATAATCCCAGCTAACATTCTCAGAACTTTGGATGTTCTAGTAAGGTTCTCTCAAAAGCCCCTTTTCCACCAAAATTACCCGGAACAATTTGTACCAGGAACTTTTTTTACAGGAACTTTTATTCCCCCAGAACTGCTACTGTCTGCGTTTCCACTGTGGTCTAAAGTACCGTGAAGATTAGGCAAATTAGTCCAGAGATGTGGGACTGTGCGCGGCTGCTCCTCCCAGTCAGCGATGGACAGTAATATTTTTTGTGCGATACTGTCTGCAACAATAACAAGTATGGAGGAGATGCAAGCAGCGCTGCTTTATGTACTGGTTTACTAAATATGTAATTAACAAAACTGCAGAAAAGAGATGAGCACTGATACTAAAGTGTATTCTGAAAGCTCGTAAAGCTAGATTTAAAATAAGACAACGTTATTATCAGCTGCTACGGACATTGACCGTGCGATTGCTGAGACAACGCGCGCCATCGGACAGAAAGAGCAAGACATAGATATTTACTGAACGCAGAACGAACCTCGCAAGACTTTTAAAAATGCCTTTTTTTTTTAATTGCCAGTTAAAAATGCCAGTTGAAATGAAATGCTGCGTGAGCTCAACCAATCCCACCAAAGTCCCACCCTCGAAAGTTCCTTAACTTTGAAAAAGTACAGGGCCGCTTGGAGGGTGAAATATTTACCCGAAACTTCATTTAGACCCTGGTTCCTGCGGTCGAAACACACCGAGTACCACCCCAAAGTTCCTAGTTCCTGGGGAAAGTTCCTGCGGTGGAAACGTTATGAACAAACGTTCTTTCAGTAACGTTAATAGAATGTTCTTTCAATGTTATTTGGTCTTTAATAATGTTCTCAACATGTTAACGTAAAAAAACATTATTTATACATAGATTTTTTAAAAGCATTTTAGTTGGATAATTGTCAACTCCTCGCTTCAAAATGTTCAGAGAACATTAAAAGGTAACATTCCTATAATGGTAAATTGAATGGAATGTTCCCTTGACTTTTGCATTATCAAGAATAAAAATAAAAATAAAAAACCCTGAACGTTTTGAATGTTTCGAGAACATTCAGAAATGGTACTTTCATAACTAAACAAGAACATTAGCAAAACATTTTTAGATTTTTTTTTCTGTTAGCTGGGAGAGGTGTGAAAAACATGAAGAGAGCTCATTGAGTGCAATGACACCAGAACTGGATTCTTAGCTCTGATTAATTGTCATTTCTGTCTCTCACTTTGCAGGCCACACTTTTACAGAGATCCTCGCATTCCAGCCACCCATCACAGAGATCAGAGACTCCAAAGAAACATCCCTCTGAGACATATACATACACAGATATACGCAAATACACATACTGTGTCTCACTATGTCATTGATATGCATAAGTGTGTGACAAATACAGAGAGAGAACAGAAAATGGAAGGAATGTAATCCGTATGACTTGGTGACAAACTCACTTACATTTACTTGCTTACAATGTTGTTGTCAGTTATAAGGTTCCATGTTATTTTATTTTAAGGTTATGTGAATAATTTTTCTTAAACAATTTGAATATGCAAAATCCACGTTTTACCTGCAACCAAAAGCAGCCCAAAAAACATTGTATTTGAATGCTAGTCTTAATGATTTCAGTGTTCCAGTAGACAATATGTTTACTTTACCGATCAGTTCTTATTTAATTTATACATTTTTACATGCCATGGTTAGAACATTTAACACCACACTTCTTTTTTAATGAATAAAACCATCTAAATCAATGTCTCATGATTTATTTTATTATTTTTCAATAAATAATGTGAAGTATTTATCTTCTCTCAGTGCAACAACCCGTAGTATTTTCTCGGGAAAATACAAATACCTAACACAAAACTAAAATATTAATATTTAATGTACAGCTCTGCTTCTCTCGGTTTACTCTAAAGGTGCATGTGTACTATTTTCCCACACAGACAATAGAATTTACTAATACAGGCTGGCTGATAAAAATGAAAAACAACAACAACAAGATAGTTATGCAAGTCACTTTGGTTGAATGATGTGAAAGATGCTCTGTAAGTTTCAATAACAGAAGTTTCATTTGACGTAAATTGTTAGATATTTTAGAGCAGAAATGGCAGAAAAGAAACGCTTTTAATTCAGTTTTTAATTCTGCACAGTTATATTAGATGTCAAGTGCTGGCAACTAAAAACAATTAAAAATTCCTGCTAAAACGTAAAAGTTTTTTTAAGCACAGCAGGTCTGTTCCTTAGTAAGGTGAAATTAGTCCCACCTGTTCAAACATGATTTGATCCCACTTAACATAATGACACTGATTACGTATGTGGCCAGTCCTGAGGTCTTTATAAAAGCTGTAGGCTTGTCTTAAGTTATTTTGTAATTTCACACACCACCACCATGAGGAGAGTGGCTTTATTTCTACTGCTGACGGGTCTCTTGGCCAATGGACACGGTGAGAAACTTTAAGAAAAACTGTTTGTTTTTATAAATCGATATGCTTGTTGTTAAGTGTTCAGTCTGAATCAAACTCTACAGAGTTACGCTGGGAAAACGCCTTTGATCAGCCTCTAGAGTTTACGTGCCCCAAGGGACAGTCAATATCCTACATAAAGAGGTGAGTAGAGAGCAGATTCAGAAAAGGTATAGATACCATGCGCCACCGTGGTCAACAAGAATACAGATCAATAAATATACTTGTGTCCAAACACAGTTTACACTAAAATCATGGATTTTATTAGCCATAATAGATAATGTATGTAATTTATTTACGTTGTAACCCCAGAAAAAGTGGGCAATAATTTTACTTTAAGGATTAAAAGTATTATATTGGATTTGGAAATGAGTAAGAGTCAATATTCCATTAAAATAGTAACATTCTTATAATGAAATACAATCCTTATACTTATTTATAATCAGAAAAATCAAGTTTTAATTAATGTGTCCCTCACTGTTTCCCTGCCTAATGAATCCAAAGCGAAAATCATAATCATCACGAGGACAGGGTGTGGGAGTTTGGCTGTAAGGACACCTTTGACTCCAGTTCAGACTGTTTCTTGTCCCCTTACGCCAATGATTTTGACCAACCGTTCACCTTTGAGTGTCCACCACACCACATCATTACAGGAATGAGCAGCTTCCACAGCAACAAGCACGAGGACAGACGGTGAGCTCTGATTTTGGACTGGTTTTGACGTTTTGCACGAGCTAATATTACCCTTTTTTCCACACAGGTGGCAGTTTAACTGCTGTAGAAGTAATGGCCACTGCACTGCTCACTGTGAGTGGACCACTTATGTGAACTGGTTTGATGAGCTTTTCCACTGGACCGTACCAAACCATAACTACCTAGTGGGTGCTGAAAGCTACCATGATGATAAACATGAGTAAGTACAGCTCCACAAAATAATACATTAATATTAGGGCTGCACGATTAATCGCAGTGATCAAATCTATGTCAATCAGCACTGCTTTATTATTATGAAAATACCTGAGAAGGCTTGAAGAACTCAAATACACCATCTTGATGCAGTAGTGTTTATTGTCCTCAAGTTTCATCAGTCAAAGCGTTTCTATCTTGGTTTTATTCAGCCTGCAGTGCTAGCTTAGCTTCACATTAGGGATCTCCTGAAAACAAACGATAATTTCTCTAACGCAAATGTGGAGTTTCTGCTTGAGGGCCCTCTGGCCTCCAGTATGAATGACATTTTTTGGTAACAAATGAAAAATACTTCTCTATATATAAATTTATTTGACAATCCCATGTGTTTCTTAAATATACAGGCATTTTCTTCCCCACAGTGGATGCATAAGGCTTATATTTCATATTAAAGACGCAGACTTTAAGAAATTGATATCATGGATAAAAAGCGCACATTGTTATAATAATTTTACAATAAATCCTTAGACTTTTCTAATGATTTTTAGTCAGGCTGTCCGCATATTAACCGGTAACCCAGCAGTTTTTGTAAAATACATTTTCTGTAAAATTTTAGTAGTAGTAAGATTTATTCTTAAATACTCTATTTTTAATAATGAAAATGTTATTGTAATATTTATTTTGTTAAATATTTGTATTTAGTAATAATAATTCTTCTTCTTATTATTATTATTATTATTATATATATAATAAATATTGCATTTCAATCGCAATTAGATATTTTCCCCAAATCGTGCAGCCCTAATTAATATTGTCTAATGTTATGCAAGTGAGAGACAATAGTGATTATCAATAAATAAATTCTTTCAGGTATTCCCTGTTGAGGTTTATCTTATGTAATGACCTAGCTGCGTATTATGAGGCTTCTTACCAAATAAATATATGGGCATGGTCAATTGAAATGACTGTGGTCATTATATAGTGCAGAATGCCATGATTGACCAATCAGAATTAAGGATTTTATACAGCTGCACAATTAAGATGAATAGTTTCATACTACAAGCAGATTTATAATATTTTCAGGAAGAACATTTGTTTCGTTTGAATATTTGTTAATTTCGAATATCGATAAAGGTTTTCAGTTGACTGTGAAAAGGGTGATGCAAATATGATGTATGAACCTGCATATTCCAATGCTAAAAATGTATTTTTAAATGTTTTTCAGAGATCGGCGCTACAAGTACAAGTATTGTACCAAAGTGCAATGCTGAGACTCGATACACTCAATATATATCCTCAAATTCAAATCTGAAAAACAAGATGGAAAGAGAACGCCATTATTGACCTACAAAATAAAGAATAAAAATCATTCTAAGGCTGCAAATATGCAAGTGTCTTTTTTTTTTTTTTTTTTAATTATAAATAACATTGAGGTCCAAATCCATTTCATGAAATGATTAGCATTTGAATGGTACCAACATACACTCACCTAAAGGATTATTAGGAACGCCATACTAATACTGTGTTTGACCCCCTTTCACCTTCAGAACTGCCTTAATTCTACGTGGCATTGATTCAACAAGGTGCTGAAAGCATTCTTTAGAAATGTTGGCCCATATTGATAGGATAGCATCTTGCAGTTGATGGAGACTTGTGGGATGCACATCCAGGGCACGAAGCTCCTGTTCCACCACATCCCAAAGATGCTCTATTGGGTTGAGATCTGGTGACTGTGGGGGCCATTTTAGTACAGTGAACTCATTGTCATGTTCAAGAAACCAATTTGAAATGATTCGAGCTTTGTGACATGGTGCATTATCCTGTTGGAAGTAGCCATCAGAGGATGGGTACATGGTGGTCATAAAGGGATGGACATGGTCAGAAACAATGTTCAGGTAGGCCGGGGCATTTAAACGATGCCCAGTTGGCACTAAGGGGCCTAAAGTGTGCCAAGAAAACATCTCCCACACCATTACACCACCAGCCTGCACAGTGGTAACAAGGCATGATGGATCCATGTTCTCATTCTGTTTACGCCAAATTCTGACTCAACCATCTGAATGTCTCAACAGAAATCGAGACTCATCAGACCAGGCAACATTTTTTCCAGTCTTCAACTGTCCAATTTTGGTGAGCTCGGGCAAATTGTATCCTCTTTTTCCTATTTGTAGTGGAGATGAGTAGTACCCGGTGGGGTCTTCTGCTGTTGTAGCCCATCTGCCTCAAGGTTGTGTGTGTTGTGGCTTCACAAATGCTTTGCTGCATACCTCGATTGTAACGAGTGGTTATTTCAGTCAAAGTTGCTCTTCTATCAGCTTGAATCAGTCGGCCCATTCTCCTCTGACCTCTAGCATCAACAAGGCATTTTTGCCCACAGGACTGCAGCATACTGGATGTTTTTCCCTTTTCACACCATTCTTTGTAAACCCTAGAAATGGTTGTGCGTGAAAATCCCAGTAACTGAGCAGATTGTGAAATACTCAGACCGGCCCGTCTGGCACCAACAACCATGCCACACTCAAAATTGCTTAAATCACCTTTCTTTCCCATTCTGACATTCAGTTTGGAGTTCAGGAGATTGTCTTGACCAGGACCACACCCCTAAATGCATTGAAGCAACTGCCATGTGATTGGTTGATTAGATCATGGCATTAATGAGAAATTGAACAGGTGTTCCTAATAATCCTTTAGGTGAGTGTATATACAGCATGACTACTTTTTTTTCTGATAAGGACTGTGGGTACAAAAACTTGCAACTCTAAGACCACTATCTGTATTTATATTTACTTCTGAATATTTTTTTACATAAATGATATCATAATATTCAGAGTGAAAATGAATTTCAGAATGTCTCAGCGTGATTTGAGATGCTCCAGAGCATTGATCTTCAAGTAAGAACATGTGACATTTAACATGTGAACAATGTGCAGATGTCAGCAACCTAGAAATGTGCTAGAATCACAACTATACTGAAAATAACAACACAATATAGTAAAAGAGTTCTGAGATTTGACATGGTGCAGGAGTCACACTTTATAAAACTACTAAAACACCATTCTGCAATCATTTTATCATATCCCATGACTCAATATTCTCTCCAAGTTCAATGCACCTCAGAAATAAACGCAAGATGAAAAAAACCCCACAGAAACAGTACGAGGATTGTACACATTTCGTTGAAATTAGTATGCGGTGGTACAAAACATGACAAGTGCTGTCTTTATGACTGTCTTTACATATCAAAAGTTGCATACTAAACAAAATCTATACCACTAATAGATGCATCTAGGGAACATTTACATTTATGCATTTGGCAGACGCTTTTATCCAAAGCGACTGACAGTGCCCTTATTACAAGGACAATCCCCCTGGAGCAACATGGAGTAAAGTGCCTTGCTCAAGGACACACTGTGACCGCTGGGATCGAACCAGTAACCTTCTGTATATCAGTTCCATGGTTTAACCCACCGGACCACCTTCTCACATGCAGTATTATGTTCTTAAAATACAAACAAATGGGGGGAAAAATATTTTATTTTGCATAGGGAACCGAGTCACAGCAAAGAATCCAAAATTAGGTGGACTTACCTGGTGAGTGAGGCTCAATCCTCATGAAACAGTCTCGCCCCTGAATCCAGAGAATTCAGCACTGATGGGAGACTGGTGAGGAACATTAGGAGTGATGGGTGAGGAACATTAGGAGTGATGGGTGAGGAACATGAATTGCTTTTTGAGCTGAAGAAAAGTTTCAATAAGAAATACATTGACACAAGAAGAAGAAAAATTTAAATGCTCTTTAAAAAAAAAAAAAAAAAAAAATGTTTCGATGATAAACAGCTAAATAGTCATCACTTGAAAAGATAACCACAGCAACAGTATGCACTTTTCAATTGGTGTGGAGTGGTACATTCATAAAATATGAAAGGCTGTCATTATGACTTAACTGCAAATTTTCATATGGCAAATGGCACACTACACTAAAAAAGTACCATGCCACTATGGTACCTCATATAAAAAAAGAAAAGAAAAGCCATTAAGATACATTTTCTTAGGTGTGCAGCACACAAGGTGCGTCTCAATCAGTGTACACCATTTTGGGCACTGGGACAGTAAGAACCCAGGATCACAACACATTTGAGACACTGATGACTGATGATTTCCAGTGACACGACAACATCCTTGTTGTACAACATCACTACTGGTATTTATGAAGAATAAACAGCAAAACTGATATCTTTATTATATTATTATTTTTTATGTTAATTAATGTAGCCTACATTGATAAATAGCCTACTTGTTAGGCTACATAGTATACGTGCAACACTTCAGCCAGAATAAATAAATTATAAATGTTAGCTAGAATCTAGATTATGTTCATTACCTGGTAGGGATATTATGCTTACATATAATTACATAATGGTTTTAAAATCTATCATCTCTCAGAACATCGCGCTATTAGCCTACTTATGAGTAGGCCTAGTGGGTTGTCTCGTGTAATTTATGTTTTGCGTTTTAGAACTTCTGTTAAGGGAACAGCATCGACGCTCCCTGGTTTTCATAGTGCATTATGCATTGTGGGACTTTTTAGGGAGCGAACCTTCAACTTGCATTATTAGGATTTTGCGTTTGAGACAGCCCTTAAAATGGCTGACTTCCTGATTAGTGAACTTGAATTTGCAGCTGATTGAGACGCACCCATATCCTCGCGTAATGACTGACATTATTAGATAAACATTTAGGCAACAGTTTCATTTACCCAGTTCAAATAATGTATTAACATCGCTTTAAAACAGATGTTTTCTAAACTCTTACCCAGCTTTGAAGTCGTTATGCTTGTTGAGAATCCGCTAATGCATCGACAGTCAAGTTTGCAGGTGAGCGCGAGTAACGTCACGATAATAAACGCGTCCACCACATCACGTGATGCGTTACCTGCTGGTGTTTAAATTGCAGCCTGTGCAGTAATTTGTCATTTTAAGGCATAGGCTACCTAGTATAATACATTGTTGTTAGAGAGAGAGAAATATTCAGTCTTCAGAGATTCTAATTAACAAAGGTAAATATTTTAATTAACATATTAACTTCAACAAAATTGCAAAAATCTTGTACAAATTACCTTCATAACTGCATAAACATAAGCTTAAAACATGTACATGAGCATATAGCTAAAGTTACACAACGAGCTAGTACTTTCAATTAAAGAAACCCTGACAAAATGTAAAATTGTACACGTTTTAAATATGACTGTTATATTAGAGTTTAAAGGTCCCGTTCTTCTGATCCCATTGTTCAAACTTTAGTTAGTGTGTAATGTTGCTGTTAGAGCATAAATAATACCTGTAAAATTATAAAGCTCAAAGTTCAATGCCAAGCGAGATATTTTATTTAACAGAAGTTCCCTTTCAAAGCCTACAGCGAACGGCCGGCTTGGACTACATCCTGGTACTTCCTTCATATATGACGTCGATAGAACAGTAGAACAGACTAACCTCCGCCCACAAGACTACACGAAAAAAGGGGGCGTGGTCTTGTTGCTGTCCCACGTGGAGAAGAGGAAGTGTGGCGAATTGTTGCAGTGTGTTTGTCGCCATGTCGTTGAGACGCTGTTATTTTCATCCCGGAGTCAAATCACCTTTGTTTGGCTTTCCCAGGGACGCTGTAGAGATCATTAAGTGCATATATCTCCCGTTAAGAGGCGTGACCTTTCCACGTTCGCTAAGCTGCGGTCGAATCACAACACAGGAACTGTGCCACGTTCGCTAAGCTGCGGTCAAATCACAACACGGGAACCGCTGGCACAATCAGAACTCGTTACGTATTTCTGAAGGAGGGACTTCATAGAATAAAGGAAGTCATCAGCCGTTTTCAGGACAGTGAAAACAGCGGTATACAGATGAGTAAATTGTGTTAAAAATACTGTGTTTTTTTACACGCGAAACATGAACACATGTTATATTGCACACTGTAAACACAATCAAAGCTACAAAAGAACACGAAGAACGGGACCTTTAAGACTATAAAATCATCAGAAAACTACACACAAAAAAAACATGGACCAATATTCCATCAACATGCAAATGAGGTTCACGCACCCATCTATGTCTACAATATGGTTTTAGTTGAAAAATATGTTAGGCTATGTCCTGCCGGGTTAAAACTGGCCCGGGAATACTAAAGGTGTATCATTTTTTTAATACAGTGGAAGAGTTAAGAATAATATTTCAAAGTGAAGTCAAAACAGCTCATTTCCAAACTGAGAAATGATTAATGTTCCACCTACGACCACAAAGTGGCAGTACAGACCAAGTTTGTATGGAAACAAAGAGAGTCACATCATATAGTGACCTAACTGTTAAACACTCCTCTCTACTGTAATGATATTATCACCTGCATTGTTGCAATTTGCATGTCCTCATTGCCCTCTTCCTTGTTTTACTTTCTCATTCACCCCCTCTTTCTCTCTCAGTTTATCCTCCTCCTCTTTTGAATCTGACCTTGGCTGGAACTTAATATTTAGCTTGTAAAAGTCACATGAGCCGAGGAAACAAACTAACAAACACCACTGTGTTATTGTGTGGAGTTGAGGAAGCAGGTTGCAGAATGCCACAGATGGTCTTGGTGATGTATGTCTAGCAGGTGGAACGTGGGATAGACAGGGTCGGTCATGGCCACTGTGTATCCGGCTAAAACAGAGCTGATATCCCACACACACACACACACACACACACACACACACACACACACACACACACACACACACACACACACACACACACACACACACACACACACACAGTTTGTCAGTGTGACCAGATGCATTATAAAAAGAAACATCAGCAGAGACATACACTCACATGCATTATTAGATTATTCTCTTGCATTTTACTAATTTCCCTTTTTGTCTTTCAAAAGAGATCATTCTGGCTTCTGTAGTAAAATTGTACATTCAATCACTGCAGTTCCTGAGCATTTTGTGCAAAATGAAATTCTGCTCTTTCAGTTTGGTGTGTGTGTTCGATTCCCATGCCCATGCTTGTCTTTCCCACATCTCAGATATCGAGCTAAAAGTGAAACATCTCTCATTGTCAAGGTCTCGTGGGGGATAGGGGGAGGTGTTAGACAGAGAAAGGAGAAACAGAAAAATAAAGAGGAGAATAAAGGAATAGATGCCAGGGAGGGAGGGCGGAAGGAGAGAGTGATAGAGAGAGGGAGAGTGTGTCCCTGCCAGGACTCACGTAGACCCACAGCTGCAGAGCCTTTCTGATCCCAGTACCTCCCTTCACCCCGCCGTCACGCTCCCAGAGCTGAAAACGTGTGTGTGTGTGTGTGTGTGTGTGAGAGAGAGAGAGTGAGTGAGTGAGAGAGAGAGAGAGAGATTTCTCGCATTTCTATTTGTAGGTCAAGCTGTTTAAATAACCTGATTGTCTGGGAGGCACCACACAAACTTTGCCACCAACATGTATGCGTGTGTGTGCTGCTTCTCGTAGTACAGTATATATACAGCACACATCAGCTGAGAATAGACATCCATTGCATACATACATGTAGAGCAGTGTCTTGTATGACAGCACATCTCTAGCTGAGCTGAGTTGCTTATTTGATTAATGCCTAATTCTGATTGGTTGCTGCTTTGCTCTTTTCATTCCTGCATTATGGTGATTGGTCACTGGTTTGCTTTGTTGATGAATGACTAGCTCTTATTGGGTGCAACTTTAAAACTGTTAGATTTTCATTACTGAAATGCAGCTTCCGGTATAAAGAAGCAAGCCATTTATTTAACCTTCATTTTATCTCCTTCATTGCATTAACTCAAATGTTTAATTTCAATTAACTCAAAAGTTTAAGGTAATCAGGTAACTTACTTTAAAAAAAAAAAGTTAAACCAACCATAATTTTATACAGCAAGCGATCATTATATAAAAACATTTGACCACAGAATGACCGCCAATTTGATATAGTTTGCCCAAAAATGAATATTCTGTCATAATTTCCTCACCCTCATATCATTCCAAACTCATAAGACTTTGGTTAATCTTCGAAACACAAACCATGATATGAAGTGACATGAAATGAGGTTTCTGCCCCTCCATTTAAAGTCCAGGTATTAGAAGATCCAAAAAGGTTATAAAGGCATCGTAAAATTTATGCATATGAATTAGGTTTAATATATGACTTGTTTGGAAAATTGCTTTATCCACCTTATTTTGTGGCTTCCGATTTATTATCCACTCTAGGTAAATAACTAGAAGAATAACAAAGTGCAGTAAATGGTATTTGCACTACAAACCAGTGTGGTTATGAATATGATAATAAATGAAAATAATATGATATGAAATACCATTTTCTAATATCAACCACAATAATGGGCTGTTTTTGGTTGGCTAAAGTTGAGTTACAAATGGTTTTATTTATTTTGTTAGTTTTAATTTGTGTTTCAACAGTTAACCAAAGCCTTATGGGTTTGGAATGACATGCGGGTGAGGAAATTATGACAGAATTTTCATTTTTGGCTAAACTATCCCTTTAAATATATCAGAAAGTTGTAACATTAAATGTATTAAAAATTTGTATTTTAATGATATAAGCGTCTATTTTTGCCTGTGCAGTCTGTACGACATGTATGTAGACTGTACGATGAAGACACCTATTGAAACGTAGGCTATGATGCAAGTTAGTATAGAAGAATAATGTCATCAGCATGTGTTAGTGGTAAACAAACAGACCAAGATGAATCGCACTTTGGCAATAGTGGTTTTTATGCATGCTGAGTTTTAACGCCATATAGCGTTGATCAATATGCCATTTCATGTTGCATTTTTATTGGCTTTAGAGAGTGGACATAGGTTGTAGCAGCAAACACACTGTAGTTCCTATCATACACCCGGCGCAATGTGACGCAAGTGTTTTTTACTAGTTTCAGCCCAACGCAGTTATCAATTTCACATCCAGCGCCACATTGTTTAAATAGCACTCGAGGTGTGTTCAGGCGCATTGTTGGCGCGTTGCTATTTTGAGGCAACTGAAAACGACTGCGTCATTGACCAACCAAAACCTGGTCTAAAGTCAATAGCGCTGTATTTTTGTTTTATTTAAAGGGCGCATTAGTAATATGCGCCTATAGGCGTGTGCACAACGCATGTCCACTCTGCTTATTACACACACAGGGCAGCAGCACACAAACATTTTTAAATATTGAAAATAAAAGGATTCCTCTCTGGAGAAGCGGTCAGTCTTTCCATTTGCAAGCACAACTGTCTTTTAAAGGGAATGGGAGATGAGATTGATTTATTGCACGTTACGCCCAAAACACACCCATGGCTGATTAAAGGTGCACTATGTAACTTTTCCGTCCACTAGAGGTCGCCTATTTAAAACAAAGGCGTAGTTTGATGATGCCACGTTTGAGCGCAGAATCTTGGGACATGTGGTCTTCACCTCACAGCCGGTGGAAAAGAATCGGGATAGGACTCGGGCAGAAATCATGTTCATGGATGCGATTATTAACGTTACTGTAGTATGAAGCAGAGCAGGGACGAGTGTTGTGAAGCTGAGCAAGGCCGCTGGAGCAATTGTTAATAAGATGAACACAACACACGCCTTGCGAGCAGCGGGACTTTTATTATGACACAGTCGCACAACACATCTGAGTGTGTTGAAAATTATGTTATGACGTTACTCTGTGCGTTCTCTCGGCGGCTGCTATGACACTTGTTGCACACTGCAGTGAGAGTAAAGCGTTTCTGCAAAATAAAACCGGACACCGAGGGTAACGCAGATATGATGTCATCGACAGGCGACTCTCTCACGCCTCCTGGTTCCTTGGTTAAAATAGCAATTTCTCACCATTTACAAATAGTTGGAAACATTTGGGATATTGTAAGTACTCAACTGAACAAAATATATAACACTGGCCTAGTGGTTTTTGGATATTTTACTGAAAAAATGTTACATAGTGCACCTTTAAGAGACTAGGTAAAACCCTTTTGGACTATGCGCCTGGAGCGCCGACTGTTTTTTCCATCATTTAACTAGCAAAAGTGGATTCGGACACGCCCTAAGTGCACCTGCGCCATGCGCTTCAGACCATGCTCTCAGATCATTAAAATAGGGTCCTGTGAGATGCTCATGCTAAATTTCTGACACTGTCTTGTGACCAAAGATAGCCTGCGATAATTTTTTCGACAGTGACAACACCCATCTTTGAACCTCTCTCACTATAGCTGGAACAGAAGCAGTGTGTTAAAGTCATCTGGATACTAGTCAGATGCATTAGAACATTCTGTGATCAGACCCATCAGCAACTACAATGGTCTACTGCCACCATAAATATGATCTATTACACAGAGACACGAAACACTGCAAGGCATGATTTCAGAGCAATAAAAGACGGCTGAGAAAGTTCAGTAACACTCATTAGTGTTGAAGCATTCCTCATTTGTAAGAGCATCTGCTAAATAACTAAACAAAAGCCAATGTAGCCCCGGCTTACACGTCTGAAATCTAAAAGCACACGCAGACTGAAGGAGAAGCCTATTTTTATAATTTCAAGGTTTCCTAAGGGGAGCCGTATAACATCATCTTGGCAGCCGGTGATGCCAGCTGGCTGTCTGGGAGCTAGTGATTCTGACATTGATAGTCTCTTACAACAGTAGGGCATCTGATTACACATTGTCTGAAAAGATGAGGAGCATCTGTGAAAAGAGAAGATTCATTCAGACACCTGTAATTAACTTGCAATCTGATTATACATCTCGCTCATTAATCTTCTCAACAACTATGCACTCTTTAAAAAGGGTGCACTCTTCAAGGCTTCTGTACATATTGAATGACTGAATTAGAATCATTGCAGTTCTTCATATATAACAATAAATATTATTAATATATACACAAAGGTTTGGAATAATTAAGATTGGTTTAATGTGAAAGAAATATCTTATGCCAACCTACACTGCATTTATTTATTTTTTTCAAAAATACAGTAAAACACTAATATTGTGAAATATTATTATAATTTCTATTTTATTACATTTTAAAATGCAATTTATTCCTGTGATGTCAAAGCTGGATTTTCAGCATCATTTCTCCAGTCTTCAGTGTCACATGATCGTTCAGAAATCATTCTAATATGACAACTTTTTGATCAAATGCATTTAAAGCAGCACTAGGTAACTTTTCAACCTTCATAATATATTTTCAAGACTCTTGTGATGATACATCGACTTACAATAGGTTGAATGGCACGTCTGCCATAGCCTGACGGGGTCTGTATCGTTTTTAATCGTACTTTTAAACTTCGGGTTTCGGGTAGTAACCCGAGAAAAAAAAAAACTACAAAATTCGACTGCTTTATGGCATATACGTCACTTCCACCATCACCCCCACTTCCTTAAAGGGTTAGTTCACCCAAAAATGAAAATTATGTCATTAATTACTCACCCTCATGTCGTTCGACGACCTCCGTTCATCTTCAGAACTCAAATGAAGATATTTTTGTTGAAAGCTGATGGCTGAGAAAGGCCTCAGCAAGCCCTCCATAGGGATTCAGTACATTTACTCTCACAAGACCCATAAAAGGCAATAGTTTTTGTGCGCAAAAAAAAAATCTAAATAACGACTTTATTCAACACGAACTTTGGCCTCTGCCGTGAACTCATGAAGCACCATGACGCATGCGCGAGAATATTACGCAGATCCGGCGTTCGGACACCAGAAGCGAGGATGAGATGTGTTTACAAGCAGAGGAAGACGCGCCATATCTAAGCTGTTGAATTCTACATTGATCGTGCTTTAGGTCTCGGCGTAGTGCTCAAAATGGGACTAAAGTGTGCATTTCATGGATTCCCGAACTCCGGCGCTACGTCATATTCTCGCGCATGCGTCATGTCAACAAATGCACATGCGATGCATCCCCTGATGCAGGATGACAGAGTTTACGACAGTAGTAGAGGACAATACTGTTTCCCAACTGTAGGGGGACCCCGAGAGCAAAACCTACCTAGTGCTGCTTTAAAAGATTAAAACATTTAAAAAATCTTATTCCAACATTTTGACTTGTAATGTACATTATATTCCAAATATATTGATGAATAAATCAGAATGTAACACCTATTAAATGAACAAATGATCACAAGTGTTGTACTTTGATATGTGACATTATATGCAGCTTGGATCCTTAACCACTGTTTACCACTTCCAGTGTTTAATAAACCTGATATGATGGAACACGTCATTGATTTTTAAGGATTTAATGATCACCTGTGTGAAGAAACTGTGAGAAACTCAGTTTACAGTAAGCCATACGCCTTCAATTCTCTCAGACAGAAGATTTTCTGAATGAATCTGCGGCAGGCTATGTTGACCCAGCTTTGCTGTGTTTCTCACTGCAGCTGGTTCCCGTAGCGACAGCAGACATGGCAAGCTGCACGTTGCCACGGCGCTGAGCTCAGCCAGCCACTAAGGGCAGAGCGCCAGACAGTCAGCTGACTAGAGAGAGAGAGAGAGAGAGTGAGTGAGTGTGTCTGGATATGGCTGGGACTTGTAAAGGGGCCAATTGGGAAAGAGAGAGAGAGAGTGAACGAAGGACTTTGTAAGGACGTGTTATGTAGTTTGAGGCCAAAAAGCAGAAATGGACTTGAATTGAAAGAAAGAAAGAAAGAAAGAAAGAAAGAAAGAAAGAAAGAAAGAAAGAAAGAAACTGAGAGGAGGACTTTGAAAGGGTGTGGAAAAAGAGCAAGTCAGAGTTCATAGCAATGCACATAATGACAGTATTTTTGTCCATCATTTAGCTGATCAAAATGCCTGTTCAGTGCAAAATACAGATGATGGTTATAAGACCCCTTTATTGACATGAAAGTCTTCTGAGAAGTTTAGCATGTCACATATTGGAGTTTTATCGTTAAAAGCAGAAGAAATTCACATAAACTTTAACCATCAACTATCCTTATCTCTATGATTTTCTGCCTCACACTTTCTTACAGTTTCAGCTGACATTCAAATATGAAGGGGCAGGCTTTTCCATATTTCTGTGCTGACTTTAAAGGAAAATCTCTAGAATTTTGGATTCAAACATGGTAAAAAACATTTTTTTTTTAAAGTGTTAAACAGAGCTGATATAGAACTATTAGTCTTACTGGTAGCTAAATGTATAATTAAATTAACAGAAATATTTAATAAACGAGCACCTGAGGGATGCGCAGATCTTTTGGAATGACGTATGTTCCGATTCTGTGGAACTTTTGGTGAAATTCTGAGGGCGCAGATTCCGCGTGCAGCTGCTACCAAGTACGATAACTATAGCGGAAAAAAATAGAATGAAATTGTGAATTGGCGTGGACGCTAATATAGTTATCGTTCTTTGTGTGAACAGGCCTTAAAGGGGTCATGAACTGTGTTTTTTTATTGTTTTATGATGTGCACTTATAATGTTAGAATGCTTTTAAGATCAAAAAATGTCATCATTTATAAATAAAAGGCATTTTTCCTACCCTGATTTTATCCCTCTGCTCTGAACGCTCTGTTTTAAGGGGCGTGTCCACTGGGAGACTTCAGTGTAAACGCCCACTGCTGTGATTGGCTAACGTCTTTCCATTTGAAATAGTATTACTCTCTCTTTTAGCGAGTTTTTACATGGTTAACTAATGGTGAAAAGTGTTGAATTACATTTAGATCTATGACATTATATTTAGATCTATGACATTATATTTAGATCTATGGCATTACATTTAGATCTATGGCATTACATTTAGATCTATGGCATTACATTTAGATCTATGGCATTATATTAAGATTGTGGCATGAAAGGTTGCAGGGATGAACACTGTAGCCGATCACACAGCACGATCGTTTGCTGGGCCTGGTGTCTATAAAAGCTTTTCTTTGACTAACAAGGAAGTTTTCAGCTCTGAAACTTACAGGATATTCTTATATTACCATGACCTTTTATACATCAAAAGCTCAAGGGAAAGTTGATTTCTCAATTCATGACCCCTTTTATAGACCATTTTCACAGACTGTGATGACGCGTTTTAACGGTCATCAATATCGTAAATCCTGCAGCGTTTTTTGTATTTTCATAAAAAAAAATATAATGTACATTTATAACACTAATACTTTACAATAAAAAAAAGTTACCGCTGCTGTAAGGGTGTTTAGTAATAGCGTCTATGGGCGTGATGGTAAAAATTTACATATTTCTCTCTTTTCACTGCCGTTATCAATCTTGCTCTATTTTTTCCCTCTTTTTGAAAGTTGTGAAATCACAACTGTGGCGTTTTTCTTTTGCTATGTGAGCAAATGGGCACACAGAAAAATATTGAATGTATTCTCTCATTCACAGCTATAATATTTAACCCAACTATTACGACTTCCGCTCTGAGAAACCCGGAAATGTCAAAAGGGTCTATACCTTCAGATGATTTCACAATGATGGTTATATTATTCCTCCTTTCTCACAAAACTCTCAGAGCTCATGTTATCACTCACTAATTTATGGCAATGTTGTACCAGACCCCTAAACAAAATGGAGACCCTCCAAAATATTTCACATTTGCTGTCATACTGGTGAAATGAAGCTGGTTAAAAGGCCTCGATTGACCCTCCTACATGTTCCACCCATGAATTAACTTCCTATTCTTCGGAAATCCTCTGAGATACCAGAAAACTCACATTTATAACTAAAATATACAAATACCAGCACGTTTAGAAATGTGAATGTCAACACCCACGCTGGGATGACAGCTTTTGGCTTGTTTGCATGTTTAATATAAATGTTTATGTTGGAATATTGGGGAATCTGCTCCGAATCTTCCAGTGCCAGGAAAACCTGCGGGAGAAGGGAGTGGTTGAAGGCATTAATCGCATAAATGTTTATACTTGACTCTTTCAGGTCCTGTCATGCAAAAACCTACTGTAAATGTGAATTATTTGACTGCTTTTGCCTATCATGGCCACGTGAGAAAGAGGGAGAGAAATCTTTTCAGGTGCTAAGCCAAAATAATCCGGGAGGGGATGTGAGGGTGCGTTTCTCCTATAAATCTTGAGTCTTCAACACCGCTCAACAACTTGCAATCACTCGGATACCCTGTAATATGTGAACGTTAAAGGTGAAAGGATGTTCTATAAAGGCCAGTATCTGCTGACTGGTCTGGTTGCTCTTTAAATAGCCCACTGTCCACTATGTCCATGCTAACCATGGGCACAATTATGTCTTTTTAAAACCTCGACACATCACTTTCACTGTCCCTGTGACCTCACCAGATGACACACACCTGTCAAACTCAAGTGTTAATGTCGAGGAGCACATGACCTACCTATCAGGGATATTCTGCACTCTAATCAGTCAGGGACATGTAGGTCAAGGTTGCCTTGTAAGTGAAAGTCTTGACTAGAGGACAGCGAAGGCAAGCAACTCTTTAAGTCTGTTTTTGAATGTGTAAACTCTATAACCTTAAGTTCATTTTTATGTCATGTCTAGTCCGTTTACTATGGAAGCTTGTTTCCGACACAGAATAAAAAATGAAAAAGGTAATTGCGACTTTTTCTCTCACAATTACTTTTTTCTGCAATTGCACGTTTTGGACAGAATTGCAAAATATAAACTCGCTATTGCAGAATTGCAAGAAAACGTCATAATTTCAAGATATGAACTCACAATTGGGAGAAAAAAAAATCTGAATTGTGAGATTCACAATTATCTTTTAAATAGTTTTATTACGTGGCGGCAACAAGTTTCCATAGCTTTTCCGCCAGGGTTATTATTAACTAAAACTACTAAAAACATTTTTGTTTACTAAAATAAAGCTGAAATAAAATAAAATCTAAATAAATAGATATAGAACTGGAAAAAAATATAAACGCAAATTAGAAATGCTGACTTGGCAATTAACTGAAATAAGTTTAAGCTGAAGCACTAAAATGACTTACTGGAAACAAAAATAAATTAAACCTAAAGTGTAATATTAAAAAAAGCCAACAACATAAAATGTACTAATTAAAATGAAACTGAAAATATAAAAATAAAAACGAATTAAAAAAATGATTTAAAGCAATAATAGTATATAAATAATACTACAATAACACTGTTCTCCACTTTTTTCATTTATCATTTACAATCGTTCTAAACACCTGTTCTAACACACTAAGGGTACATTTACACAAACAATGATGCACTAAAAATGGATACGTATAGATGACAACGTTGTCAAAATGATGACAGATCCGCAAAATCAAGTAAAGACGCTGTATTTTTCATGCCAGGCCAGTAGTTGGCGATGCCACTTTGGAAAGAAATCAATGCGCCTATAGACTAAACAGGTAATACGCATATGCATGTTGTCGCCGTTTTAACAAATTTGCATTTTTGTAGTTTAGAGGATAACTGTATTGTTTTTTAAAAGATTGCACTTTGAAACCAGTTTTTCAAAGGTTTGGGTTTCCAGGCCCCCAAAATGCCGTTGTCGTGTAAATGAACAGCCAAAACGCATACAAAGTTTTCCGGTTTTAGTAAATCATGTAAAATCGTGTAAAAAGCCTAAAAAGTTCCACAAACCCTTCTGATCAACATCAATGCATGTCATCTAAAGGACAGATCAATGAAAATGAAAACTGTCATAATTTACTCTTTCCCCTATGGAACACAAAAGGCAAATTTCTGAAGAATAGTGTGGCCATATTGTTCAAATTTACATTAAATGTATGTATTTGGCAGACGTTCAAGCTGTACGTCAGTATGTTTCCGTGAGAATCAAACTTATATTATATAGCGTTGCCAGCGCTGTGCTCTCAACTTTAGGAGCTTCATGTTTACAGCTTCCATAATGAAAGTACAATGAAAGTGAATGATGACTATAGGGCAGTCAAACTCCGAAATGACAAAAAAGCCCTATAAAAGTATCATAAAAAGAGAAATATTCACGCTTCTCTTGTCCATATATGAAAGAGAAAGAGGTGCTGTTGAGCTCCAAAAAACACTATAAAAAAAGTACCATAAAACTATTCCAGATGAGATCTATGGTATAATTCAAGCCTTTTATGTTATATTTAAGCTTTTTGTGAGGAACAGATCTGTGTTTAAATCTCATTTGTATTCATGCATTCAAGTTCGATTATATACATAAAAAAATATATAATTATTAATATTCTGCATTTAAAAAAAAAGGTTTTGCATGACATAAATGATGACAGAATTTTCATTTTTGAGTGAAATGTCTCTTTAAAACTCTATCTTGATTTTAGCACTGCTGTGCTGTTTCCTACATTCAATTCAAATATATATTACGTATGCATAACTCCAAGAGTGAATGTGTACATTGAGAGGAAGAGAGTGACGTCTCTAAGCAACATGGTGTCTTGTTTAAAGGGGTGGTAAACCACGATTTGACTTTTCTAACTTTAGCTAGTGTGTAATGTTGCTGTTTGAGCATAAACAACATCTGCAAAGTTACAACGTTCAAAGTTTAAAGCAAAGGGAGATATTTGCTTTTAAAGAAATCAATTTCTAAGGACTACAGCAAACAGCTGGTAGGGACTACTAGACATTCACCCAGGGTTGCTGACATCACCAGCCCCAATATTTACATAAACCCCTCCTCCGAGAATATGAAATAAGGGGGGGCGAGGCCATTTTGTATCGCCGCAGGGAAGCGTTGTTATGGTTAGTAGGCTGGAGTGTTGTTGCCAATGCCGACGAAACGCTGTTATTTTCATCTGGAGTGCAGGTCCACTTTCTTCAGCCTTCCTAGGGACGGGGGTGCGTTGCAGTGCGTTTAACATACAACCTTATATGCATGCGTGTATGAGACAGAGGGGAACAGATCGCATTTGCAGCAGATATATGCTGCCCATCATAAATCAAAGCACGAGACAGACAGGGGTCGGAGGAGAAGACCGGAAAATGTGACATAATGGACACCATTCGTCTGTATTTGCAATACATGAGCCGCGGTTCAGCTGCACGAGACAGGCGGGCGCGCGTGGTTCACGCTGCACATCTCACGGAGGAAAGCTTCCACAATCTTCGCGAGTTCAATCAAGATGGATTTATAAACAGAAGCTGTTTACGGGCCACAACCTGTAAGTATGATTTATTTTTCATCAATGTGTTTTCCTGTAATAGTTTGTGTTGTTAATTGTACGTTGTAGCAAGGAAGTAAACATGACAGCGCTGTTTAACTCTGCAAACCAGTTTGTTAAATGCTCATTCATGCTTAACGTTATCCGACAAACACGTAATGTTACAAACTGTTTAAAATCTCAACAGCGAACTTGGCATTAGTGTAAATTATTCTTTGATTATGTATTGTTTATCTACAGGCATGCTAAACATGCTTCTGTGTTTGATTTGGCTACTAGTAAAGCCAATGTTTAGTGTTCGTTCTTGCGACAGATATTTGGCTATAATCGTTCTAAAAATACAAAAGTAACAGTGCCATTCAGTAGCGATCACTATAGATCCGCAGTCAGGTTCTGCTTGATCATCTTCACTAAAATTGTCTGGGTCTGATTCGGGCTCAAATTGGTATGGTTTTATTGACGCTATTGTACACAAAGCACAGGCTAGTAGCCTGAGGCTACCGGTAAAGGTAAGGGGCGTGACGCTTCCGAGAAACGTGCACTAGGCGGTTAGCCAATCACAGCACACTGGGCCAGCTAACCAATCTGAACTCATTGCGTATTTTTGAGGGACTGGCTTCACAGAAAATCCGGAAAGAAAAAAAAATGCAGTATCAGAAAATCCGGAAACCATCAGACCGTTTTTACAAGGAGGGACAGAGCAGTGTAGAATAAAGGTCAAATATATGAAAAATACTGCATTTTTTTTTTAACGAAGCATGAACACATGTTACAGTGCACCCCACAAACACAATCAAGCCTTCGAAAGAGTGTGCTTTACCACCCCTTTAAAATTCTCTACACTGGCTCACATGCAGTCTTTAGGTTGTTAAGGCTGTAATAAAAGTTGATAGTAAATTCTGCACTTAAAAATCCTTCGATGCTTCTCACTGACCCATTCCACAGCCCTGCTTTGAGAAGCAAGGTGACTTTGAGCCAAACATTGTGTGGTGTTTAGATTGGTACTCGGTGGAGGTCCAGAATCACAGGAGATCAAACAGACCCTCCACGTCAACCTTCAGCCTTTGAGGGACAACAGCAGTGGCATAACACACTAAATATTAACCAGCGAGAGAAAGGGTTGTTACATAAGAGTGTGTATGTCACTCAGAGGTTAATGTATTACCTATATCGCTTCACATCGCTCTTCTCCTCTATCGAGCATCCAGACTGTCCATCTGGTTTCTGTCAGAGTGGGAGAGCGAGGTGATTCTCCGTCTCATTCCACGTGAATTGTCCCGAGAGTTAGTGTGACAAAGTCAGATTTAACAGCTAATATATTTTTGGAATGTTAAATAACTTCCAGGTGGAGTTTAGTGTACATTTCCAAACTGTGCAGTCTACGATATAATTCTGCTGACGGTGTGTCCCGTGAGTGTGTTCCAGCATCCTTCCTGCTTTATGGAGGACATCTGCACAAAGGGACAATTTGGCTGACTGACCCGGCTGGTGCACCTGGGACCACATGGCCTCCAGAATAGCTGTGTAAAAGGCACTTTTGAACTTTCTTTTTTTTTTTTTTTTATGTCAAAGTTGTGATTCAACACAAGCTCTTCAGCTAACTCAAATATGTACTAAGAACGGTTTGCTAACGTTCCCTTTATTATTTCTGAATGTTCTACGGAATATTTTTTATTTTTTTTTATTCTTATTCTGTTATACGAACAATTGTGTCATGCAGCAAACATTACGGAAATGTTACTTTTAAATTGGGTTCGGTACCGAAACCCGGTGCCATGTGTTACCGGTATGTACCGGACCTAATCAGAAAGCAGATTTCGGTGCCACTTAAATTCAAACGTGCTTTCGCGCGTTGGCTGGCGTCGAGCCATATCACGTGACATATCATGACAATTCAGTGTTTTCAACCACATATTTGAGGTTTCAGACATTTAAATGCACATATGTACTAGCAAAAACACACACTGATGTCTATAGGGAAAACAATCCTTTCAGACCGTTATAACTTGACTACGTGTTTTATTCATATCAGATACACATTATATAGTTAACTATTGTCTTCTCCCAGTACACCGGTAACTTACTTTCATGTATTTTGTGAGACGAGAATGAATTTATGTGATGTAAATCTGACAGATCCGATTCTCTGAGGCGCAAACTAACATGGCGCCGCCCATCGCGCATTATAGATCAACTAACACACATTTACTCAACACATATTTGAAAATCAGAATATCAAATAGTTCATGACATAGTTAACAAGTTTGTGAATATTTTAGAATAAAAAAACCCCCCGAAATAAACCCGATAGGGCTGAGCTGTCATACAGCGCTATTGTGGCACGATGCGTCGCCATGGAAACAATAAGGCGACGCGTTCTAAAATATTTAGCCAGAGAATAGTGTCATATTTCTTTAAAATAATGCTGAAGCTGGTTTGTAGCATACCAAGAATACAGAAGACTGCTGTTATTACTGTTGTGCGTTCACACCGCCGCCGGCGAGAGCGTCAAACTTCGCTCTGGCCGCCCTGCCATCGACGCTGTAGAAAGATTCGTGGACGTGCTGCCGCTCTGACGTAGATAAAATGCTTGGTCTTTTTTAAAACTGCATTTAAAGGAGCTGCAAAGCAAACAATTATGTTGATCGGCGTTTGTGCAGACTAGTAGGGTATAACCGTATAATATAACCTCATGAAATCATTTAAATGTGAAAGTTAAAAAAAAGCAGATTGATGGAAAGAACTTAACAATTATAGTTACATGTTTGCTAACAAAATAAACAAATTAAAAGCCATTTGTGTGGTGTATAAATAATGTTGCGTGTCTTCTTATCGAACCCGCTGCACCAGCAGTGATCAACCTCTCCTATTTTGCTTAGCGGAGCACTACTACATTCCCATTGGTTGCCGCCGAATCGCGTCATAGCTCATTACCATAAAGTTGACCTGATTTCAACTCTCCTCGACGCCCAAATCGTCCAAGACGCGCCGCTCTCGCCGCCGGTGTGAACGCACAGTTATTTAGTGTTAAATTAGTTGTAGTTGGGTTAGGTGGTTACTGTGAATTTGTTAAGTAATTTGTGTTTTGTATTTATTTATATATTTATACTTTAAACTTGTAATAAATTGTTCAATTTAAATAATATATATATATTTTTTAAGTATCGGTTCAGGCACCGGTACCGTTTTAAAAGTATCGGTTTGGCACCGGTATCAAAAAAACCCCAAACGATAGGGGAGAGTGGGGTAATGTGAGACATCGGGTAATGTGAGACACCCCCTGTATCTAGTCAACAGAACACATTTGTGGTCATATGACCATTATGTTTTCAAGCCCCTTCAATTTCCCCTTGGTCATGAAGGAGAGGACGTGGGGTAAAGTGAGACAAATGCTGTGGGGTAAAGTGAGACAAGAGGCACAAGTTAAGTTTAGTCTTAAACATATTTTAATGTAATATTACATTAATATGTTTTAATTTTAAATGTCATAAACATTGTAGAAAAGCCATCATGCCATTCAATACACCAGGAAGACAACCTGGGGTTCCTAAAAGTGATGAGTTGAAGAAGCTGCCTCAACCTAAAAGGCCTGGAGGAACCACACGGAGAGAGCAACTCCTCATCTTTCCCTGTAACCTTCAGGAATGTAGAGTAGGCCTAGCTGTAGAGTATGACAGTAGGCTGGTGTTCTAATCCAGGTCGGTCTAGTCCTGTGTTCTGAGTCCCAGGCTGTTCTAGCTGGTTCTGATTGTCCTTTGCTCTGACCCCCAGACTCCAGCTGGCTCTAAGGGTCCTGTGTTCTGACCCCCAGACTGTGTCTAACTGGTTCTATCGGTCATTTGAATGTTAATGAAAACATTTTGAATTATATTATGTTGTATTTGATTTTGTTCAGAGTTACTTTCAAGTGTTTAGAAAAAAATGTGCTTAATTGACCAATCCTCATGATTCTGTTACTAGTCCGACATTAGTTCTGGAGTGTGTGGTTATCAAGCTAGCTGTCAGGATTCTAACTGTTACAACTTGTGTTGTTATGGTAGTTTCAGAGTGGAAAAAGTAAGTGGTTCACTTTAGCCCCTTGATTTCTCTGGTCTGTCTCAGTTTACCCCTAAGCTGGGGTAAAGTGAGACACAAGACAACTTTTTTAAAAACAATCGTATTTTCACTGACCTTCGTCCTAAATACATTCTGATAATTTCCATTGCTAGGAAACATCCTGAATTAATGGAAAATGTGTCAATTTTACTGATATATAATTTTAGCTCGCGTAGAGGGGAGCAAATGTAAAAAATGTCTCACTTGACCCCACTCTCCCCTACCCATTCTGGAACAAGTAGTATCGTTTGAAAAAAAAAAAAAGAAAGTTAAACGAACGTCCAGCTAAAACGTTTCAGGACAAAACACATTTCATGAATGATGTATGAATAATGTGTTAACAATTTGAGAACATTATTAAAGACAAAAACATTCTATTGACGTTACCTGAAGAATATTTGTTCATAACTTTGAGAAAACCTTGCCAGTTGTCTGTTGATGGCATGTCAATTGCCACAAAAAAAAATGGATTCATCTGTCAGTAAAAACAAACAAAAATCAGTTTATAGTAATGCAGTTATAATGGTAATCTATGGAGCAAGAAACTGCACTAGGATAAATGTTCAAATATACACTGTTGTGAAGGTACAGCCAAACTAAACATTATGTGTGTTAAGTGTGATAAAATTGTTTACTAACCATGTTACCTGTTCAAAGTTTTATCCTAATTTGCAACTCCTGCACTATATAAACCCATTAAACCCTGTAAACATCACATGATATGTGTAAGCAAATCAGAATATCGCTTTTACATAAAGACAAATCCAGCCATTGAAATTACATAACTGTTCAAAAGTTCATGGGTCAGGTAAGATTAAAAAAAAAAGAAGAAGAAATTAATACTTTTATTCAGCAAGGAAGAATTACATTTATCAAAAGTGACAGTAAAGACATTTATAATGTTACAAAATAATCATATTTCAAATAAATGCAGATTTCTATGCACCAAATCTTGATAAGATCATGGTTTACACAAAGATATTAAGCAGCACAGCTGTTTTCAACCTTGACAATAATATTTTTTGAGAACCAAATCTGCATATTAGAATGCTTTTTTGAAGGATCATACACTGAAAGCTGGAGTTATGATGATGAAAATTCAGCTTAGAATCACATAAATTACATTTTAAATAAATGTTTTTACGGTATTTTTGATCAAATAAATGCAGCCTTGATGAGAATAAAAAAACTATAGTAGCCCTGCCACTTAAAACAGGAAGACTTAAAATAAACGTGTTAACAAAAATACTATAACTTTTCTGCAGTTAATGCCTTCTGGAATACTTCCATCATTAGTGCATTACTGTAAACTTGATTTTTGTTTTTGTTTTTACAAACTCAGGGACAGGTCAAAAACAACTTTTCTGATATAATCGGCAACATCTGCAGCATGTTACTGTATAACAAACTTCAAATATTCCTTCCCATAGCTAGTTCTCAGGACGTTACCATGAAAAAAAAACAAAGTGCAAAGTATGGGTTTTATGTGGGCATCTTTTGGCATCTTGCCACAGGAGGGCGATGTTACTTTGTCAGAGACCCATCCCTAAAGACAGTGGGACGTCTCTACATTGCCTTCTCGAAGCCCTGATGAACGTTTTCTCGTCTTTGTGCCAGAGCGTTGGCCTGAGATCAACTGAGCACAACCGCATGAGTCAGCTTAACAGATTTGAACAGAACAGGATAAGCCACAGTCACTTCCACTGTTCAACTGCATCTGGCCATGTCTTATCAGCACGGTTGAACTATCCGTTAGCATTAAACTCTCAATGCGAACTTAAGCAGCAGTGATATCTAAGCAGGATTTCCACCCAGTGGTGTGTTATCACATTACTGTGTTGATTTTAAGATAGTAACACACGTTTCCTAGAAACTTCAGGGGCGCTTCTGTCCGATGTCCTTGCTATGTTTAGGCTACCGTAGGTCATCCACCATGGGGGGAGGGTTTATTAAAATGGGGCATTTGTATACGTGACGATCAGGGAGATATGAGCGTACTTGGATACCCTTACCAAACACCCCAACCAGTCAGAAGTTGAATGCCATGCTGTCCTATCATTGCCAGTGCATCTGTGGCATAACATTTAGTAGTGTTTGCGAAGGCAGCTCAAACGCCCACATTTTCTTGCTTTGCCTCAAATTTTGTGGCTCATTGAAGACAGCAATGCAACACTTAAAAAAAATGGTGTAGGATTTACACTGAATCCATTTCACACAAATTACAAACTGATTTGAACATGAACTGAATTTAACATGAAATTTTGAAGTAGAAAGACTGACGTAGTCTTTTCTTGTAAATGTACTCAGAGACCAGAATATGACTTGGACCAGAAAGCAACCATATAGCAAATTTGATTGTTTGCAAATCAGTGCCAAAATATAGATTTGTACACATTTTTTTAATCTAAAAGTGAAGTGAAGTGACGTGTGGCCAAGTATGGTGACCCATACTTGGAATTTGTGCTCTGCATTTAACCCATCCAAGTGCACACACACAGTAGTGAACACACACACACACCGTGAACACACACCGGGAGCAGTGGGCTGGGATATTGCTGCGGCGGCCGGGGAGCAGTTGGGGGATTCGGTGCCTTGCTCAAGGGTCTCACCTCAGTCGTGGTATTGAGGGTGGAGGAGAGCGCTGGTTATTCACTCCCCCCACCGACAATTCCTGCCGGACCTGAGACTCGAACCTGCAACCTTCTAGTTACAAGTCTGACTCTCTAACCATTAGGCCACGACTGCCCTCATTTGATAATGGAGTTTAAATAGTCATTATTGCAGAATTGAGAAAACATTGCATAACATCGTAAAATGAACTCGAACAGACTCGAATTTGTGGTGCCAATGAGAAACATGTCTGAGCATGTGCACTAGCTTTTATGTTTTCAATTGCATTTTATACAACAGTTTTGGCACCAATATGTTTGCATAGAAGCCTATAATCAGTGATTTCGATTAGAAATACACCAGCATTTTTAGCTTATGCAATGTTTTCTCAATTCTGCAATAATGACTATTTAAACTCCATTATCAAATATCACTGCACAAGCAAATGGGAAACACACTCATGTAAGTATGTGCACAATTACAATAGGTTTCGATATGACTAAGATCTCGCAGGCCAGCGCAGAGCATCTAATTTGGAGTACCTACAGGTCCGCGTGACATGCTGCTCTAAAGTAACTGTTACATGTGGAAAATCTGAGTGCCATAAAACCAATCACATGACCCCTACCTTCATCAATGGCCAAATATTTGCTGTGCCAGGCCCTCTGGCGTTAATGGCTGTGTTTGTCTAACAGAGGTGGGCGATGCAGCGTGTTTGAAATCCATTACTGCCATTATACTGAACACACAACCTTGGCGTGCACGAGTCTAATGAGATCAGTACTGATCTGATCTGTCTCTTCACCTATTGTAAGGTATTGGCGTGTCTGACACCTGTTGGTGTTGTTCAGTTGAAGCATACAGAGAATGCTGGGATAGAAAAGGCAAACATATAGACTCATGCAATGTAATTTGTGCTAAGTTTAACTCTAAATAGTAGGCCACATTTTGTTGACAGTTATATATCTCTGTCATGCGGAAACCTTGCGGTGACCAGGGACATCCTGACACGTGTGCAGTTTCCCTTCCTAAAGTGCCATTGTGCTGCAACTAAGAGGGGGGAAAGGATCTAAAATAGTCCAGATATTGTGCTAGCTTTCTGGGCTTCAGCAACCGGTCATCACTGATTCTGTTTAATTAATATTTGACCCACAAAAACAACTCATTATTCTTCTAGACATTTGACCAAAGGCATTCTGGAAGTGGTGTTTCTAAGGGAGCAGCTCACCTCATACAGTTCTCCGCCATGGACTTGATTTGGAGACCAAGAAAAACAAAACCGATCGTTCCAAACACCTTAAAGTATCCAAAAGCTTACAACATCAAGATTTAGTTGGCTTCTTTTTCAAGCTAAATGGCTCAGTTGGCGTCAAACCTTGAATTTGCTCTCATCCCTCAAAACTATCAAAAATTGGGTAATTTGGGCCATTTGTGCAATAAGTTAAGTGGAATGTGTTCATCTTAATCAGATGACATCTTAAAGAAATTAAATGTCCATATCAGTTGGGATGACCACACCGAAGATTTATGGAGGGTCGTTGGGTTATTTGGGTTTTTGAATGCACCTAATCCAATAAAAACATTTTACAAATATCTACAATGTAAAAGCCAAAGCATTGTAGTATTACTTTATCTATCCTGCAGGGAAAAAATCTTAAATCATGTATGTGAAAAGAGGACAGACTCTTGCTCAAAAGATGACAGATTCTCTGGATCTCTTTGAAACAAGAGAGATGGTGGGAAATATTTCATTTCTGTGACAACTACAATTACATATGTTTCTATTTAGGGACAGCAAAGGACATTTGTATGCATAGGCTTTTCCACAGGAAGACTAAGACATACTTCTTTAAAGAAACCAGGGAAACCGCACGCACTGACTCAGTGTCTTTCTAAGAACTCTTCTCTTCTCTTCACTTTCATTTGCCTTTTCAACTCTTCGTTCTATTTCAAGTCAGTGGGCAAAGTGCTAAGTGCACACACACACACACACACACACACGCACACACAATTACATCATAGTGGCAAATGCCAACCCAAAGACGGTGTAATACCACAGAGAAACATTTTGGAGGGAAGTTCACAGTTTGAATTCTTTCGCAATTCATTAGCTGAAAAAATAATTGCTTAAATCTGGATGGGCTGGGCTGCATGATGCAACTCGCCACCATGATGCAGGGCTTTCTGAACAGTTATTAGTAAGTTCTAGTCGGTCGCTAGGGTGCTGTTACGTGGTTGCAATGTGATTACTTACTTTTTCAAGTCAAAAAGTCAGGGGTTTTTTAAATAGACTTAGTCTGCATTACTGGGAACGTCCACAAAAACGTCATATTCGCCATATGCCGTGGGGGAAAACAAGCCATTAGAATGAATGCACGTAGACCTTGTTAGACGCTTTATCTTTACTCTTTGTAATGATTACGATTTATTTTTGCTTTGTGCAGTCCCGAAAAGTTTCCATGTGGCGTTCTGCACCTCTAGTAAATTATCTGAAGTTTTAGAGTAAAGATAAAGCGTCTAACAAGGTCTACGTGCATTCATTCTAATGGCTTGTTTTCCCCTACGGCATATGGCAAATATGACGTTTTTGTGGGCGTTCTCAGTAATGCAGACCAAGTCTATTCTAGTCTGTAGATCTGGCTTGGGTCGCCAAGTTTAATATGAAGAAAAGTTTCATACTTATAGTTATCACTAGCTCTATATATGAGCAAAAGTAATACAAATAGTCATTACAAAATAATAATAATAATAATAATAATAATCATTCAAAGTTGTAAATAAAAGAAAGATCATCAAAGTGTTTTACAAGAAAAAACAAGTTACTTGTTTCTTTGTAATGATTTGTAAAATTCACAAGCAATTTCTTAGTAAAAAGTTTGTTAAAGTAATCCAACTTTTTAGAGTATTAAAGTACAATAAAATAAATATGCTAGAAAAATCAGGGTTTTAAAAATACTGAATATGAGAGTGTATGAAGGAGTGTTTAATGCTGCAAGTGAGGGTTGGCCTGCCGTTGGGAAAAATGTCAGAGCCATATTTGCCCGAGTGGAAAGCTCACACTGCTCCGGCACTACGGGGAGATGCCACAGCTATAAATAGAAAATCAGATCTGTAAAGAGAGAGAAACTGTGAAAGAATGAAAGAGCAAATCCTTCCACAACAGCAACAAATTGCCCAGACGAAGTCTGCAGACTGAATGGGTAGGGGGGGGGGGGGGGGGGGGATTTAAACATGGTAAAAATGCATATGCATAATGAAATTGAGCAACAATATCTAATAGTAAATGCACACATAAAGGGTGGTTCAGATGCACACGTCTGGCACAGATGTTGTAGCTTTATGAATCTGTGGGCCTGCATAAAATGTAATCAGTAATGCTTCATGCTTCATGAAAGACATTTACTTGAAAAGCAATGACATAAGATAATTTTTTCAGATAAAAAAAATAAATAATAATTAAGTGTCTTTAGTGTTTGGCATTGTAATGGAAATGGCAATGTTGATAAATTCTTGAAGGAATACATCTGCTATGCTGCTGCTGCTTTTGGGTATTTTTGTTGCTGCTGCAGAGCAATTACGGGACTTGCTACTGTGTATACATGCATATACATACACAACAAGCTGTGAAGCAAGTAAATGCTGTACAATTTAGCATACATGAATTACCCATAGCAGATCTATACAGGTGGAGCTGGGGAAGTGGAGGGTTTCTGAAAGGGCACTACAACAGCAAATGCAGCAAGTATTTGACAGTTGAGCAGCGAGCTCATTGGCTACTGATATAGCAGGAACCAATCAACTGTGCCCTTATAGTGAATGATGTGATTGCAAGCAGATTGAGTTAAGGACCTATCAGCCTGCACCATCTAGAGTTTCATGACAGAACTTTGTATATCTTCCAGTGGGGTAAGAGAAATAAAACTAGTTTTCCCTTTTGAATAGCGATTTTCCTTACCCAATTATTTTCTTGTTTTAAGCATAACTCTTAATTTTAATTCTAAACATTTTTTGTTTAAGTAATTCTGATTCTCAAGTAAATGTATCTTGATTTAAGAATGTTTAGATATTTCTACTGTAATACAAGTCAAAATCCAGAGAAATAACGTGTTTGCAGCGTACATTATGATGAGTGCGCCTTGAGCTACAGCAACGTCAATGACTCGACAGAGTTATCGACTGTGGCTCTCTTCATACAACTAATACCAACTCTTAAAATTGGGTTGTGACCCCTGTAAGTTCATTTGTAGTTTGTGTTTTAATTGTCGTCTGCTGCTGTGTGAGGGTAACCTCAGTGACATCTATTCACATTCCCTCTCTCTCCTTCCCCCTATTTCTGTCCCTCTCTGTTACTCTTTCAACCTCTTCTCTCTCTCAGAGCATTTCGTATGACATATGAGATCAGGCCACTTTTACCCAACATACACACACACACAAAGTCACTGTGATGGTCTGCCAGAGGTTATAACTCACCTCAGTGTTGTTCGGTCATCCCACGTCTTCCCGGCCAAATCCCGGCAGTGGTGGTCGGGCCATCAGGACCCTGGAGGAAGGGGTTGAGGCCCATGCAGAGGCCTATCATAGCAGGCATGACTGAAGCATCTGCAGGGTCATGTTACAGCCAGAAACTCTCGGCCCCCTGCATAGCCCTGTCATTTTTCCATCTCTGAGGCCCACGGTGATGACATCGTCCCTAAGCACAGCACACAAAAGGGTCACAGGTCCGTAAGGTGAGAGGAGAGGACGCTAACAAAGAGATATGGTAATGAAAGGGAAAGAGTACAGAAAGAGTTTGTTCGTGTGTCAGAGCGACAGCAGGTGCAAGTAGCACTCACACACACTCATGCGCATTGTAAACAATGTCATATTGCCTGTCATGTTGTGTTACTGGCAATGGTATGCATATGCACAAATTTTTTTCACAATATTACATTTTGATTGCAGTTAAGATATGTTTTAAAGGTAGAAACCGACACAAAAGATAATGAGCAGTTTAAATATTTTAATTACCAACAAAAAATTGTTTTTAAGTGCAAATAAATCTTAAAGGTCCCGTTCTTCGTGTTTGTTTGAAGCTTTGATTGTGTTTACAGTGTGCAATATAACATGTGTTCATGTTTCACGTGTAAAAAAACAGTATTTTTCACACAATTTACTTATCTGTACACCGCTGTTTTCACTGTCCTAAAAATGGGCTGATGACTTCCTTGTTCTATGAAGTCCCTCCTTCAGAAATACGTAACGAGTTCTGATTGTGCCAGCGGTTCCTGTGTTGTGATTCGACAGCAGCTTAGCGCAAGTTGTACGGAAAGGTCACGCCTCTTAACGGGAGATGTATGCGCTCAATGATCTCTACAGCGTCCCTGGGAAAGCCAAACAAAGGTGATTTGACTCCCGGATGAAAATAACAGCGTCTCGACGACATGGCGACAAACACAGTCAAACGCAAGACTTCCTTTTCTCCACGCGACACGTCCTTCTCCACGTGGGACAGCAACAAGACCACGCCCCCTTTTCCCACGTAGTCTTGTGGGCGGAGGTTAGTCTGTTCTACTGTTCTACTGACGTCATTAATGAAGGAAGTACCAGGATGTAGTCCAAGCCGGCCGTTCGCTGTAGGCTTTGAAAGGGAACTTCTGTTAAATAAAATATCTCGCTTGGCATTGAACTTTGAGCTTTATAATTTCACAGGTATTATTTATGCTCTAACAGCAACATTACACACTAACTAAAGTTTAAACAATGGGATCACGAAGAACGGGACCTTTAAGGACTTTTTTTACCTTTGCATATTAAGCTGGTTTACTACTTGACGCCTAATATAAAATATGGATCCTGTGAAACACTGCTGCTAAAATAGTGAAACACTGCTGTAAGAAGTGGCATTTTGGCAAAACCCAGAAATATGTAAATAAATTAATAAAGTTTATATAGCATTGCAACAGGGCTTCTAGAACATGTGTCTACATTTCTCTATCATCTGTTGTTTGAAGGACTTAAGATAAATATGTTGCATAACTTTCACAACATACTGTAAAAAAACAGCTGTGCTTTGCTCGGGAGTGTTTCATAAAAGACACACGCACACGCACACGCACACGCACACGCACACGCACACGCCACAATGTTGCATTTTGATTGTAGTCAGGTTAGGTCAGGGGTTTTCAAACTGGGGTCCCCAGAAAATTTCAGAGAATAAAAAGACAAAACAAAAATGGATAAAGTCTACTGAATATTCTAACTGTTTCATTTCTGTTTCATGTTTCTCTCCTTTCTTGCAGTATATATTGCAGAATTGCTATGTTTGCTTTGTATCTTAAGTGTATTTTTCTCACTATAGTCCACTTTATCTCACTCACTGGGGTTGTAAGGCAGTACGTGAGCTGCTTACATACATTTATTGTAAAAAGTTGTTTATACAAATAATTTTTACTTGAAAATGTTCTTCTTCAGGTTTATACATCCAACATCAATAGCCAATTTAAGTTGGGAAACAATATGTTGTATTTATAATGTCACACTTACTATTTATCTGACAGTTTAAATGTTTTTTCGTACATAAAAATGGATTTTAGGAAGGGGGTCCCTCATAAAGGTTCAGCATAGTTGGGGGTCCTTGGCATCATAAAGTTTGAAAACCCCTGGGTTAGGTCACAGTGTGACCTATGTGAAAGCAATGAAGTTGGATTACCAAAAAGTTAATTTTATACAATAAAACATTGTGAAAATTGTTTAATCTTAAGGTAAAAAGTTATGATTTTCACAAGATTAAAAGCATAATTGTGCTTTGCTGGGAAGTGTGTGATAACGAGAGCGACAGGAACAGCCAGTAAAAGAGTGCCAGTGAAGTGTTGAGGTCAGGTCAGTATATGGGTCACACACTTTGAGCTGATTTATTACACTGTTGCTGTTCTGCTTTGATTCTGTTCATGCAAAGGTGAAGCAAAAATCTGTATAGCGGCCACCTTACTCTTTCTAGTGTGTGTGCATTTACACATATAGTTTAAGGACAAACTGTCCCTCAAAGTTAGTGCATCCATCTATTTTGATCTATTTTTAATGCGTTACATGATTGATTACAACAACAATGCAAAGGCAGTGCAGCTGATCGCATACCACCCCGCTTGAAAGCGTCCAGATACAACCTAAACCCTGGCCGCCCACCAAAAATGCGTTATAACCTTTATAAACACACACAAATGCAGATTAAAGCCTGTCAGTCAGATCTCGAGCCACCAGGACACAAATGTTTGTAGCAGCGGTATGACTCCACAGACATGCACACAATGCGTCTGACAGGCCGATCTTTCTCACTGTCTCTATCTCACAGTTCAGTTGAGACATTTGATACTTCAAGTCGTGCTTTCTATGGTTTAACTGGCATAGCTGACATAATCTCAAAATTATTTGATTGAAATAATTAGAAATGGCCAAATTGTTAATAAGATGAAGGAAACACAGGCCTTGCGAGCAGTATGAGGTAACGCAGCTTTGTTTATCATATTAGATACATCGGAGTGTGTTGAAAATGATGTTATGACGTTACTCTGTGCGTTTGCTCGGCGGCTGCTATGACACTTGTTGCACACTGCAGTGAGAGTAAAGCGTTTCTGCAGAACAAAACCAGAAACCGAGGGTAACGCAGATATGATGCAATCGACAGGCGACTCCCTCACACGTCCCGGTTTCTTGGTTAAAATAGCAATTTTCTCACGATTTACAAATAGTTGGAAACATTTGGGATATTGTAAGTACTCAACTGAACAAAATATATAACACTGGTGTTGTGGTTTTTGGATAATTTACTGAAGAAAATGTTACATAGTGCACCTTTAACCAAATTTAACCTTATCCCTAAAACCAAGTCTTGACCCCATAGAAAACATTCTGTATTTTTACAACTTTAATAAAAAAATTATTTTTATACCGTTTTTACAAATGAGGACATCCCCAAAAGGAGGTGTTGTTAGATTTAGCTAAATTGATTACAACAACAATGCAAAGGCTAATGAGACGGAGATATGTGTATGTTCTGATACAGTGCAGCTGATCGCATACCACCCCGCTTGAAAGCGTCCAGATACAACCTAAACCCTGGCCGCCCACCAGAAATGCGTTATAACCTTTATAAACACACACAAATGCAGATTAAAGCCTGTCAGTCAGATCTCGAGCCACCAGGACACAAATGTTTGTAGCAGCGGTATGACTCCACAGACATGCACACAATGCGTCTGACAGGCCGATCTTTCTCACTGTCTCTATCTCACAGTTCAGTTGAGACATTTGATACTTCAAGTCGTGCTTTCTATGGTTTAACTGGCATAGCTGACATAATCTCAAAATTATTTGATTGAAATAATTAGAAATGGCCAAATTGTTAATAAGATGAAGGAAACACAGGCCTTGCGAGCAGTATGAGGTAACGCAGCTTTGTTTATCATATTAGATACATCGGAGTGTGTTGAAAATGATGTTATGACGTTACTCTGTGCGTTTGCTCGGCGGCTGCTATGACACTTGTTGCACACTGCAGTGAGAGTAAAGCGTTTCTGCAGAACAAAACCAGAAACCGAGGGTAACGCAGATATGATGCAATCGACAGGCGACTCCCTCACACGTCCCGGTTTCTTGGTTAAAATAGCAATTTTCTCACGATTTACAAATAGTTGGAAACATTTGGGATATTGTAAGTACTCAACTGAACAAAATATATAACACTGGTGTTGTGGTTTTTGGATAATTTGCTGAAAAAAATGTTACATAGTGCACCTTTAACCAAATTTAACCTTATCCCTAAAACCAAGTCTTGACCCCATAGAAAACATTCTGTATTTTTACAACTTTAATAAAAAAATTATTTTTATACCGTTTTTACAAATGAGGACATCCCCAAAAGGTGGTGTTGTTAGATTTAGCTAAATTGATTACAACAACAATGCAAAGGCTAATGAGACGGAGATATGTGTATGTTCTGATACAGTGCAGCTGATCGCATACCACCCCGCTTGAAAGCGTCCAGATACAACCTAAACCCTGGCCGCCCACCAAAAATGCGTTATAACCTTTATAAACACACACAAATGCAGATTAAAGCCTGTCAGTCAGATCTCGAGCCACCAGGACACAAATGTTTGTAGCAGCGGTATGACTCCACAGACATGCACACAATGCGTCTGACAGGCCGATCTTTCTCACTGTCTCTATCTCACAGTTCAGTTGAGACATTTGATACTTCAAGTCGTGCTTTCTATGGTTTAACTGGCATAGCTGACATAATCTCAAAATTATTTGATTGAAATAATTAGAAATGGCCAAATTGTTAATAAGATGAAGGAAACACAGGCCTTGCGAGCAGTATGAGGTAACGCAGCTCTGTTTATCATATTAGATACATCGGAGTGTGTTGAAAATGATGTTATGACGTTACTCTGTGCGTTTGCTCGGCGGCTGCTATGACACTTGTTGCACACTGCAGTGAGAGTAAAGCGTTTCTGCAGAACAAAACCAGAAACCGAGGGTAACGCAGATATGATGCAATCGACAGGCGACTCCCTCACACGTCCCGGTTTCTTGGTTAAAATAGCAATTTTCTCACGATTTACAAATAGTTTGGGGATATTGTAAGTACTCAACTGAACAAAATATATAACACTGGCGTTGTGGTTTTTGGATAATTTACTGAAAAAAATGTTACATAGTGCACCTTTAACCAAATTTAACCTTATCCATAAAACCAAGTCTTGACCCCATAGAAAACATTCTGTATTTTTACAACTTTAATAAAAAAATTATTTTTATACCGTTTTTACAAATGAGGACATCCCCAAAAGGAGGTTTTACAAATTTCAAGGTCTCTAAAATATGCCTCAGTACACACATGCACACTACACAGTCCCTTTATGTGAAGCAGCACACTGTATATGGCGTGCTGTAAACATTCATACAGCCCTGTGTAGGAGTGTTGTGTATGTGATTTCACTGAGTATACATTAACATTCGACACACTTTATTTCAGCTGGCCGTTCACTAAACACATGAACACATTTCCCTCTGCATGTGGCTGAACAATATATAACAAACAAAAAAATTTGAAAAATGATTCACTGCATCTCATCGACCACCCAAGCCCAGATTTCTTGCTTCATAAGATAATGTGTTTTCATCTGCAACTGGAGGTAATACTAACAGTGTTGGGTGGGAAGATTGTGTAATTAATATGTAATTAATGCGTAATTGTGCAATTCTATGTAATTGATTAAATGTTATAAGCAATATGGCACAATAAAGGATTAGTGTGGGACATCAAAGCTCTGGCCTGGGTGAATAAACTGTACTTTTGAAACCTGTAAAATATATAGAGCTATTTTTAGGAGCATAATTTATTCATTTTTTTGAAAGCATTTTTCATTACAGTTAAATATACCCCTAATTCTCATTGCTGTAATGCAAAACAATTACACATTTAAAATGTACATTGAAACAAAAGGATAGTTCTTTAATTTGTTTTAAAAGGCACAATATGTAATTTTCGCCGCTAATGGTCGCTTATACAAAACAAAGTCATAGTTTGATGACGCCTTGATTTTGCGGAATTGTGGGATGTGGGAGCTGCTGTCCTCCTTGTCTACAGTCGGTGGAAAATAATCCATTGGGACTTGGGCAGAAATCATATTCATGGATGAGCTAATGTATTAAAGATGAATTAACATTAATGTAGTATAAAGCGTGGTGGGGCTGAAAGCCGCTGGAGCGGAACGAGGCCGCTGGAGCGTTCGCTTTGAGAGACAAGCGCAACACAGCAGTGGAGCTTTTATTATTCCACAGACCACGCTTCCGCTTCTTCCGGTCATGCATATGCGGGGTAACGCAGCACTGTTTTATCATATTAGATATTAGAGTGTGTTGAAAGTTGTTATAATGCTACTCTGTGCGTTCGCTTGCCGGCTACTATGAGACACTTGTTGCACACTGCAGTGAGCTAGATCGATATTAGGCATGGTAAAACATGGTACTCGCGGTAAATCAAGAAAACCAGATTTAAACAATAAGACTAACTGTGTTGAGCTATATAACAATCATTCATTTTCTGTCGATTGATGTATCCAAACAGTTGCTCACCTGTCTAATAAAACACATAATACAGTCCCTCCAGAAAAACGCGATTATGCGATTGCGTGATTTAACGCATAATCAGCCAAAGTCCGCATATTTATGCGGGGACCGCATTTTTTCAAATACGCCGCACTTTTTTTGCCTATTTCCGCGTGCAAAATATGCGGGGCTAGCATGATTTCATAATCCCCGCGTTTTCGTTGCAAAAAAAAGTCATATATATATTAGCAGAAAGTTGAAAAATGTTTGTTTACTTCACACAAGAGCCGCCATTTCCGCCTATTGCCATGGGAACGTTTTGAAGCGACGTAATTACCCGACAAGAACGTCTTCGAAAACCTACAAACCCCGTGATGAAACCATAGATATCGGTGAAACCATGATCAAGCACGCAAATTCCCATTTGCCAACAAAAATAACAGCAAAAGACCGTGCAAAACCGTGTGTTGACCAATTTCAAAACACAGCATCATGAAGCTTTGAAGCGTTATGAATCAATGAGTCGATTCAGCGGTTTGGATCGCCAAAGTCACGTATTTCAGCAGTTTGACACGCGATCCGAATCATCAATCGACTCGCTGATTCATAGCATCATGATGCTGTTTTTTGAAATCGGTCATCACTATATAAGTCGTTATTTAGTTGTTTTTTTGTGCACAATAACTATTATCATCGCTTCATAAAGTTATTGTAGAACCACTGTAGTGAGATGGATTTTGTAACGACGTCTTTAGTACCTTTTATGGATATTGAGAGTGTACATTGTGCCAATGGAGGCCTTTCTGAGCCATCGGAATTCAACTGAAATATCTTCATTTGTGTTCCGAAGACGAACGGAGGTCTTACGGGTGTCCAACGACATGAGGGGACGTCATTAATGACAGAATTAAAATTTTTGGATGAACTGACCCTTTAAGAGATTGCACTTTGTGCATTAGAAGCACTCAAATGTCTGTTTTGTAAAGCCACCTCGGTAAAACAGGAAGTTATTTCTTCATTTTTCAAGTTGTAGCATATTCCTTTTGTAAAGCTACAGAACTTGTTTGACTCAATGTTTTGTAAATTTGAGCCATGTGTTTATTAAGGTCTTCAATAAAACAAGATGAGAACTTAAATATTCCCAGCACTTTCTGTGATGTAGTGCTTTTTTTCTCTTTTTCATCAAACCGCAGTTTTTGCAAGTTCCCGCAATTTCATCGCATAAAATTGCATAAATATCCCGCATTTTCCTGCATTTTTTAAGAAAACATGCCGCATAATCAAGGATTTTTGCCCGCAACAATCACAAAAAAAAAGCTGCATTTTTCTGGAAGGACTGATAATATATTTACTGTAAGCATCTTTGGTGTTTTCATCGGTTCTACAAAAAAAACAAAAAAAAAAAAAAAAACGGAAATTGGGGGTAATGCGGGTATGATGCCATTGATAGGCGACGGAAATAATTCACAGAAATATTCAAATTCACAAAAAATATCAAATTCATCTGGGTGCATTACAGTAAAGGGAATGATAAAGAAACATTCAATTATGTTTCTTTCAATTTGGAGTGTAACATGGACATAGTATTTACAATTTATTCAGTTACACTTCATTTTGATGGTCCACTTTAGACATTCAACTAACTAAGTAAATTTGCAACTACATCTTAACTAACTCACATTAGAGTATACATAGACTTTTAGGGTTATGTATTAGGGTTAGTAAGTTCACATGTAGTACTTGCAAAGTTACTTATAGTCAGTCGAATGTCTGCTGGGGGCCATTAAAATAAAGTGTTAGCAGATATTAAGCAGACAGTCTACTAATACTCTAATGACTTCTAGTTGACATGTAGTTGCAAATTAGTAGAATGTCTAAAGTGGACCATCAAAAAAAAAAGTATTAACCTTACTTCTAATGAATTGAAAATTAATTTTACAATCAAAAAACTAGATACTTCTGCTAAAAAAAAAACATTTTTCTTACTATAAAAAGGCTTTCAGTCATCTTTAATGTGGAAACAACCAAAAACAGGGATCAACTCAACCCTCAGAAGAGACACTAATCACATGTCAATGATTTTAACATTCCTGTTAAATGTTATGTCATTCCTTTGGAATGAAGGAATAATTGGAATATGTGTGGAATGCTTTAAACTGGTCTCTTAGCAACACTACAGACTAATCACTCGCTAACACTCCATCACACACTCAAGAAGAAACAGAGACAATGACATGTGCTAAAGTGTCATGTCAGCACACACACAATATTACCTTCTGTCACTCAAACACAAAAAACTAATTCCTAAAACAGATCCAAAAACTAAGAACCTCAAAAAGGCCTATGAGACTTCGAGGAGAGAGTGAGGTTTTTAATAAAACAGGGAGGTGACTCTTTTCATTCACTCTTCTTACACAGATTTCTTATTTTCTCAAATGTTCCCCACTAAGTTATATTGCAGCCAAATAGTTCAAAAAAACTCACAATGAGTCACACAGGCTTTTTTTGCACGGCACTTAATATCTTTTAACCCAGAGTTGAAGCCAAGCCACTTTTAACCAATTTTGAAGGGTGGTTAGAACCATTTTCACAGTGATGCAACACATTTTATGGCAGGTTTTTTTTTTTTTGCAACAGACAACCACTAGTCCGTCTCAGTAATTATGTCATTAAATATTTGTTCGCAATGCACAGTTGTATCAGTTTCAGTTAAGAGGAAAAAGTAAACAGTGACTAAGGTGGTAACAAATACTTTTTTTTTTATTATTATATTTAAGAAGATTGAGAGCCAACCACATCAGATGTATGTGTACCACTTCTTCAATCAATAACCTTATAAATATGCAAATGCTATTTTTTACCCAGGTTTTACACATGTACGGTGTGAAATCTGGAAACCTGAATGATCAGGATGAACTAACCCAAAGTAAAGTAACAAAGTATACGGGTGTGTTCACTAGGGGTGTTAATCGTCACTGCATGGTCTCATGATTCAGTTCGATTATGATTATCATGTCAGCGATTCAATTCGATGCGATATCACAATGCATCACAATTCGTTGCATCCTCAATTTTCACTATTACTGCACATGGCTACGTTTTTGTCAATGAATGACAAAAAAACATTTAGTCCTGGTCCGCTTAGCGTTCACATTGGCATTTTAACACCACACCTAAAGACATAGGATTATGTTCACAACCTGATTGGTCGGCTTTTATTACATGTATTTCGTGACAGAACTTACCAAACATCCAAAACAATGCTGTTTGTGTTATGTGCGTAACCTATGGTGGTATTTTGACCAGCTGAGAACTTGTGAAGAGCTTATAAAATGTGTAAAGGAGTGAAAACAATGCTAGGAATCTCTCTATTACGCACACAAACGAAGATGCCTGTACCATACTGTGATGGGCAAACTCATGACTATGACGAGAAAAAAAAAAAGTTCTGTCCTTTTTAGGGTTGCATCTCGTGACATCATGTCTCTTTTTTGGTTTGTCATGTCATCATGTCTTTGGTCCTTGTTGTGTTCATATTTCATTCAAATCGCACCATATTTTCAGGGGTCTTGGTCCGCTTGTTTGGTGCACACCAGGGTTCGGATGGCAGCATTCACACTTATTCAAATGAACCGCACTAACACAGCAAACGCACCAGAGTTTGTTTAATCGAGCCAAACATGCCAAGTGTGAACACACCCTAAAATAACCCAGCGCTTCATGATACTGAGTTTACAATTTCAAGTAAAACGCCTCAAGGAATCCCAGTAAAGACTCACATATTCATTGTATAAAGTCGAAAAAAAATCACAGAGATCCAACAAGTATAAAGAGGGATGCAAGAGAGAGGTCCAGTGTTTATTTTAATGCAAATGAGAGAATTTGTCTTTGTGTGTTTGTGTTTGTGTGTGTGGATGACTGTGTGTTTAGTCTTTCAGATGTTGATTGAGTGTGTAATGGTTGTTTATACTTTTCCAAAATTGTGTGATCTAAGATAAACTGCATGTTTATCTTTGGTGTAAGAAAGACGGGGTTCAGAGGACAGATCCAGGGAAAATAAGCACGACTTGTACATACTTAACGCTTAAACCGACACAAATACAGATGATCAGACCTGGGCTTCTCTCCACACTGGAGTCCTTTCACAGATATGTTCACATTTGACCAAAACTCCCTCTCTGACATCAGCTTAATGCATAATTATGCCAAAAGTGGGAGGTCGGCGGAGAAAAAAACGAACCCACATTCAAAATTAAATGTGAAACTTCTCTGTAGTCTGTACCCGCATGGATTAACCTGGTTTTGAAATCCAGCTTCAAAAGACATTAACACCCAGTGTAGAGCATAGTGAAACCATTGAAATCCATTGAAACATTAAACCCAGTATTACTGTGTGACTCATTGTTTGACTCATTGTATGATTCAATAATGAAAGCATTGATCATTTTTGTCATGGTTTATCCCACAGACAAAAGTGCTTTTTAATGTGGCATAAGCATATTTACACAGAAATCAGAAATGTGGGAAACGATGCATCACATATCGGAATGTTACTTTTGTATAGTTTTATTCTTATTTCCATGCACAACCAACAGAAAACAAAACTCGAAAAAACAGAGCGAAAAATCCCATAGACTGAACATTGGACAGAATTTTGTGACATCATATCTCCGCATCAGAATGTAGAGCCTAGCAAGCAGCCAATAAATGGTGACATTTCAACTTAGCCACGCCCTAGCAACCACATACAGCACCCTATAGATACCACCCCATAGATATCTCTGGATCAGAACATTGTAGACAAGGGGGTGGGCTCTTTGGACTGCCAATAACGTTTTAAATATCACCATAGCAACAATCTAGCAACACCATATAGCAACCATTTAGACCACCCGAACATCCATATAATAAATTGAACATGGGGATGAGCTCTTTTGACTCAGACTGCCAAGTAGTCTGAATCAAATATCACCAGCCAACTGCCGATCCATGTCCTAGCAACCATTTTGAGGACCCTAGCATTCGTATACAACCATAAACAAGCCATATCTCAGCACCAGAACATCGTATAGACATAAGTCAAGAGTTGCGGCTCTCTAGCAGTCATGCAGAAGACCATAGAGACAATGGTCTGGTGCCAATTTTGCCACGGCAAGCACAGCTCATATTTTCTTCAGAAAATGTGCAAATCTAGTTTTAAAAAGAACACACCGACGTTTTGGGACTTTAGCTTATTCACTGTATACCCCAGAGTTAGATAAGTCCACACATACCCTTCTCATCTCTGTGTGTGCCATAACTCAGACGCACCCACCGCTAGCCTAGCTTAGCACAAAGACTGGAGGTAAATGGCTCCAGCTCAATAAGTGACAAAATAACACCAACATTTTCCTATTAACATGTTGTGATGTGTATAATTATATTGTGTACTAAGACCGACGGAAAATGAAAAGTTGCGATTTTCTCGACTGATATGGCTAGGAACTATTCTATCTTTCCTGCGTAATGATCAAGGAACTTTGCTGCCGGCCCATGGGTGCAGCGGCGCAATGATATTAAGCAGCGCCCGAAAATAGTCCCCAGCGCTCCCTGTGCAAGCAGGTTGTCACGTTGGTCATGTTGATGGAAGTTAGTCTATTTTCAGGCGCTGCGTAATATCATTGCACCGCTGCATCCATGGGCCGGCAGCAAAGTTCCTTGATCATTACGCAGGAAAGATAGAATAGTTCCTAGCCATATCGGTCGAGAAAATCGCAACTTTTCATTTTCCGTCGGTCTTAGTACACGATGAAACTATACACATCACATGTAAATAGGAAAATGTTGGCGTTATTTTGTCACTTATTTAGCAGTAGGCTAGCTGGAGCCATTTACCTTCAGTCTTTGTGCTAAGCTAGGCTAGCGGTGGGTGCGTCAGTCAGAGTTATGGCACACACAGAAATGGGAAGGGTATGTATGGACTTATCTAACTCATACGGGGAATAAGCTAAAGTCCCCAAAAAGTCAGCGTGTTCCTTTAATATTATTAGGCAGCAATATTTATCCTCTGTAATTAAATATCAGTGGTATTTTCCCTTTACAAAGCATTTTGTTTCAATACATAATTTATGTAAAATACAATTTAATCAATTAAATTAAATTAATTTGTAATCTAAACAATTATGGCTGTTGTAAAATCAACACAGCTCAATTTGGCAATGGTGTTTTCATATTAAGTTTAGATGTTTGTGGGGTTTTTTTGTGAAAAATCACTTCATATTAGCTACACACTCAACATCACTTGCCTCGACGACAGCGAATACAAAACTAATCTGACAGATCTGGCACCTGCAGAGGCACTTAATTACACAGAATCAGATTCTAGAATATAGATAACAGATAAAGTCTCTGAAATTTGCCATCATCGCATTTGAATTTGCCCCAAGCCCTGGTTAATTTATGAATGGTCTTTGCAGGACGGAAAGGTATAGAACTCTTGCATGTGCGTTAAATAACAGAACACACACATATACTGTGATCCCGGTCATCTACTGCTCAAAGGTGGATCCACTTCAGGAAATACATCGAGTTTCCTCGTAATAAAACCACTTTGACTCCTGTTCGAGTTTGCAAAACTCATCACTCTCAAATAGTGTTTTGTTGGTCACAGGGATCAACACTCATTTCTCACCAAAGGGACTTCAAATACAAAACGTCTTTACAAACCTTATATAATCTGTAAGCAAACTTCAGTGAATTAGATGCAATCTGTCAGACAACGATCCGTAACACGTGCATTTGACTCTAAAGTATGAAAGCATAGCCGCTTTTATACATTTAAACCACAAAGATTTTCATCATAAAGACTGTCAAGGACATTTCAAATGGGTAATTTAAATCACTCCCACTCATGCGCTTTTTCTTCAAAAGACATTTCCTTACCCTGCAAGTGATGCCAACAAAATGTTAAATATAGCTGTGTTTTATCAAATTTATGACTAAATGGTGGTTGTACATGCAAATGCAGTATGTGTAAGTGAGCACACACCTAATCTGATGCTCTCACACAGTCACAGGTGTGAGACGTGGACAGATGAGTAATGATGCCATTGGACAATTGTATGTTCCTGACAGAGTGCACGTCTCTACAGTAGGGTGTGGACTGCCTCTTATTTTTAAAGACGCAGACCTTGGTCACGCCACTGTTGGAAACCAGGGTAAATTCCAGTTTATTTTCAGCAACATGACAATTACACATGGCACCAATTTATGACCGCTTGCTAAACAATAAAATCAATGTCAAGAACCGCAAGTCTCAGCACTGTGCCACTCTGATCGATATGTCCCAGTGGATCTGATCCCACATCTATGGTCGTTCTCGGCTCATTCTCAGGCAACCGAGCCTAATAGATGCATTTATGCATTGTGCAGATTTGTATATGCAAAAGAGGTGGTTACAGCCTTGCAAAAGTTACTATCAAAATGATTTCAACCCTGTCACAGTAAGTTTAGAGTTCATATAATTTGAACTGATAGCTGATTAGTTAAGGAAGCACTGCATAGCTTGTGTGTGGCATGTCATATATTACACATAACATTAATAATAACAATAATAATCCTTTAAGTTTCTCTCAACTAGCATCTAACCTTTTTACATTATTTCAGGGTTGAATGCAAGTTAAAAAAATGAGAGAGCACAAGCAGTTATCTAGAAAAAGTAGTTACACCACACCACATTATTTAGTCAAAGTTTTACTGATTTTCCCTATAACAGAATTGAATCCGCTTGACAAGACCAAGTGTATTATACTTAAAGGGATAGTTCACCCAAAAATGAAATTAACCATAGTATGGGGGGGGGGGGGGGGTACTATGGAAGTCAATGTGGCCCATCAACGTTTTGGTTATTGACATTCTTCAAAATATCGCCTTTTGAGTTCAGCAGAAGAAAGACATCCATACAGGCTTGGAACAAAGGGTGAGTAAATGGTATTTTTGGGTGAACTATCCCTTTAAATACTGACACACTGTGTGAGAAATGTACTTTTGGACTTACCGTTTGAGCCATGTTATGTCAGAAAGATCAAACCACTGTTTTTGAAAGGGGAAATGTCACCGCATAACAGGGCTGAATAGACATTGATGGCAAATACAAATTTTGTATATTACCAGAAAGTCGGATTCGGAATAAACCTTCAAAAATAACAGTCAGTGATGAATATGCTGTGGCGAGGTTGACGAGCGAGAGACGTGGGAGGAGTGAGCGAGACCTGCAAGGCACACCGGTCACTCGTCCTTATATGCCTCCGTGCTCCCTCATGAGAGAACTCGCTCGCTCCTCCCACGTCTCTTGCTCGTCAACCTCGCCACATATGCAAACTGGCTAAATTAAAAAAAAATGTTTCAATATTAAATTAATTTAGTGTTAAGTTAAATATATAGCGTGAATTCAGGGTGATTGGGACACTTTTTGCCAATGAGATGACAAAAGTGTCCCAATCACCCTGAATTCACCTATGCGCTACTAAGTGGAGTATAATTATATCAGTAACAAGTCGTGGAAACACTGCCATTTCATGATTGACAGAAATGCATGAAATATCTGGGATTTAAACCTGCAACCTTCCGGTTCATGCCATTTAACTCCAAGTTAAACTGATGGGGTAAAGTTCACTGGCAGAACCAACACTATGATGATTTACAACGGAGACGTGAACCTGCCACCCAAAAATTCCTCCTCTAATCACAGATTAAGTCACTTACAACATTCTTGGGGTATTTATGCGCAAAAATGTAAATTTAAGCAGTCGAAAGGGGCCTGTGCAGGTGGGGGGAGGGTGGCATGAGGATTATCTTATATTTCATAGGTAGTGTTAAGCTGCTGCTCTTAAGTGCTTCACGTGGTCATTTAATGTCAAACATAGTTGCTAATCTAGTGTTAGTAGAGCGCCACTCAGGCTAAAATCAGCTGTTTAAAAAGAAAACACACAAAGTTCCACAAACTGCTCTTAAACCTAAGCCACATTAACACTGATCTACTGATGGCTGCCTTTCTGATAATCACATGGACCAGTGAGCTCAGGTTTAGCCAGACATATGGGAAATGTCTGGAATGGTAACAGCTAGTTGAACATTTGCAAGTTTTATAGAGTTTAACAAACCAAAACATTCCTACATAATGTGCTCCGAGACTGAACTACCACGTGGAGGACGCATTCTGGACAAAACTATCATTTTAAAGTGGAATCTGTAAGTGATGCAAGTGATGTCTAGGCCACATCTAAACCAACTAATAGAAAAAACATGTATTGTTTTATAGGCCTGACACTTATATGCATTTCAAATAACACTTTAAAAAAATAAAGTGCATAAAGTTGTTGTGAAAATATTAAAACGCGTTTCATTAAATTTTGGAATCATTTCAGGAATGCAGGCAGTACTGTTCCTGCCAAGATGGAGTGAACTGTAGTAAATGATTTTCCACTGAATATAACTTAAAGGGTTAGTTCACCCAAAAATGTGATGAAAATTCTGTCATTAATTACTCACCCTCATGTCGTTCCAAATCTTCGGAACACAAATGAAGATATTTTTGATGAAATCCGAGAGCTTTCTGACCAATTTCGTTCTAGCCTGTGCCAGTCGCTCGCGTGAACAGCATCGCTGCACTATTTACAACGTAAACTGCGTAGGAGACTGGTACAGGCTAGAACGAAATTGTTGAATAAAGTCATTACTTTTTGTGCGCAAAAACAAAATATTCTCGTCGCTTTATAAAATTAAGGTTGAACCACATTGGTCACATTGACTATTTTAACAACTACTTTTCTGGGCCTTGAAAGTGTTAATTAAATTGCTGTATGGAGGGGTGAGAAAGCTCTCGGAGAGCTATCTTCATTTGTGTTCTAAAGATGATCTTACGGGTTTGGAACGACATGAGGGTGAGTAATTAATGACAGAATTTTCATTTTGGGTGAACTAACCCTTTAAGCATGAAGGTTCACCTACAGCTTAATATGAATGTTGTGTCAGTGACTTTCGAACAGTCACATTGAAAAGTTTCCTGATGTTAAACCCAACAACAGGGGGCTGAAAACCATGAGAAATGGGATGTGGCCAATGCATTACTGTACAATATATGTATGGATACAACAGAGACATGCAGGAGCATCACATGTACTTGTTTTCTTTGGGACCAGTTTAAAGGAACACAACAACTTTTGGGGACTTTAGCTTATTCACCGCATCCCCCAGAGTTAGATAAGTCCATACATACCACTCTCATCTCTGTGCGTGCCATAACTCTGACTGACGCACCCACCGCTAGCCTAGCTTAGCACAAAGACTAAAGGTAAATGGCTCCAGCTAACCTACTGCTCAATAAGTGACAAAATAACGCCAACATTTTCCTATTTACATGTGATGTGTATAGTTTCATCGTGAACTAAGACCGACGGAAACTGAAAAGTTTCGATTTCCTCGACCGATATGGCTAGGAAATATTCTCTCATTCCTGCGTAATAATCAAGGAACTTTGCTGCAGTACCATGGATGCAGCGGTGCAATGATATTACACAGCGCCTGAAATAGACTAACTTCCATCAATATAACCAACGTGACAACCTGCGTGCACAGGGAGCGCTGGGGACTATTTTCAGGCGCTGTGTAATATCATTGCGCCGCTGCACCCATGGTAGGGCAGCAAAGATTACTACGCAGGAATGAGAGAATAGTTCCTAGCCATATCGGTCTAGAAAATCGCAACTTTTCATTTTCCGTCGGTCTTAGTACACAATATAATTATACACATCACAACATGTAAATAGGAAAATGTTGGTGTTATTTTGTCACTTATTGAGCAGTAGGCTAGCTGGAGCCCTTTACCTTCAGTCTTTGTTCTAAGCTAGGCTAGCGGTGGGTGCGTCAGAGTTATGGCACGCACAGAGATGAGAATGGTATGTATAGATTTATCTAACTCTGGGGGATACGGTGAATAAGCTAAAGTCCCCAAAAGCCGGCATGTTCCTTTAAACTAAGGGGGCAGATGATGACAGTTTTCAGTTTAAAGCAAATTATTTGCAAAAGGTGAATGGACCACAAAAAGTAAAAGTTTAGAAGAATTATCATCATACAAGAAAGGCAACGATGCTTCTGGAATCAAGAGTTAATCAAGACTATGATCTTGAGGTGCTCTTCAAGTTATCGTAAAGTACCAACACATCAAAACTATTAGAGTTTTCAAACCACTTTTTTATAGAAAAAAGGCAATATAATTTGAAAATAAATATGCTGTACTACATTACACAGACACAAAAAAGATGTTAATATTCAACATATTTACATAGAGTAAATAAATAATGTTTAAACTGTAAAACTCCAATCAAACCAGACCACATTTGAGCATACTGTTTCAGCTTGTTAGATCTTATTATAGTAGAAGTAAATGGTGACATGAGTTTGGCCTATATTTACATTTGGCTGCTATATTGTTATTCAATACGTATGTCACACTGACATCAAGACTGTTTTGCCAAAACGTACTCACACATGCACGCACACAAACACTAGCCTCGTATGCACACAAAATTACATTTACACAGTTTGTTAGAGATCACACGGCACACACACACACACACATACACACACATACATCTGCAGTAAGGCGGCAAAGTCTAGGCAGTTGGCAACATAACTCACTGATCAGTAATAGGAATGTTTCTCTGTTCATCTACGGAAAATAAAACAGCATGAAAAGCTTTTTTTTTTTCTCCAGACAGCCGTGGAGGTTTGCAGACGAAAAAAGGCCAAGAAGATCCATCTTAACATAACACTGCACATAAATAGGTCAAATTAAATACAAAGAGATAGAATACTGAAAATATTCAACAACAACAACAAAAAAAATCATAAATTACTGAATTGTTTGGGGGAATAGATTTGGATTAAAATTCCAAGACTAGCTGAACGACAACTGAAAACTTAGCACAAAATCGTCGTCTTAAATCCCCAGTAGTGTGAAAGCATGGAATCTAATCACACGATCAACGCAAAGTGGTTTCCAAACATGTCAAAGAATGAATATCCCTTTAAGGAGTGAATATGACCAAAATCCTCTTGGGTTTGCCTCGTCAAGATCAGAGCTCTCGTGCAAACATTTACCACAGCGGCCAGTGGGTTTCCATGGCATCACTGTGTGACATTCCAACAGCAGAATCAGTTCAGTCTACCATCGAAACTCCAGTCATTTGTCCATCTCTAAAAAAGTGTTCACGTACTGGGAGGAATGATTCCACAGCGCATAGTGGACGCTGATGCATTGTTGCAGTCCTCCAAATGTTCCGTTTGCGCTTGTCTACATTTAGATTCACATGAAAAACCGCACAGCAGACCCAAATCCAGTGATGTGATTCGTTTAGTACAACTTCGATTTCGAGTACGCACGCCAGCCAAGATCAGAAACGTTTACGTAGGTCTTTTGCGAAGACCCTTTAGCAGCAAATCAAATCCTGTGCTTTCAGTCTCTCGGTTCGCTTAATACACACATGAAAATCATGAAAATATACAGACAGAGCATTTCATTGACTATTAAAACCCCAACCTCCCCCAACCCATTCACTTCATTCTCTCAATATCTCCGTGATGGAAAAATGAGACCAAAGTTCAAAGTGCTGTGAATTATTGGTGAAATATTCCTTCATGTCACGAGTCCATTCTCAAGTCAGTTCGGTTTACCTCCTTGGTTTGTCACATCTGGGAAAGCAAGTAGAAAAATCACAAATGAAATATAGCATCTCAATTGTTTTACCCAAGATAGAAGGAAGAAGATTAAGGTCCCTGCCAAATAAAGGCTCCTTTAAGGAGTATCTTACATGCGTCTCCTACAATTTCAGAAGAGATGCATCAATGTTTCTGAACTGAACATTTTTCCAGACCAAATCATTTTTACACTCTAAGTAAATCAACATATCTTTCAGTTGTTTAGGAGAAAGATCTGAGACAAAGTTGATTTTCAAGAAGCAGCAACCGTCACTTTCAAGGGAAAAGGGCAGTATGAACATTCTGCCAAACATCTCCATTTGTCTTATACCGAAGTAAGAAACTTGTATAGGTTTACAACATGACGATGAGTAAATGATGACAGAATTCATTTCATTTCTGAACAAACTATTGCTTTAAATGAAAGATGAACCTCTAAGCAACACATCTTTTGTCAAGGGATGTTGTATATGACAACACAAAAACAGGAAAGCCAGTCTTGCACTAACGTGTAGATACACAAAAAAAGTGTAGATTTACACACACACACCTGCAGGTCCTTTCGTTGAGTTCTTGTTGTCTAGACCTGCAGTCGGCTTCAGAGTGTTTACAGGAGCACTGACACGTCTCAGGGTCTTGAACAAACAACCTTCTTTTCCTTTCAGAGCACGTAGAACAGCAAGGCTCACACTGACTACTGAAGAGAGACAGAATGAGACAAAAGGAGGATTGGGAGGAGATTACTGCTGACACATAGTCATGGCCATTATTAAACACTTTCACCCAAACATACACACACAGGCACTCGGTGAGTCAAGCAGTAAACTTTTTGAGCCACCCTGGTCGGGTACCACGGTTACGCCCCTTCTGAGGGTCCGAGGGGGTTTTGTAGAGATAAATAGCTGAAGTTATAGGCAGGATATGGCCATGCACCTGCAAGCTCAGTTGATGCAAGAAAATAATGAAAACAACAATACACCGTTTCATTTTCACTCTATTCTATTCTATTTTAGAAAAGCATACTGGAATAAAAGGCAGAGAGAGTGCAGTGCATGAGAATCCAGTGTTTCAGTTTATTGTTTCGTGTATTGTTGGATCAGGGTCATCAGGACAGATGTACAGTACCAAGAGGAAGATTCACACACATTTGTGCCAACTGACCTCATTTGAAGTCAATATTGCTCTGAGGACAGGCTTATCAAAGCCACATTGTAAATTCTACATTCAACCCTGACCTGACTTTAAATCACAATGTTAAAGGCCTATTTACACAAAGAACGACATGCACAAAACTTTAGTTTACCCATTTTTGTGCTTTGGTTGGGAATATTGAGAGAAGGAGGACTGTGTTAGGGAAATGTCCGATTTAAACCTACATGAGCACCGCATCTCAATGATTTTCTAAGTCGCAATAAGATTTTACATCCAAATTTGAAATCCAAATCTTGTCAGAGAATGTCAAAAATTCAGTTTGAATAGTTGTGGTGCAAACAAAAACATACTTTCATGAACTTTGTCTCAACAGGCCTTAAATCTCATTTTTATTTATTTATTTGTTTTATATGAAAACCCAAACCCCAGCCCTCAGAAAAATACCGACCTCAAAAGCATCAGTCTCACAGGAGCAGATTGTCCTCATGTACGCATTTCTTTGCTCTTTCTTTCTTGAAACATTTTTCATTTTCCAATTACTGGGAGAAGCACCAAAGTAAACAGGCTGTTTGACTTTCGTAATGCCGTGCAGCAAAGCTCACGCAGCATGACAAAACCAAACTCACAGCAATGAATTACAAAAAAAAAAAAAAAACACATCTCACACAATCCTTCTCATATGTCAGAGAGGACAGAACAATGTGAGGATGATGGTTCTGATACAATAAAAAGAAAATGGGTGAACAAAAAACATTCCAAAAACAGGAAGCGGCACAAACACGGTTGTGATTCCAACTGAAATATTGTTATAGATTAGTACCATCAACTAAAAGCCATGCTGAGTGGGTCGGTGAGTTTTTATGTCGGATATCTCCCCACTGCTCACCTCCTCCAATCATAGAGCTTGATTTATTGGGTCCTGTGGCACAACCTATAGAGCGCAACTGTACGGCTCCAGAAATAGAAATCCCATTCATTTTCCCCATTGAAAAACAGACACTCCTACCATAAGCTCAGATGCTGTAAGAGATGATGCTTTTGCAATTTTTGATTTCTGTATTCCCATGAAATGCTGCAAGACCCTCTAATAAGAGAACCTGAGAACCAACCTTGGGAATGAGAACGAATCGCTTTTCGCTAGGTTGCTTCTGAGGCCACTGACTGTCCATTCCCATAAAGCACTGCTAATGACAAAATCCAATGAGTTTCCATAGCCACAATCCATACATTTGCATTACTTTGCAATAAAAACCTCATGTCAAATTGTATTGTCTCTATATATTTTATTGTATGCCTACAATGAATGACTTGTCAGACTTGTTAGTGTATTGTGGCTCTTGTTTGGATTACATCATTCACAACGATGCGTGGAATGAATAGTACATTCTCTCATAAAAGACTACTTTTTTCCAAACACTTTCTTTGTTCAAATCAAAGGTTGTTGTCCTATGAGTCATCTTGGAGTTGACTGGTTTGGTTAAAGGCTTAAACTCTTTATTGAAGATGCCTGAGGAGACTGAATGGAAAATGAATGGGGAAAAAAAGTGGACGGTCACTGTTGCACTCTACTGGGTTTGTACCTTTTACAGTCCTAAACAATTTGTCCAAATGTTGTTAATGTTAATTGTTTTAGCATATGCTTCTGCATTAGTAAGGCAAGCTCTGTGAGGGCAGAGATCGAGCATGTGGTTTTGTGGCATGGTCAGTTTTAATTAAGTGGCAGAGGAGTTGATGGATTAATGGCAATTAACACCGTCCGACAAATGCACTGATTAAAGGAGGCATAAAATCTCCTCCCAAATTAATTTGACGACCAAGAGTGCCACACTCAGGTGCAGGTGAGAGGAGGCGAACGCAGAGGTGACGTACAAATCCCGCTTTTTTTCACGGTTTTTCTTTCTCTTTTGCCCTTTGCCCTTCCGGGGTTTTCTGGAAAGGGAACATGACAAACAAAGAAGAACATCGAAAAAACAAAAACTGAATCGGAGCTGTTGCAAAAGATCATCCACACAGTCAGATTGCAATGAATGTAGTGCTAAAATGATCCAGATGGAAACATCAGTAAACATGTCCCACTAAAACGCATCTTTCTCTTCTCATTCTTGTATTAGTGACTGACACAATAGCAAACTCCAGGGATGCGAGACACGAATTTGAAATGAAAAGCCAGCCAGGCTCTGGGAAAATTCGCCAATTTCTCAGATTCTCTCTCACGAAGACGTTTCAATAAATAAACAAAGCATTAAATCTTCAAAAGCATCACTAATGTTAGCAGGATTCCTGGCTGGTGCAAAACACAGACAAACCGATTCAAACTGAGCCAAAGCTCAAAGTCTACGGACGAGTTTTAACTCTCGTATATTAGTAAAGTCTACAGGAAACCATCAAAAGCTCCCTTTCATTATAACGAGAATACTGATCAATCAGCAAATCAACACATGATAATAGCAACATACACGTCCATTTATCTTCTAGATAGCTGAGAATCCTGGCATATCACGTCAGACACGTCAGGCAGAAAGAATGTGAACTTTCCCCTATCTCGCAATCAGTGTACAAACTGATGTGCTGCGATCTGTTTAAGGTTATTTGCATAAGTGGTTGACCAATATTGGTTTGCAATGCTCCATGAAAATAAGTAGAAAGCAGGGAGGCCGAAGTTTAAGCTTTTTGAACAGAACATCTGGACTATAAAGTTGAATCCGCTCCTACACTGGCAAATCAGGCTGGTTATTCCCTACGATTACATTCATTCTTTACATAGATCAGATTCAATCATTGCTCCACCGTGAAACAGCCTCTGTGTCAAAGGGCCACTTGTTTACCAGAACCCGAAAGCATTAAAACTTTTTAAACCCCTAGAGATAACCTCTGACCCGTAACACATCAGCAACAAGATCAACACCCTCAACTTCAGTAAACTTTCAAACACTTTGGCCCACATTCTCTGGTGAGAGGGAGTCATCAGAAAAGGAGGTTGACTGACCGCTGCGGTATCTCTGAGGAGTGGAAACGGGCTCATAAACAAACGCAGAAAACACTGTCTTATCGCCGGACATAAAGACACTTCAGAGATGACAAATCCCTCTGTTACCTCGATGAACCTCAGATCATAAAGCAGAGCTTAGCTGACGCTGAGATGAATGTGGGGCGAGGGCATTGAACTAGCGGGCAAAACTCGCACACCTGTTCACGCAGCTCTTTACACACCCGAGGGGCTGAATTTACACTTGAGAAAGCAACGTGCAACGACATGAAGACATCAAAAAAAGGAAGTGAGATCAGATAATGGTGTCAGGGTCAGAAAGTATCTAAGTTCATCTGAAGAAGGCTGGATTTAACAAAAGTTCGAGTTCTGAGCTTGTGCTAGGGTTGAGAAATAAAGCTTAAAAAGCTTTTAAAAAGTGTTGTTTTTTTATTATTGAGAGAAGCAATTGTTTCAACTAAACAGCTATTGTACCTGTACAATATATACACTATCTAGACATACTGACACAAGTATACTTTTGAGTGATAACACAAACAAATTGTTGAATCAGAACCGATTCGCTGATTGACGTGAGACAAGTAGGATCCCAAAATGACTTTAAAGAGTATCTTTAGACAATATCTGTCTAAATTCTATTGCCAGCGAAGATATTATTGCCCAGTCCTAGTTTTTGCGTAGCCTTCAGTTTGCCAGTTTTGCCACTAACGATTTTCAGTTAACCTTTTAGCTCGGTTGATGTATTTAAAAACAGCAGTGAAGAGTTCCACTGTTCTCTCACGATCAGATTTTATGGCTTTATGTAATATGAAAAGCAAGCTGATGAGATGAAAGGATCAGGGACAAAAGGAAAACAGGAAGGAATACACCTAGCTGTAGATAAGAGTGACTGAGATAAAGGCAGAGAGATTAGGAAACAAGAATGAATGGAAGAACGATGAAGGGGGAAATGACAAAAATAAAATACGAGAGAAGAAGCACAGACACACACACACACACACATCACCACACTAGAATAATGGAACTCACTTTTCTCTTTTCTCTGGAAGATCTTTTTTCAGCCTGGAAGAGCAACAAAAAGAGCGAGACATTACCTCAGTGAACATGTTTTTTTGTGAGCACACAACAAACACACTCACAATGAAAGACCCACACATGCACAAAACAGAACAGACAAACGTCCACTTATACCCCTCAGTTACATGAATAAACTCGTTAAAAAAAAGAAAGAAATACAATTATAGAGCAGACAATACCAGACAGATAATAGATGACATGAAGTGTCCCCAAAAGTTAACTGAATCGGACAGTCTTCCTTAAGGGACAATCTTACTTACTTTCCTCAAGAGTAAAAAAATATATATATATATTTTTATTTTCATGAAGTGGGTTGTCCCCATTTAGGTAGCTATATGCATATATGAGCGTAGAAATGAGGATTCTTACCGACACTGGCATTCACTGTGTTCTGCAAAACTCATGAAAAAGTCACCTTGATGACGGAGTGGTTTCAATCTTTTAATCTACAGAAAAAAGCAAAGAAAAACATTAAAACACCACATCACAGACATACAGGCAGTGTTAGTGTTAAAGGGACAGTTCGCTAAAAAATAAAAACGTTGTCATCACAAAAGATGACATTTTAAATAATGTTGGTAATCAAACAGTTGACGATAGCCACTGACTTCCATAATAAGAAAGAAATTATATGGAAGTCTATGGCTACAGTCTACCAACCTTCTTTAAAGGGGACCTATTATGACCCTTTTTACAGGATGTAAATTCAATCTCTGTTGTCCCCAGAGTGTGTATGTGAAGTTTTAGTTTAATTATGGTTATAACTTGTCATCCTGCTTTTATGAATGCTATTGAATTTGTGCTATGTACTCTATTGCAATAAAGGTGAAAATACGGATGTGACAGCTTGTGCAGACTCCTAAATGTATGATTGACTATGTTTGTTTAAATGTGTATTCTCTTCAGAACTCATGTAACATTTATCGAGCTGACTTTTGGCGCAAACGTATAAGATTTCAGGACATTTTCTTCGAAAATTCAATTTAACCACAATGTCCCCAGTGACTCAAATGGTCGAAGTCTATGGATTCTTATGTGCATCCCAAAACACAACACTTATGCCTCTTTGGTGCAGATATTGTACAACTTCAGCTGCTACAGCGAGGATACAGAAATGGCGGACGGATGATGTCATTGTAGGGGGGAATCTGAATCAGCTTGTTTGAAGAGACTGCTTTTTATTTATGGGAATTATTTACCATTATAGACTGGTTTTTCTCATACACTGCGGACACACATCAGTGTTAAAACACCTTATAGAAGTGAATTTTGCATATGGGTCCCTTTAAAATATCTTCCTTTGTGTTCAGCAGAAGAAAGAAACACATACAGGTTTGGAACAACATGAGGGTGAGTAAATTACTACAAAATTTTCAACTTTGGGTGAACTCTCCCTTTAAGTAAAAGCTACATTCAACACTACCTAAAAATTGGCTACTCTCAATCAGAAGAAACCCTGTTAGCTTGGCCAAAAAGAGAGAGATAAAGGGTTTGAGTGTGGGAGACAAAGTTGAGGAGTGTAGGGTTTCCAAAAAGTAGACTTAACAAGATTCAGACAGATAGTGGGATAAAATAAAATAGAGAGAAATAGAGAGCAACAGTCTAGAAGTTAGGGGTCTCTGACCTCCAAGGTAATGTTGTATGTGACGGTGGGGGTGCATTCCATCATCTCATCATTACAGCACCCAGCACAGCGGGTGAGAACCACACAGGACGGTATGAAGATGTGCTCTATGTCATCAGGGTATTCCTGTTGAATTTCCACCAGCAACTCCCGAGGACGACAAAGTGACTTGTTATACACCTCCATGAATGGCACCACTGCAAGTTAGAGAAAATGGGGAAATCAGTTCCTTGTTTATTGGTTTTTTTTTTGGACAATGTAGGACCTTTTTGGCCAAGAGTTGCACAATTTTGTCAAGGCCCTTTTCAACACTGTTTGGAAATCTGGAAGCCCTTCTAGGAATTTGTGATTGGCCGGGGTGTCCATGTACATTCATTGTTGCACTCAAAAATACAAACAAATAAACAAAAAATGACCCCAAAGTAGCCGGTGTGTATAGTGTACAGCTGTGTGAGTCTCCTTTTGACATGAAGAAGGAAAAACACTTAAGTGAATCGTAATTTAATAATGTGTAGTCTGGTTCTCTGGGCTTAGCAGAGATTGAGAAATGAGCGTTTTGGCAATGCTCACTTCAAATTATCCCTTGGAGATTTGTGTGTTAAGATGTAATACAAACCACACTGGATCGTGAGCTTCTAATAAATACTACAAATTATCCTAAACTATACAGTGTCAGCTTGATTAAAGGCACAGCATTGCCCTCCTTCACCCATCCACCAGAGGGCGCTGTGCTCAGGGACTCTGTATGTGTCCAGTCTCTGGATGACACAATTGAGTTCAAGCAGAAACTCACCATCATATGTGCTTTTGCCTCCCTCCCTGGGTATGTAGGCACTCTGTGGTAAAAAACAAAACATTTAGTCATAAATTCATATTTAAAGACTGTGTTCAGTTATATATAGCTGTTCACAATTGTGAATAAAAAGTGTCCCAACAGGTTTGACTAGTTATTCACCACAGCATCATTGCTTTGGGTTTGGGATGATGCAACAAATTACCTAAATTTCACTTAAAAGCCAAAGTTCATAAAAAACATAAATTTAGATATCACAAATAATGCTTCTTTTTGCTTATGTATACATTTAAACATTGCTTTTTAAAAATAATGTTCCTCAAGTAACACATATCAACAATTATAACATTAGCCTGTAGTATTTTAAAAAGAGACTTGAGTCTTAATCAGACTTGGCCTTGAAGGATCTGAGACTTGACTTGGCCTTGATAGTCTTTAGTCACAAGTGAAAACTTGACTTGAACTCTGCATTAGAGACTTGTGTCGGATCTCACACTTAAAATTTCGCAGAAGCTCCATGGAGACCCATGCACTTCTCAATTAAGGGTTTTCCCCCCTTCAATCTGAGCCTTTTACTCACTTTAAAATAAACTTGGGTTTAAGTTTTACAGACATTACTTGTGAATTAATGGCTGAGAATCACAGGATGCCACACTGTAAAAAGTGATCGGTTGCCTTAACTTAAAAAAAAGTGAGAAAACCTGAGAAAAATTGAGTTATGTGAACTTGACAATTCAACATAACGTAATTTGTCACTTACAATTAGGCGACTTAATAATCTTAAGGCAGCAGGTCTCATTTGTTTTAAGTTAATTAAACTGATCACTTTTTACAGTGCATTGACAAACCGATAACTGGTTAACAATTTCATTTGTATTCATTCATACCCCTGAATATAAAGTTTCTACTTCAAGAAACTACTATCTACTATCAAGAAAAAAGTCTGTTTGGTGAAGATTTTCTGAAGGTGGGCTGAAATGATTTCTCTCTCTATATTGTGGTCTCCTAAGGCCGGATATGCCGGTGCCCGGTCCGTCTGAAGGGCTATAACTTACTGTAGCTGCGCCTTTAAAGCGTAATAATATCACTAAGGTGGCTATGATAGGGCCTTCACCAAAATCGACAACAAACTTCCAAACAGTTGAATACACTCTGATTGAGTATATCGCCGGATTCCCCCGGTTGTAACCTGTCTACGGTGTTAACTGCCTCAATATGGGATGGTCAGACTTGCTTATTCAAGTAATTTTGAAGAGCTTGGCAAAACATGGTCAATGACCTCGCAAGGGGAAACACAAGGACGTCCAATATAGTGGCGCAGGCACATTGCACTCGAAATAACACTATTAAGAACTCAACCTATACATCAGCGTATTTCTCTATGTATATGCATAGGGTTATATATATATAAAACTTACCTTGACAGCTGAAAAATACAGAAGCGTCACAATAAATAACTGGAGCACGCGAACGGCCAAGTTCATGATTGAATTTAAAAGGCGAATAACTCTTTTTAAAACCCTATCCGATGATAGGCGGACTTTAGCAAACGCATTGGTAAAGGTCTCAGAAAGCAAGTTAGACATGGCATGAGTAGAGGCTTCTTCACACGGGGTCCGACCTATAGGGGCAACAAGAATCCCATGTTGGTCCCACAACACGCATGCAGACACCTGAGAGAGCGCGTGAGATCCAAGGGAAATATGTAAAAACGTCTCTCAGCTGTTGCCGATGATTTTCAGAATATCCAGAAATATGAGAATCCAGGACGCAGGTCCTCTCACATTGTTGAGAAGTAGCTCAATTTTTTCTTCCAAGGCTATTACAATCCACATCACAAAAGTAATCCCATGCTTAGCCTGCCGCCCGTCTCCAAGTGCGCTGGGTTCATTGGGAAAGGGACGCAGAATGGATAAGAAACTCACTCGCTGATACAACTTTCAGTATCGCCAACACTGTATTATTAGTGGAGCATACAGTGATACCAGTGAGAACACAAAGAGAGAACGCGAAATCCAAGCGCACTTCTAGTCCCTATGAACATTGCTTTAATTCCGCTTCCTGTTTGATTTGTCGGCTTGATTCTTGCCGTTATGAATGATCAGGGACGCCGCCGTTCCCCGGTTTTAACGAAAAGCTTCAGCTGTCGGTCAGTTCTAGCCCAGCAGTGAGATTGAAACTCACGCCATTGGACGAGTCACTGGGATGGGCGTGGCTATAGTGGTGTCAGCGTGGACGGATCGGTCGATCAGTGTCATGTTGACTTATTGATAACTGTAAGAGCGTTTTGTAAAACGAGAGGTCGCATGCAGAGTTGGCATCAATCAGATATTTGGTGTAAAAGCGGTATTAATCACACGAGCAAACAGTTATCCCTCTCATTGCAAGTTTGTATATATTACCATGGCTCTCTGAAATACTTGACTTTGATTGGTCAATCGCCGAATTCGACGGTTAAATATTTCTGAATGATGATCGTTGTCCGTAGCGACGCAGTATAACTGGCCGCTCGTAGCTCAGCGTATGTTCTAATAAAATAATTAAAATAGTTTCAAAATGATTTAATTCTTCTTAATAATATATTATTTATATAGTCTGTTTATGTATTTGCTAAGTTAGCCGGACAATGTATAGTAAACCCACGTTATAGTAAAATAAACCCATTTATTTTGATACAAGATCATAATTAGAGTAAAAAAAACTATGAAAAAATATATATGTTGCTTTAAAAAAACAAAACAAAACATGATCTCATTGTTATAACAATTTGAGTGAGAAAAAAAAACCGAATTTCATTTTAATTTCCCCCATTTTCTTGAATGACAACATGGAATAGGGCATGATATAGGGCTTAATTTGTTTCTTTATAACATTTTAAAAACATACTACACATGTAAATAATTAATCAATATCCGCTGCCTAATGATAGGTCGTACGTGCAGAAGCAAGTGGTCTACAGTAGCCTAGGCTATGTGCGTAATCCCAGTTTGAATATCATCGGCATCACATGACGGGAGCGCTGCATGACGCCTTTTTGGGGCTTCTCGGTCATCTGCAAGGTTGCATGGAAAACGGAAAGCGTGCTAGGTAATGAGGGTGTGATCACATGTAAGTGTGTGTGTGTCCATCACCACGTACAGGTGTGTGTGTGTGCACGCGCGCGCGTAGGAACGACGGACTGGCTTCTAGCGCACGCTGGACATGTGAGCCATGGTCAGCCCGGCCAGCTGGCGCGAGACTCAACAACACCACAGTTCGAATAAACAAAGCGACATCACGATTTCCATATTCGTCGCTATATTTCCATATTTCAGATTAAGGGATATATTTTTCCGATATATTTAGCTTCTCAGTAGAGAAAAGTTTTCCCCTTGTGGCAGTTTCACACGTAGGCAGTTGTGAATAGTCTGGATAGATTGTAATGTGCAAGTGCTTTCAAACAGGATACCTTCTCTCATCCCAATACATACATTCCTCTTAGACTTGATGATATTCGGTTCACGAGACTAAAAGCATCTCATAGTGCGGTGCTATCTCTTCTTTTAATAATAATAATAATAATAAAAACATATTTTGCGCCCAAGTTCATGACTCATTTGATTTACTGTAAATTGCATTGGCGCCATCTGCCTGACACTACACTACACTACAAGTGTAAGGGGCTTGCCCGTGTTGCCATGTCCACTTAAACATAAGCAATTTTAACCTTATCAATATGGGCAGACATGGGTTTCCTTGTTTAAGATTATTTTCAGCATACAGTCACATTTTTTATTGCTTGTAAATGTATACTACAATAAATCAGATCAAAGAAAAAGCGATTCCTATTGATCCATAAAACATACACATCCATATAGAAAGCACAAACAGCTGGGGTCGCTTATTTTTGTGAGACAATTTTGAGGGATTTTAAGGGATTATTGTCAGACTAGGTCAGGGGTGTCCAATCCTGCTCCTGGATGGCCACTGTCCTGCAGAGTTTCAGCTCCAACCCCAATTAAACACACCTGTACCAGCTAATCAAGGTCTTACTAGGCATACTAGAAACTTCCAGATTGGTGTTGAGGCCAGTTGGAGCTAAACTCTGCAGGAGAGTGGCCCTCCAGGACCGAATTTGGACACCCCGGACTAGGTTCTTGTTTTTCTTCCCAGATCTGGCAACACTGGACTTTGCTCCCATGTCACTGACCATGCAATGAAAAGACACTTGGAGTAAGATTACAAAGAGAACTAAAAAAAAAAAAAAAAGTGTCTTAATACTGTACATTAGATAAAGACAGCCTGATTGCATATCTTGGTCATAGTGACAGAAATCCTTCACCAAATAGCATGTCTGCAACTGCAAAAAAGGCACCAGCGTTCTCTCAATACACACTCAGACGGACACACACCTCAGTAAGGGCTGTTTAGTCTGAGTGGTAGGGGAAGCCTTGAGTGCAAGGTGAAAGAGTGGGAGGAAGTCTCAGAGAAAGAAATAAGTGGATATACTCAAATAAGACAAGAGAGCTGGACAGAATGACTTAAAAAGAGAGAAGCTGATGTAGGAGGTAATGAGAAGAGACGTTTGTTTTTTGTTAGTGAGGTTCGCGCGTCAGATTTTAATTGAAAAATAACAGAGAGATATGAGCTCCACTGCCACCTGTTAGAAAACCTGCAAACTCAGCAGAAACCGAGAACAGCCAAAACTAATGAAGTTTACAGTTACACTCCTACTACTGACCAGAAAGCTTCAGTGCACAAACACAGACCCACAGATGGGAAGCCACCAAAAACGACTGTGCTGTCATTATCATTCTATAAAGTTTTGGAAAAGGTGTATTGATTGTTTGATCTTCATGTAGTTTACAGTAGGGTTTGTACATTATTGTTTAAAATCACTCTTTTGAGAAAATGAATGGCATTTTGCACTTGATTCATAGGTTCATTCATACTTCTGTCTAGTGCTCAGCTCTCTAGCAGCTCTTGATCGTTCCTTCACAAAGAGAATCCGTTCCTTCACTATAACTCACTCAGGTATGGGGCGAGTCCAGTATGCATACACCACTCCCTTCCACACACACACTCATACAGGTCCCATGTCAGAGGGGAATGAAATGGCTCATAGCCAGGCCCAGATTAGACTCTACCCTTAACGCAAGAACTGGTGTTCCAGTAAAAGCACAGCTCGGATATCCCAAGAGAAGAGAACATTTCTGCCATATCTATCAGAAAATATTCCATAGCCATCCGGGAATTCAGAGGAGGTCAACTATGTAGGTTTCTGGTCGATGCTGAGAAAATGCAATCATTCAATCAGGTCTACTGTTAAACTGATCAAATAATTCAAATGTTCTACAAATTTCTCCAGGTTAAATGCAAGTTTAGCTCTTTTGAGAGCATCAGTTGTATGCTTGCACCGTAGACATTTCTTGTAAGAGCATAACTATCAAAACACAGAGGGGGAAATGATTTTCTAAGATGAACTTTTAATTAACCCAGAATATTCCTTAATAGAAACATTCACATCATGAAACCTGGTTATGTGTTTGCATCATCCTTGAAGGTGGCATATTAACCTAAATTTTAAGCCTTTACTCAATGTGATTAGTCACTCACCTCGCAAGTGGAAAACTCAAATAGGTGATATGTGGATTATTTGTACGTTCATGTACCTAACAATGAGAGGATATCCAAACAGTGAGCTTCTTAAAGGTGCACTATGTAACTTTTTTTGTTCAAAATTAACAAAAGTCAATACATTTTTTGTCTTATCCTGATTCACTATGGTAAGCCTGTTATAAGTGTTTATATTTCAGAAAGAGCGGGACGCATTTCACAGGAAATTGCATACTTTCACGCGTGTGTCTCGTAATTTTTGCAAATGGAGAAAAGTGGGTGTTGCATAGGTTAGTCACAACGAGCAAGAAAGGCTGACACAGAGCAGGTGAGCTCGTGTGGTGAGCTCGTGCCAGGGGCGTGGGTAGTGAGCCAATGGAAGAGCCAACATACACTCACCTAAAGGATTATTAGGAACACCATACTAATACTGTGTTTGACCCCCTTTCACCTTCAGAACTGCCTTAATTCTACGTGGCATTGATTCTACAAGGTGCTGAAAGCATTCTTTAGAAATGTTGGCCCATATTGATAGGATAGCATCTTGCAGTTGATGGAGATTTGTGGGATGCACATCCAGGGCACGAAGCTCCCGTTCCACCACATCCCAAAGATGCTCTATTGGGTTGAGATCTGGTGACTGTGGGGGCCATTTTAGTACAGTGAACTCATTGTCGTGTTCAAGAAACCAATTTGAAATGATTCGAGCTTTGTGACATGGTGCATTATCCTGCTGGAAGTAGCCATCAGAGGATGGGTACATGGTGGTCATAAAGGGATGGACATGGTCAGAAACAATGCTCAGGTAGGCCGTGGCATTTAAACGATGCCCAATTAGCACTAAGAGGCCTAAAGTGTGCCAAGAAAACATCCCCCACACCATTACACCACCACCACCAGCCTGCACAGTGGTAACAAGGCATGATGGATCCATGTTCTAATTCTGTTTATGCCAAATTCTGACTCTACCATCTGAATGTCTCAACAGAAATCGAGACTCATCAGACCAGGCAACATTTTTCCAGTCTTCAACTGTCCAATTTTGGTGAGCTCATGCAAATTGTAGCCTCTTTTTCCTATTTGTAGTGGAGATGAGTGGTACCCGGTGGGGTCTTCTGCTGTTGTAGCCCATCCGCCTCAAGGTTGTGTGTGTTGTGGCTTCACAAATCCCAGTAACTGAGCAGACTGTGAAATACTCAGACCGGCCCGTCTGGCACCAACAACCATGCCACGCTCAAAATTGCTTAAATCACCTTTCTTTCCCATTCTGACATTCAGTTTGGAGTTCAGGAGATTGTCTTGACCAGGACCACACCCCTAAATGCATTGAAGCAACTGCCATGTGATTGGTTGATTAGATAATTGCATTAATGAGAAATTTAACAGGTGTACCTAATAATCCTTTAGGTGAGTGTATATATATATATATATATATATATACCAGAGCAGCATATTCTTGCTCTCCCCATTTGATTGCGCAAGAATGGAGTTTAAACATACATGTTCACAAGTGTGACAGTGGACATGCATATAAACAGCAGACTACTTAGGGTAGGTGTTTGTTCTAAACTACAAGCTGTTTTTCTGTGTACACTTAAAGTGAAAATATGTCTCAATGCAAACTGCAGACAAGTCTACACAATGCACCAGTTAAAGAGCTTACCTTGTATTTTCATGATGTCTGTGATGCTTCTCGAGATTACATCCTTTTTGAGTTTTCCTTGCGAAATGTTATTTTCTAAGCATTCAGATTGATTTAAGGAAATTAAACAAGTGAAAAATGCCATACACCGGCATTAAGACTCTTTTGACAAGAGCAAACCACATAGCGTCACACTAAAAACCTCTCAACCACCAGCAACACTCTGGCATCATGGTGGTGGCTTTTGCATGGGCACGCATGTACCATTCACGTCTTCTCTAGAAAGTGAAAAAATAGGTGCATTTTAGTATTAAACTTGGATATTTTGCATTAATATGTTTGTTCATAATAACCCTTTATATTGGATGATTACTTTGTCTCAAATGTCTGATCGTGCATTAAGGTCGGAGCAGTTGTATTTCAGTGAGGAGTCCTGTGGTTCTGTTGTAGGGGTATTCCAGACCGACAGAGAGAAACCTCGACATGTCACTTCTGTGTTTGTCTGTGCTGACCAGTACATCCAGAGAAACTCTGACAGATTCTTGGACAGGACACAAAGCAGATGAATTCAGTCATTAAATTTAAATGGCCAATAAATCACTGCCATATTGCTGGCAGAGCGAGTGACCCCCGACCCCTCCAGCTGTGGCAAGTGTGCAGCAGTGGTGTAGCGCACGTCTACACGACCCGACGCAACCTTTAAGAGTAGAGCCCTACACAGAATGTACGTCAAGGCTTTCCCAGAAACCTGGTAAATTCCCCTCATATTTACGATTAATTAATAGAAGAGGAATGAGCATTTTCCTGTGATTCAACTACTAACCGTAAAACATCTTCAAAACACACCCGGTGTAGTCAAAAAATGATAAATTGGCCCCTGAGTATTTTTGTTCCCGCAGTGCAACAGATCTGAAATACAGAAGGTTGGCATTGGGGGGACGGGTGCAACATGCTAGAACGCATTTATGAAGCTGTATGTAATACCAATCATGTGTAAACACAAAACATATATCTTAGCTCTCTCTACAGCCTAGCATGTCAAAACCAAACCATATGGCACTTGAAAGGATCTTTATGGATATAGCTGTTTGGAAAAAACTGGCAGGGGGCGGCAGTCAGGCCTTGATGTAAACCCTTCAAACAAGGAAGTTTTCAATCTGTAACTTTAACCAATCTGTTGGATACCTTCAAAGGAGATGAGTACCAATCACTCAAACCTCTGTGCACTATCACTCCATGAGGTGACATTCAGCAGATGTTTCATTCTGGCAAATAAAAAAAGCTAAAACAGAGTCTAAAAGTGTACATATGTGTCTCTAACTGTGTGTGGGATGGGTTATGGCTACGTGTAAACTGGCAGGTCTTCATGAACACAGATGTATTTTATGAGAATCCATGAACGTTTCTGAGAAATTATGCAAGTACCTCAGCTCAGGATTTCCACATAACTACTCTGAAGGAGGCTGCACTTTTAGCAGTCCTCTGCAAAGTTTGGTTGGGTGGTTTGGTGTATGATTGGCCATCGCCAAACTTTATGCTGTAAAGAGGAAAGATGATGTCATTGCAAAGATTTCTTTCTATGCCATTTTGTTTCTGCGGGATCTGAAATCTGTATAGATTACACGCTCTTACTGTATATAGCACCTGCGCTTTTAACAGAAATGGAAATTTCCTAGGTAGGCAGAAGGAGAGAGGGGGTAAAATGTAAAGATGGCATTCAATGTCATTTTTTGTACACACACACACACACACACACACACACACACACACACACACACACACACACACACACACACACACACACACACACAAAACTCAAAAAAGGGGACACATTTTCAACAAGCAAATCTAGCCTGAACTCAAAACTCATGACACACTGCAATGCTCCATTAAAAGTGGATGCCTCCAATGTTGTTGTTCAAAGTGTTGTTCAAATGGGCTGAAATACACTTCTCCTTAGTTCACATTAAAAAAAAAAAACTGAGAAAGAGGGATTTAAAATGACTATGGCAATGACTACATTCAGTCAACGATTTTTGTGGTATTATTAGTTCTGTCTAAAACACCCTGTGGTCCAGTTACGGTCCTGTTGTCTTCCGGAAGGTAAAACTAGTAACCCCTCACTAGTTTGGGTCATAGCTGCCTGACAGTGTTAGGCCTCAACATTGCTCTCATGAAAAAGAGTCTGTTCCAGGGACAGGATTCAAGGCTGGGCTAAAATGTCAAATGCCTGACTGATCAGCTAAACATGATGCTTCCTAAAATCCTTATTCCTCTTTGCTTGACTGAATAAGGGTGTTACGCCTATGACCTTTGACTCCTGACGTGGTGGTCAAGGTACCTTGGCGCAATACTTAGAGATAAATACTAATGCAGACATGAGGAAGGAGAGCAAGAGTCTTAGGGGTCTAAAGAATAGGCAGGTATTAAACAAGTTATAAGCTCTACAAAACTTTAGTGCTATTACTCATAGGATTTAGAACAAGAGTGTCTTGACCTGACCACAATGACAATATATTCTGTGGAAAACTGCATTACTCCATCGTGTGTCGTGGTCACACTAATATTCCAGCATTTTTCCAGCTAAATTTCACAAAAAAAATCATTTCTTTCATCATTCACTAATCCTCATGTCTTTTCAAATGCATGGTACACAAAAGGAAATAGTCAAGATCATTTACAAGCATTGACTGACATCAATCTGGTATGACACGTATTCACACTTCTTATGTCCTTAGAAGACTCAGAAGAAATTACACACTAATTGTAGAACTACTTTTATGGTTTTGACAGTTTTTAGTTAATATATACTTTCATTTTATAGTGACAAGCAGTGTGAACACACTGCAAAACTTTTTTTGCTTTTCACCTAAAGAAGGTCATACAGGTTAAGAACGATATGAGAGTTAGTATAATTTTGATGTTTGGGTGAACAATTCCTTTAAAAAATGTGAGCAGGCCAGCTCAGCAAACAAAACACAAGTGCTTTTTTATGTTTACTTTCATTCTGGCACTACTGGAGAGGCATTCTTTAGACTTGGCGAGGATAAGATCATTATGAATCTTGTAAAAAAAAAATATATATATTTTTTTTTGAAAATGCTACAATGACATGGTCAAACCATAGAAAACATCTGTGATTGCCAAATCTTTTTTTAACAGACTTACAAGTATTTATAAGGCGGTGAAAGTGGTGCGTGTGTGTGTGAGTCTACTTTAGAGAGGTTGATAGTAATGTGCGGTTGTTTCTTTTAAGAATCTGTATTTGTGAGTGACGAGGGTTGATTATTTGAGTGGTTTTGTGGAATTTCTTAGCCTAAAGCCTTAAAGATCAACACGACATGGATGGTTTTATGGAGAAGGTGGGACTTTGAAGTGTTTTCATGTGTGAAGGTTTTTGATTTTATAGACAGATATTTGTGTTTCATTGCGGGGGTGTGTACGAGAGAAAAATCACAGCCCTATACCTCACAGTGCGTATCACATTTCAGGGGCCAATTTCCCCTGTGTGTGTACAGTGTGGTGCTTCTTCCTCTGCAGTACCAGAGCAGCAGTGAAAGTGAAGACCCCCTGGGGCAAATCCTCCACTATAATGACAGATCTCTTTACGAGGTAAAATATCGTGCTTGGTGGCCCGTCATCACGGTGATGGGTTTTGCGTTTTTCTCATCTGAAAGCTCACAGCCAGAGCTCACAAGTTTTGAGCCGACTCAAACCAGCCAAATTCACTTTTACGCAAAGTAGAGGCAAGGGAATCAGTCTTCAATGGAGAACAGCATAAATGTTTAATGATTCAAGACTTGAGGAAACACATAAAAAGCTGTGAAGTATGACTTCTCAGACAAACATTTTAAAACAAACAGTTTTATAGAACCAGATCACAGACAAAGACTAGTATAGGATGAAGAGGCTATTAAACATGGATGTTCTGTGATGGTCTGGCCTTTCTCTAGAACAATATTTTCGAAGCAGAATCGCCATGAATGCAGAAATCAAGCAGAGGATCAGGGTTAAACCAGCTCTGTGTGTATTAGAGTACGCTGGGAGAGAAGCCAAAAAAAGCACTGTAACTTTCTCAGTTGCCTTCGTAACAATTACGGGAATAGTATGAGAAACATGACTGTTATGATATCCAGAAATGTCTTGGTTTCAGAACTGAATGAAAGATTATGATGACATGGTTAATGATGGAAGAGGTAGATGTATGAAAGTGTGCAGAAAGTAAAATTCCCACCTCCCTCTTGCAGGCTATGTATTAGTTTAGCTCCTTTCCCTTTGGGATCTGTAGTTGTAGCAGTCACATTTGTTGGTTTACTGAAACAGATCTGTCTTAGCTCAGAGTCTCTGTGCTTAGTCTATTTCACTGCTCAAATTTCCTCTTGTCGTCTATCAAGCAAACTTGTTCTCTTACCTTATCCCTTTCTCCTTGTTTGTCTCTATTTCATCATGAGGCTCAACCCACTGTATGACATCTTAGTGTGACCCTGATCTGTACCCATCCCCTCTGATACCCTTGGAGGGATGTCAGCAAACATCTCACTTACCTCATTATCTGCTACCAAAATAAAAGAGTGGGAAGTAGTACACAATGCACATTTTAAAGGCCATAGGCATGAAATGAGAGAATTTTGGACTGAACTATTCCTTTAAGAAGGAGATCTGGCACGATCATAGGCACCTCTTTGCCATATTGATTCATTTTTGTAGAATTCTGTAGAAGCATTTTATGACAGTTGGACCCAAGTGGACAAATGACCATTCAGGAAACCACATTGCAGTGCTGGAGACATTCAGGATGTGGAAGCGGTGAGGGAGAAGTTTATGTGGTCAGTATGGAGATTGCTCAACTTTTACTATTAACTTATACTATTATAGGCCTTGAATAATCAACTACTATACAAACTGCTTGCAAAGTTCTGCAGAGCTCTACAACATGAGGTTATCTGAGTTGCTATTCTTGCTGTATTTTGAGTGAAGGTGAAATCAAGACCCTAATTCATTATGAATCTCTAATCTGTTGTAAATAGATTGTCAATTGATTTTTTTCTGTGATAGTAACTGACCAACAGAAGGAGCCAAAGTGATTCTTCAGTGGGAAACCACCTGGCTTGCCAGGAACAGCGAAGAGCTCATCCTGCTTTTGACACTGAAATCAGAGAATCCTCTGGAGCCACTGATCAAGAATCAGATTTCTCTCACCCACATCTGATCCACAAGCTAAAAGCTCAAATTTATCACAAGAATGAATTCTGAACTGATGGGAAAAATAAGTACAAAGGTAATGCCTCCACAAAAAGACAATCAACAATTGCAAACACACACATGCGGTCTGTGATAGATACGTCTCTTAACCCCATTTTAATGACTGTCCTGTGGGGCATTCTGGTGTGTGTGTGTGTGTGTGTGTTTGTGTGGGAGGACAAATGAGAATGAGGTGAAAGCTGTCATTGAGAACTTGTAATCAAAGAGAGAGTGCTGGACAAAGTCCAGGATTGGGAGTCAGATATACCACAGTCTGCCTGAATGCCACATCAATCCTTTCATTTAAGTCACCATTTTACTCTCTTCTCCTCAAAGTCTCCCTCTTTCTGATCTAATGCCTCCAGCCTTGTGTCTCATCATTGCTCTGTTTCCAGTTTGTCAGTCCTGTTCTTTTCATCTCTTTCTATTAGACTTAAAATAATTAAGGAAATGTATAAAACAAACAAAAGATAAACAATTGTTGACATACAGTGTACAACAAGAGTACATACATTTGACATTTAATAAATGTATACATAGGACAGATCATTTGCTTTCTGAAGAATTTGACTGGAAATGTTCATATTTAAATCGCTGATTTTGATCACAGACTTTGGTGCCTTGGCAAATATGGTTGAGTTTTCTTTGGAAATGCTAGAGGAGTCAAATCTAAGAGTCAGGAGATATGGTATGTCGAGGTATCATGAATTTTCTTTATTAGACAGTTTAGAATTGTCTGTATTCAGGACAATAGAGATCACTGTTAGGTTGTGAGGCAGTGAGGTGAGCCGCAAACCACGAACATTTGACCCCACGCACTTAAATACACAAAAAACAGACCTCCATCAACAACCTCCTATGTATGTTTGAAATAACAGAGCAACGTGGGAAAAACCTCAAGCTTCCTTTTCAGGCCGATCCTTCATTCATGTCTAATCATGAAATTGGTATAGAAAAAAAAGTACAAACCTATTCTAATTGTCAAATCAACCTATGGCAATTGGTTTTACATGACACATACATAAATAAAACAATACTAATCTCCAGAATATTGAAATTTGATGTGTGATGTGATCACTGTGACTAAAGTATTAAAGGTTAACTAAACCCTAAAAACAACTTTTTTTTAGTTAATGATCTGCAAGACTGGGTCTTTATTGGTGCTGTTCATTGATTCAAGTAAATGTTTTGACATTTTGGTATAAAGTGTTTTAATCCTACAATATATGGTGTAAAAACGTCTGAGTGCTGCCCTCTTAAGGTTGAACGGTGGCTACTTCAGTTGAATTTTCCTATTGGACGTTGTTTGCCATCGTGACATACACTCACCTAAAGGATTATTAGGAACACCTGTTCAATTTCTCATTAATTCAATTATCTAATCAATCAATCAATCAATCAATCACATGGCAGTTGCTTCAATGCATTTAGGGGTGTGGTCCTGGTCAAGACAATCTCCTGAACTCCAAACTGAATGTCAGAATGGGAAAGAAAGGTGATTTAAGCAATTTTGAGCGTGGCATGGTTGTTGGTGCCAGACGGGCCGGTCTGAGTATTTCACAATCTGCTCAGTTAATGGGATTTTCACAACCATTTCTAGGGTTTACAAAGAATGGTGTGAAAAGGGAAAAACATCCAGTATGCAGCAGTACTGTGGGCGAAAATGCCTTGTTGATGCTAGAGGTCAGAGGAGAATGGGCCGACTGATTCAAGCTGATAGAAGAGCAACTTTGACTGAAATAACCACTCGTTACAACCGAGGTATACAGCAAAGCATTTGTGAAGCCACAACACGCACAACCTTTAGGCGGATGGGCTACAACAGCAGAAGACCCCACCGGGTACCGCTCATCTCCACTACAAATAGGAAAAAGAGGCTACAATTTGCATGAGTTCACCAAAATTGGAAAGGTGAAGACTGGAAAAATGTTGCCTGGTCTGATGAGTCTCAATTTCTGTTGAGACATTCAGATGGTAGAGTCAGAATTTGGTGTAAATAGAATGAGAACATGGATTCATCACTGTGCAGGCTGGTGGTGGTGGTGTAATGGTGTGGGGGATGTTTTCTTGGCACACTTTAGGCCCCTTAGTGCCAATTGGGCATCGTTTAAATGCCACAGCCTACCTGAGCATTGTTTCTGACCATGTCCATCCCTTTATGACCACCATGTACCCATCCTCTGATGGCTACTTCCAGCAGGATAATGCACCATGTCACAAAGCTCGAATCATTTCAAATTGGTTTCTTGAACATGACAATGAGTTCACTGTACTAAAATGGCCCCCACAGTCACCAGATCTCAACCCAATAGAGCATCAATTTTGGATGTGGTGGAACGGGAGCTTCGTGCCCTGGATGTGCATCCCACAAATCTCCATCAACTGCAAGATGCTATCTTATCAATATGGGCCAACATTTCTAAAGAATGCTTTGTTCTAAAGAATTCATACATTGTTGAATCAATGCCACGTAGAATTAAGGCAGTTCTGAAGGTGAAAGGGGGTCAAACACAGTATTAGTATGGTGTTCCTAATAATCCTTTAGGTGAGTGAGTGTGTGTTGGCTCTTCCATCGGCTCACTACCCACGCCCCTGGCACGAGCTCACCACACCCTAAGAAATGTTTTCCGGCATTGATCACATGAGAACGGCTTCACTCCAGCTGTCAATCAATCTGTCACTGCGGGTCTCAGGTGCCGCCCCCCGCTCAGCCCTGCATTCTCGGTTCGTCCCCTCTGTCTCCACTGGGCTCTGCCCAGCATTTTTCAAATATTGCCAGTGGGTGGAGTTAGGCTCTAATCAGGGGTTGAGTTACCCTTTAAGTATTAATCTGGTATTAAGATGTGTTTTGTGTTTAATCAGGGCCAAAGTGTACAAACTTGTGTAAGGCAGTAGGTGTGTGTGCTTTAGAACATAATCTACAGAGAGATAAAGAAGATTTTTAACAATGGAGTATATGTACATATTTGCTTAGAGAGTGTCTACACATGGTTTACAAGAAAACAACATCCTCACATAACCACAACTGGAAGTGGTTCAGACCACACGGATACCTTACTCATGCGGCGTCAGTCCTGCTTACACGCCACAGAGAAGTACTAACAAAATTGCACAAAACCTGTGTTTTAAACAGCAGCCAGTCTACCATGTAAGTGAAATACATAACTCGAGCAATGCTGAAACCACCGCAACCATGTTGATGTTCCACGACTAGACAAAATTGATGGAAAAATAGGTTATATTAAATATTATTATTAAATATTAACATTTTCGATGATAATACAAATGTTATTATAATTACATATCATATTAAATCCATTAGGGAAATGCGGAAGTCATTAAGATCAGATAAACAATATAACCAATGTGAACAAAAAAATGCATTTAACAAGAATGTTTATTAATATAAAACCAGTTATTAAGCAATTATGTAATATCTTTACATGTGAATGCTCATGTGCATAATGAAGACCATTTCAGACACAGGAAAACCCTTGGGTGGAACTCAGTGACCCTGATACAGTTGTTGGACACAGCAGTCGTGCAAGAAGTCCTACTAGAAAAACCAACAGTACAGCGACTTGACGTTCTTTTATGGGATGTGTGTGATGTGCATGCTTATGTGTGTGTGGTAATGAATGGCTTAACAGGTGTCATAGTTTCACTCCCTCCTGCACTTCGCATGTTGTTTTTCTCCTAGAAACAACTTCACAACTCGTATATTAACGTCCTGAATAGGAACATGTGGTTTCTTTACACATTAAATTACTTCTCACTTCAAAGCATCTCTGCTGTTCACTTAGAAGTCAGAGAGTTCACTGAATCTGAGGGTTGTACAGAGTGCAGAAAAGCGTTCAGATTATGTGAGCTGATACTAAAACTAATCCTACGGTTCAGACACAATGGATCTTTCTTGCACAGTGGACACAGCTTCAGTCGAAATGGATGGTATTCAGAATCTGTTGGCAATCTAGCATTATCAAAACACTCACACATACCAGTGCACCTCTGCAGGTGACTTTGTCTTTAAGATTCATGGTATCAAGACCCTCCTCCCCATTTTCTTGCACTATGTGAATAAATGGAAGACACTAGAGCTCTTGTGAATGGGCACATTCTTGCTCCCAGAAGCACTTCACAAGTTATGAATGGTACAGAGCAGACAGGTGACGGTTAATAGGCAGAATGCCAGAGTTTGGAAAAGGCCTGGAAAGAGATAGTGTGGAGGGGATGAGATGAACTCAGTCGCTACTGAACCTGACTTTCTCACACTCTCAACCAAACACAGCTGACTGCACTAATCCAGAGAAGAATATAACAAGAGTTCAAAGACTTTAGGTAAGATGAAGAGAAAGAGACAAGCAGACAGACAAGAGAGAGGGCATCAAGTTCAAAGACTCCTTAAAAAAATGGATTAACAAAAAGCAGGAATAAAAATTGAGGTGAGGTGTAAGGGTGCAATTATATAACATAATAGCTATCTAATTTACCATTTATCTAGTAATGTTTTTGTAAGAAAGCTGTCCTATTTAATATTAAATTGGACCTTTTAACAAAATCATTATAAACAATACATTGTCTACACTAGGGTTGGGTGATGTCTATCAATTTGGCATCAGACGATGTCTACAGTAAAACCTTGCCACGGACGATGACATTGTACAGACTGTACAGTGATGGTGACATAACTGACAGGTTCAAATTGTGCTTTCGCACTATGGCCGGCGCTCAGCCAAGGACACGCTCAGTGCTTATTTCACAACTATTCAGTGTTTTCAACCACATAATGTTTATTTTAGGTTTCAGACATTTAAGTACACTAAAGTATATTTAAGCGATATTCACTTAAGCGATATTTTGTGTGGGGATATTGAATCGATACAAGGACGGCAAGTAGGGTGAATTCAGGATGATTGGGACACTTTTTGCCATTGAGATGACTTGGAAAAAGTGTCCCAATCACCTGAACCCCTATCGATATTTCCCTATCGATATCAACTCCTATTCGATAACTGAATTTCAGCTCTTTTTGTACAAAATTTTACCATAAGCGCTTATAACATGGAAAATAAATATTTGAAATATTTATTTTTCAATATCCCAATCAGCCACTCTCACTTACAGACACGTGTGCGCAATGAGCTGTGTGTGCAGGAAGCGCATTCTTGCATATTTCTGAACGTGGATGACTCTGTTCATGTTTAGATTAGATTAGATTAGATTCAACTTTATTGTCATTACACAAGTACAAGTACAAGGCAACGAAATGCAGTTTAGGTCTAACCAGAAGTGCAATAGCAGCAAGTGCAGGATATATACAATGGTTGCGTAAGTGCAGGGCATAAAAATGTACTGAATATATATATAAATATGTATAAGTAGAGAGATGGTTATTACTATAAACAGAACTGAATTTACAGATGAATATATACAGTGAATAAATATAAATATACAGATGGCTATTACTATAAACAGAATGTAAACAGAATGTACAGGTGAATATGTACTATGAATATAATATACAGATGGCTATTACTTTGAACAGAATTTTACAGATAGAGGTATACAATAATATGTTAGGCTAATATGAGGAATATAGCAGTGGATTAAGGTAGTGCAATAAATTATGGACAGAGCTATCCGAAAGAAAGTGTAAAAGTGCAGTGGAAAGTGGTTGCATATTGCAGTTAGAAGTACGGTGCAAAATGCAAATGTAAACATGGTTACTGTAAATACAGTCGGCAGTGCAAATGAGCATATTCCAGTTAAGATATGGTGGTGCAAAATGCATAAGTAAACAGTTGTTACTGTAATAAACAGTCAGTAGTGCAAATAACAAAGTGAATGTAGATGTGAGGTAGGAGAGTTTGCAGTTTATGAGGGAAGTGGATCAACGGGGGTTTGAGTTCAGTAAAGAGACAGCTCTGGGGAAAAAACTGTTCTTTAGTCTGCTGGTCCTGGTCCGAAGGATCCTGAAACGCCTGCCGGAGGGCAGGAGAGAAAACAGTCTGTGGGCTGGGTGAGAGGAGTCCTTGAGGATGCTGCGAGCTCGATGCAGACAGCGTTTCCTCTGGATGTGCTCGATGGCAGGCAGTGGAGTCCCTGTGATGCGCTGGGCAGTTTTCACCACCCGCTGCAGTGCCTTGCGCTCCGCAACAGAGCAGCTCCCATACCATACTGCCACACAGTTGGTCAGGATGCTTTCTATTGCGCAGCGGTAGAAGTTCACCAGGATAGCCGAGGAGAGCTGATTCTTCCTCAGTGTCCTCAGGAAGAAGAGGCGCTGGTGAGCCTTCTTGACCAGGCTGGAGGTGTTCGTCGTCCACGACATGTCCGCCGAGATGTGGATCCCCAGGAACTTGAAACTGGAGACACGCTCAACAGCCATTCCATTGATGTGGATGGTGTCGTGTGTGCCTCTTGACTCCTTCCTGAAGTCCACGATGAGCTCCTTCGTTTTGGTGGTGTTGAGGAGCAGGTTATTATCAGTGCACCATGTGGCCAGGTGCTGGATCTCCTCCCTGTAGGCAGTCTCATCGTTGTTGCTGATGAGACCAATCACCGTAGTGTCGTCCGCAAACTTGACGATGGAATTAGTTTCATACACAGGCTTGCAGTCGGAGGTGAAGAGGGAGTAGAGAAACGGACTTAGCACACAGCCCTGTGGTACACCAGTGTTGAGTGTGATGGACGTGGAGCAGGTGGATCCTGATCGAACATTCTGTGGTCTGTCAGTTAGGAAGTCCAAAATCCAGTTACACATTGAAGTGTTGATGCCCAGGTCTCCAAGTTTGGCAATTAACTTGGATGGGATGACAGTGTTGAATGCTGAGCTGAAGTCAACAAACAGCATGCGTGCATAGGTGTTTTTACTGTCCAGATGGGTGAGCACAGAGTGCAGTGCCATGGAAACTGCATCCTCTGTGCTCCTATTGCTGCGATAGGCAAACTGGTGTGAGTCCAATGTGGATGGTATAGAGTCTTTTAGGTGTTCCAGGACCAGCCGCTCAAAGCACTTCATAATGATGGGTGTGAGTGCTACAGGGCGGTAGTCATTAGGGCACCTCGGGCTGGAGTGTTTCGGCACTGGCACAATGGAAGTGATTTTAAAGCATGATGGTACAGCTGCTTGGGCGAGAGACAGGTTGAAAATGTCTGTAAAAACCCCAGCGAGCTGCTCCGCACATGCCCTGAGAACACGACCAGGGATGTTGTCTGGTCCAGCAGCCTTGTGCGCGCTGATCCGGCTCAGTGCCTTGCAGACATCTGTAGAGGAGAGTGTGATTGGTGGGTGGTCAGCTGAGGGTTTGAGCTTGGTGGCAGTTTCTCTGTTGTCTCTTTCAAAACGAGCATAAAAGTAATTTAGCTCGTTCAGGAAGTTGACGTCAGTGGCTGTGGGGGTGGAGTGGGTGGGTTTATAATCACTGATGGCCTGAATGCCCTGCCACATGCGTCGAGGGTCAGAGTTGGAAAAGTGTCCCTCTATCTTTAGCTTGTAGCAGTGCTTGGCCTTTTTGATGCCCCTCTTCAGGTTTGCTCTGGATGTGCTGTAGGCTTGTGCATCTCCTGATCTGAAGGCAGTATTGCGTAACTTCAGCAGGAGTCGTACTTCCCTGTTCATCCAAGGCTTCTGATTTGGGTATGTGGTGATCTGTTTCTGGGTTGTAACACTGTCAATGGTGGTATTGATATGATCCAATACTGAGGAGGTGTAGGAGTCAATGTCCGTGTGAGCGCCACTGGTGGCTTGAGAAGCAAACATACTCCAGTCTGTGTTTAGAAACCTTTCCTGGAATGTGGAGTCTGCCCCCGCAGGCCACACCTTGATTGTCTTCACTGATGGCTTCACACGGTTGATGAGGGGTGCATATTTGGGGCGGAGGAACAAAGAGATGTGGTCTGACTGTCCCAGGTTTATGGATTAGTAACGTGTTGATTTGACACGCAAGTGCAAGCCAATCAAAGAAGCTGTTTATATTATGCCATATCTACACTGTCAACGCACACGTTCATTACAAAACACAATATGCTTGCTGTTTGTTTGTTTGAATGTATGTTTTGTTATCTAAACAATAAAAAGTTGATCACATATTTTTTTTAAATCACAATAATAATCGAATCGTGGCTTAAGTATCGCAATAATATTGTATCGTGGGGCCTCTGGCGATTCCCACCCCTATTAAGTCCTTAAGCACAAAAAAAAAAAATAATTTATAGTTTGTAAAATACACACTGGTGTCTATGAAAGCGGCAATAACAATCCATTCAAATATCATTTGCAGATGTGTTTGATTCATATTAGATACACATAGTGTAGATAACTATAAACTTTACTCTATTCTTCTGCCAGTTCACCGGCCACTTTCATGTCCTTCGAGAGCAACTGATGAATTCACGCGCTGTAAATACAACTGACAGGACTTTCTCAACTGCGATGCCCATCTCACATTATAGATCAATACCAAGATTATTTATAACGTTTTTTTAAACGACGAAACACACTCACATGTATTTGAGAATCGGAATATCAGATAATTGATCAAATTGATTTTTGATGACACGGTAAGCAAGTTTGTGAATAAAAAAGGAAAAAGGAACAATGGACAATAGAGGGGGAAACGTTCAAAAATAACAATCGTCTTAAAAAAACTCAACTTGGGGTGGTCAGCTGGAATATTATAACATTACGTGTGAAAGGGTTAAGATATTTTTTTTGCGGTTTTGGGGGGAGAATTCAGAATGCCGGCTCAACATCGTGATGTCTGTCAGCCATGGATGATGCCATCGTCTATCAGCCCAACCCTAGCAACATATAAACAGTATGAAATAAACCATGTCATCCATGCCATAATTGCAATTTAGGATGTAATTGATATAACAATGATTGGCTGAAAGCTGCCAGAAACAATCACAGCGGTTTAGTCTTAACCCTAGTCTCATGCGCAGACGGCATGTCCACAGGTCATGTGTGCTGAATCAGTATTTTGCCCTTAAACTACACCACTTGTAGGCCTGCAGAACCTTATCAGCGCCTGCTGTCTGGTTGCCTGGGGTGACAGGTGGACCCTGGTTCTGGGTCAAAAGCCCATTAGCAAATGAAAGCCATTGTAAGCAATGCAGACACTCTCTGCGGCCCTGATTTGTGTGTTTGCATTAGGGTTAGCAACATCAAAGCACATTCGTGCGAAAGCAGTAAAACTGCACGGGTGGTGATGGCGGTGGGGGGTGTTTATTTCACTTTATTGTAATATGCTAGTCAACCAAAAGCATAAATGAAAACACATGTTTATAACAGCCTATCCCCCGGTTTCACAGACAAGGCTTAAGCTAGTCCTAGACTAAAATGCATGTTTGAGCTGTTTTAACTGAAAGAAACTTGTACTGACAAATCTTAAAATATGTTGGTGTCATTGTTTTGTCTCAAGATGCACATCAGTAATGTGTTTTTCTAGTGTATGTTTATAAAAGCTACTTAAATGCCCTAATTGAACTAAGGCCTAATCCTAGTTTAAGATAAAGCCCTGTCTGTGAAACCGTACCTATATGTTTTATTGTAAATTTAAAATCAGCCCCTAAAATTTTTCATTAAAGTCAACATGAAAAACATTCTTAATGCAAAGTTTTCCTTTGTAATCTTTCTAATCTAAACGTGATAACTTGTGCTACTGCTAAAACAATTTTCCTCCAAGAGAAGCGTAAAGTAGCCTCATCAAACTTCTCAGTAAACTGAAACTTAGAGTGTGTGTGAGAGCCCTCTGATAAAGACGTGACCGCAGATAAATATCAACAGCACTGGAAACGAGTTCAAAAATAACTATGATAATAAGCATGACTGATCACAACCCCTCTCTCTCCATCACACAGCGTTTGTGTTGTTAAAGATTGGTGTAAATGGAGCTGTGTGCGAGTATTGACGGGTGAGTGGTGGTGACCCCCGTCTAAATCACCGGGTTAAGCAGGCAGAGGGGAAATGGGCCCTTCCAGTCATTTAATGCAATTATAGCCATAAAACCACACATACACGCACACACACACACTACAGCCACAGGCACATCATATACACACTGCATCGTTTTCCCACTCTATCTTGGTATATCTAATACTTCATTGGCTCGCTTTTATCACGGCATGTCAGTTTGTCATACTGTGTTTGTGCTAGTCTAAACCGGTCATGTTTCCTGCATGTCCTTATTTTCCCTTGAGGTTTGGTTAAGTAGGCCTATGTCTTTCTATCTACTGTATCTACTAACGAGCACAAAGCCAATCTTGTGTGAGCTGAACTTTAGTATGATACACAGCTATATGGGCTGATAAAATAAACAGATTGACTTGCCTGTGTGATAATTGGTCTCCTGCTATAATACTCAAATACGCCTGGGAAAATACTGGGGACCTGTGATAAAAACAGCTTACGGTCGAAGTTAATGTAAAACACAAATAAAGTGTGAATATGATTCATGCCAGACCCTGCATGTTTGGAAACGGGAAATTGCACCCATCACGTCCTTTTTGTACTCTCTTTTTAAGTCCATTATCCACACACACGCATTTAACACACAAAAGAAAAACACAAGCACACACTGTATGGGAACATAAAAGGCTGCTGATGTCTTTGTAACCACATATAGTGATTTAGTGGCCATCTTCAACCCATCCGTCTCTCTTTCTGTTTGTCTCCCTCTTTCTCTTTTTCTCCATGTTTGTCTTTTCCTCCCCAGCATTTGACCTTCGCCATCCTCTCCATCCGTTCCGGCCTTGACCTTTTCTCCCCACAAAGCTCTACTGCAGCCCCCCTCTACGGCGTCAGACTCCACTGACCTGCAGTTAATGTACGGCACTTAAAAAGTTCATTATCTTTAGACACCCTCATCACTCTTATTTCCCCCTCTCTTTCTCTCACGTTCTATCTTGCTTGAGGTCATTGCCATCTCTATGGAAACACTATGGTGAATCTGAAAACATGTCACATTTCACCCTAAAATCAAAGAAAATAATAATTATAGTTTGCGAAAAGAAAAGGAAGCATGTGAATGTGTTTTGCATTGATGTTTAAACACATTTACTTCCTGGTTTTTAAGTAATCCCTATGGTTTTGATTCTCATTACTGTAATAATTATTTTTTTATTAGTTTAAGTATATTTTTACAGGAAGTACAACAAATATTACCATGATGAATTCTATACCATTTTAAAAAAATCACATTAATGTAAACTTTCTGGGGAGCGAAGGCTGGCCCGTGTGGTCTGATCAAATAGACAAGCTACTGTAACTCAAATTGCTCAAGAAGTTAATGCTGGTTCTGATAGAAAGGTGTCAGTGCATTGCAGTTTGTTGCTTATAGGGCTGCATAGCCTCAGACCGGTCAGGGTGCCCATGCTGACCCCTGTCCAGTGCCGAAAGCGCCAACAGTGGGCACATGAGCATCAGAACTGGACCACGGAGCAATGGAAGAAGGTAGCCTGGTCTGATGAATCACGTTTTCATTTATATCACGTGGATGGCCAGGTGCTTCGCTTACCTGGGGAACACATGGCATCAGGGTGCACAATGGGAAGAAGGCAAGCCGACGGAGGCAGTGTGATGCTTTGGGGAATGTTCTGCTGGGAAACCTTGGTTTCTGCCATCCATGTGGATGTTAATTTGACACGTACCACCTACCTTAGCATTGTTGCAGACCGTCTCGGTTACGTACGTAACCCTCGTTCCCTGAGGAGGGAACGGAGACTTAACGTTAGTGACTAACGAATGGGGGTTTAGCTTAGAAGCCAATTACCTTCGAGGAATTTAACAGCGCCCAATGGCAGTGCCAATGCCATGGGCATGCGGAATTTGCATGCGTAACTCCACCCCACATTGTGGGTATATAAGGAAGTACGCTGGCAACATCGCATTATGTTACTGCTGCGGAGCCAAGACTGAACTCCGCAGCACAGCGGAGGTGGCAAAGGGACGTTACGTCTCCGTTCCCTCCTCAGGGAACGAGGGTTACATACATAACCGAGACGTTCCCTTTCGTTCAGTCACTACGACGTAACGTTAGTGGACTAACGAATGGGGGTCCCAATAAAACAAAGCCACTCGGCTATCTTCCAGTGCCCTGCGTAAGTGTGAGTACCCTGTCGTAAGACTAGTACGGACGAAGGACTCCCACTTATCACAGGATTACCAAGGTACACTGGGAAGCATATTCCAGTGGAGATATGCCAAATAGGGAGGACTTAGAGAGTACACATATGACCCGCTGAGGGCTGCATATGAAAGAACTCTGGGGTACCAGCCAGAGGGTGGATTTTAACCCCAGGGATGGCAGGGACTTGCCAAGGGAAAGACACCTGCTCACTGAGGAGGCTTACGGCGGAAATACACGTGTGGGGGTCGCCGGAGGGGAACCATGTACACGGGGCACCTGGCCGGACATGAGGGTCTGGGCTTGAAAGGGCAGACTTACTGATGTCGGCGTCGACAGGAGCTCAGGGCTTTCGGGGAAGCTCACCTGAGGAAAATATCGCACATATCCAGTCCGTGGAGTGGAATGGCGAGCAAGCGAAGACACCTGAGCCTAGTCCATTACCGGCCACTAGTAGAGGCGAGTACATAGTTGGACACTGGCTCCACTCGGAGATTGTAGAATCTGGCAAATGTGTTCGGTGTCGCCCAGCCTGCAGCTCTGCAGATGTCTGTTAGCGAGGCGCCATGCGCTAGAGCCCAAGAGGAGGCCACACTCCGGGTGGAGTGGGCCCTCACCCCAAGGGGACATGGTCGACCTTGCTGCTGGTAAGCCAAAACAGTGGTGTCCACTATCCAGTGAGACAACCTCTGCTTTGAAAGAGCTTCCCTTCCGCTCTCCACCATAACAGACAAAGAGCTGGTCTGAGGTCCTGAAACACTGCGTCCTGTCTACGTAAGCGCGGAGGGCGCGTACTGGACAGAGCAGTGCCAAGGCTGGGTCTGCCTCCTCCAAAGGCAGTGCTTGCAGGTTCACCACCTGGTCTCTGAACGGAGTGGTGGGAACCTTGGGCACATATCCAGGCCGGGGTCTCAGGATCACATGAGAGTTAGCCGCCCGAATTCCAGAGGCCACAAAGCAAAAATGATTCAGGAATGGTTTGAGGAGCACGAGTTTGAGGTGTTGACTTGGCCTCCAAATTCCCAGAGCTCAATCCAGTCGAGCATCTGTGGGATGTGCTGAACAAACAAGTCACATCCATTGAGGCCCCACCTCGCAACTTACAGAACTTAAAGGATCTGATGCTAACATCTTGGTGCCAGATGCCACAGCACACCTTCAGGGGTCTAGTGGAGTCCATGCCTTGACGGGTCAGGGCTGCTTTGGCAGCAAAAGGGGGACCAACACAATATTAGGAAGGTGGTCATAATGTTATGCCCGATCGGTGTATATATATTCTATCTGTGTCAAGGTGGAAAAATCAGATATGTTAAAATAGAAAAGAGAGATAGTCAATGATCTTTGATGTGAGAGTGTTTCTTTTTCGATTTCTTTTTGCTCAAGAACAGAAATCTACAGCAACCTCTTACGTCTCTAAACCCTCTTAGCCAAGTAATTTGTTTTCCTGTCCGTTCCTCCCTTTCTTTTTCCTTTTTGTCATTCTTTTTTTGTCTTTTCGTCATTCCTTTTTCCTTGGTTTCTCAAATATAGCTCAGACTGGTTTCTTTGGCCATGGTGCTTGAGCATTGCTTGTTTGCGCAAGTTTTAAATATAAAGAGTCAAATAGCCAAGCAATGACAAAGGTAAAAACAAACCAGTGTAGACAGAGAACAACATACTGGACAAGACTGGTCATTGCAGACTGTATTTTTAGGGCTCAAAATTAAATTATGCTAGATGATAAGAGAGAAAAAGAAAGTGGTGCACAGGGTTCAGCTCCTATCCTCATCGGAGTCTGTGCTCTGAGCAGACAGCAGAAATGTCACAGGTTCATTCACTATACTACACTATAATTACCACTAACGCTCGTTAATCAATCCCTGAAACACTGAAGGGAGCTCAAAGCAATAGAGCTAAAATTATAAGTCATGCACTGAGTGCTATGGAACTCAACAGTGGCCATTTGTGACCGGTTTTGGAAGTATATTTCCCATCCCTTTCATTCAACCACAACATTTGGTTGATCAAAGCAAGAACGTATTTAAAAAATCAGGTACAAGATACCTACTTACAAACTCAAAAATCACAATTAGGATGTGACGTGCTTTTGGTCAGGAGAAAGTTGATGAGTTGGGCAAATACATATTTTCTCCAACAACAAAAAAAAATTGCAGCAAGCTTTTCAGTGATAATAAAATGCTACACATCAACATACAAAAAAATAATGTTCTACATAGGCACCACAAAAATAACTCAGCATCAACTCAGTTGGTTCCAATAAAGTTTGACATTAGCATGTTACTAATCTAACAATCAGCATGGTTGAGCACCTTTCTGGAACTGGCCCAAAGCCCTAATAAATATAATACATTGCATACACAAATACTGGGCAAAACATTTGATTTTTAATTGCAATTAACTTTTTTTTTTAAAAATGATTTAGTATTGAACAAAGTATTCAGTACTGTATATATATATATATTTTTTTCTGTGCTCAGTGCAATTTAGATAAAAAAACAAAACAAAAAAAGATTTTTTTTTTTTAGTTGTGGTGTAATCATAGGCGTTTCAGTCAATTTGGGCCTGAAACGAATGCTGGCGTATTTTTTTGCTGAACTTTTGAGACTAGGGTTATATTTGAGATAAGAGTGCATTGCAATGGCACATTTAACAGCAATTAGCAAGATTACCAAAACAAATTGATATGTATACCATAAACATATAGACGCACAAACACACACCAACTCTTCTCCATCTAATTTAACATCCCATGCAGTGCTGGGGTGATAGAGTCAGATAGAGGTGACCACCCTTCTCAGTTACACGTCCGTCACAACCCAAACATTCATTTCCTCCATAGCAGGGGGCTTACAGGACACTTTCTCTCTGATCTTCTGACCTTTCTTATTTCATGTCCTCTCTCTCCACTTTCACATCTCTTTCTTGGACATTCGCTTGCTCCTAAGTGTTAAGAAATATATTCACTCAGAGTGCATATTAAGAGATTTGCACCCTGGCAACCGTGAGGATCTGTAAATACTGAGCAGGTCATGACCTATATTTTCTTCCTTCTCTCCCCAAACATTTACTTTTCCAGTCTATATGTTAGAGAAGACACTTTTGTATTTGTGCTGGTCTTCGTTTCTCCTTTCAGCTTACTTTTGTTGTCTAATTATCAGTGCAATGCTCTGCATTACCCATCCCATTCAAACTCTCTCTTACAGTTTTGATAAGGATTGTTTTTTAGATGAGACATGGTCAGATTTTTAATGGGAGTTGGTGTTTATAGAGGTGCAGTCATGACACTTTGTCCTAGCCATATGGTTTCAAAAAAGATCCCATTTGTGGTGCTTCTTTTGCAACATCACGTGAAAGTTGTGGAAACAAATTCAACCACAATTCCACTGGCCCTGGTCGTGTGGCGATATACAGTTGTGGTCAGAATTATTGGCACCCCAGATCTAACCTTTCATTGAAGTAAAATAATTGAAAGTGGGGGGTAAATCACATTATGAAATAAATGCTTTTCTCCAAAAGTTGGCCATAATTATTGGCACCTATTAAATACTTTTTGCAACCTCCTTTTTCCAAGATAGCAGTTCTGGGTCTTCTCCTATAATGTCTGATGAGTTTGGAGAACACCTGAAGAGATCAGAGACCATTCCTCCATACAGAATCTCTCCAGATCCTTCAGATGCCCAGCTTGATGTTGGTGCTTCTTCTCTTCAGTTTACTCCACTCATTTTCTATAGGGTTCAGGTCAAGAACCTGGGATGGTCATGGCAGAAGATTTATTTTGTGCTCAGTGACACATTTGTGTGTTGATTTTGATGTTTGTTTTGGATCGTTGTTCTGATGGAAGATCCAACCACGGCCCATTATAAGATTTCTAGCAGAGGCCATCAGGTTTTGATTTTTTTATCTGTTGGTATTTACAAGAATACATGATACCATTTATCTGAACAAGATGTCCAGGACCTCCAGCAAAAAAAATAGGCCCACAATATTAAAGATCCAGCTGTATTTTTAACCGTGGACATGGGCTACTTTTTTATCCCAATTTGCACCAAACACATCTGGTAGGTTTGTTACCAAAAAGCTCTTTTTATAGTTTCATCTGACCCCAGAACCAGGTCCCTTTTGAATTTCCAGTCATGTTTGACATCTGAATATGCTGGAGTTTGTTTTCTTGATGAGCAATAAGGATTTTTCTTGAAACCCTCCCAAACAACATGGTAATGTAGGGGTTTTATTTAAATTTTTTTTTAATTTAGGCTTTCTGACCCCAAGTGTTGTAAAGTCTGCTTTAAGAGAGGGCTTTTATGTTCAGGTCATTCGAGGTCATTCAATATCCTTTCAGATATCTCCCATCTCCTGACCGCAGAAGTTATCAGATCTGCCATGCCTTTACAGCTGATCACCTTAACTTGTCATGCCAGTCCTATCCCGTTGAGCAGTTAAGGTGTAAACACAGACACTTGAGAGGCCTTCCCATCCGTACCCTTACAGGTGTCCAACCATTGCTCCTTATTGGTTCTGATCAGCCCCACCTTATAACCCCTACTGAGCTGTTGCTGTTTGTACCCGCTTGGGATGGACACTTCAAGGTCTTGTTCCTTCTAGGGGTTGTCCTTCTTCCCCTCGCTAGTGCCTGCTTACCTCTTTGGTTCCTGTCCAAGATGAGCTCCTTCACCACGTTCAGAGATTGTGGCAGTTGGATACAATTCCTTCCCGTGAGTTCCAAGCAGGACCAGGCTACCCTTCAGCTGCTTGACCTCAAGACCATTACCCTAGAGATAGAGGGTGTTCATCACCTCACTACTCCCCTTCTTTGTCGTAGAGACATGCCTTTGTTGAATGCTCAGAGAGATTCAGTCTTGCCTACCCTCTGCAGTGGGGAGCGGCGTCTGATGAAGGATCTTGAGAAAGCCGAGACCTACCGAACAGAGATACATAAACTCCTTGAGACTGGAGCTGTCTGTGTAGTCCATGATCCTGATACCCCTGAGTGTTGGTACGTTCCTCACCACCTTGTTAGCCACAATGGGAAGTCCCATCTTGTCTTCAATTGTTCCCATCAGTACAGGGGTCAGAGCCTTAACCAGTACCTGTTGCCCGGATCAACCCATGGAACCTCGTTGATAGGTGCTCCTTCGTTTCTGAGAGCATACTGTAGCCGTGAGTGGAGATATCAAGGCGATGTTCCACCAGGTTCGCCTCCTGCCTGAAGATCGTCCTCTACTCTGCTTCCTATGGAGAGACCTGCAGATGGATGAGGCTCCTCAGACCTTCGAGTGGTTAGTTCTACCCTTCGGTACCACCTTCAGCCCTTGTTGTGCTATCTATGCACTCCAGCGTCACACCCGTCAGCACCCCTTGACCGATGAGGAGATCCGTTTATCTGTGGAGAGGTGTTTCTACGTTGAAAATTGCCTCCAGAGCCTACTTACTGCTGATGCAGCCCAGAGTCTGAATGATCGCTTGCATACTATCCTTTCCGGAGCTGGATTCGAGATCCGGCAGTGGGCATGTAACCTGCTGTATTAAGTCACCTGCCTCCCAACGCTCGAGCTACCAGTGTGGAGCTGTGGCTGACACAGGAGAAAACCGGCGTCTGAGTCCACATTAGGTTTGAGTTGGAATTGGCAGTCAGATACCTTGCCCTACATCGGCCTGTGATCTATTAGACCCCTACCTTGCGGAATATTTATAGGGTCCTTGCTACACCATACGACCCACTGGGATTGCTCCTTCCTTACACAACCTGAGCAAAAGTGATCATTTAGCACCTTTGGAACAAACAATCCTAACGAGGATAGGACAATCCTAACCTACCTCCTGACCTTCTCCATTCCTGGATGCAGTGGGAAGAAGAACTTTGCCGCCTTCCTAGTGTCTCTCTTCCTCGCCCTTATGTCCCCCCTATGGTTGGGATTGGTGGTTACTCACGAGGTCCATATTTTCTCAGATGCCTCTGAGCAAGCCTACGGAGCCGTAGCTTACCTACATACCGTTGACCCAGCAGGCCAGACCTACCTGTCCTTCCTTATCTCTTGTTCCCGTCTTACCCCTAAAAGAGTGCATTCCATCCCCAGGATGGAGCTCTGTGGGAGCTTAGCTTGTGAAGTTGCTGGCCAATGAGTTGACCTTGACCATCCAGTCTACCATTCTGTGAACCGATTCTACTACGGTCCTTCAGTGGTTGAAGTCTGAATCCTGTAGGTACCATGTCTTCTTTGGCAATAGGATAGCAGAGATTCAGGAGCTTACCGATCAGTGCACTTGGCATTATGTTAGTTCTGCTGATAACCCTGTCGATGACCTCACGAAGGAGATCTCTTTCCTACCTTGCCACCCCGAAATGATGGTTCCGAGGACCCCCTTTCCTTCTCCTTGACCCTCAAGAATGGCCGGTCCTTCCTACTCCTGAGCCTGGTGAGGATCCAGCTGAGCTGTGAAAGTCTACCTTCTGTGGAGATATTGCCTCACCTACCACCTGCAGCCACCCAGATAGATGGAATTATCCTACCTGGTTAGGCCTGCTGGATGTCACTGCCCGAGTCCTTCAAGGTGACCCAGATCCTGACACAGTTCCAAAAGCCACAGATTATAGTCAAGCTGTTCTCCATCCTGTAGTCCTAGACCCGAAGCGTCCAGTGACTCACCTGATCATTCGACATCATGACAACCAGCTGCATCATCCTGGATCAGAGCGACTGTTTGCAGAAATAAGGAGCCGTTATTGGATCCTGTGAGGCCGTGAAGCTGTTCAGCGGTTTCAACATACCTGTCCAGAATGTTGTCGTGGAGATCCCAACCTTTGGTGCCTCAGATGTCTGATCTACCCTCTGCCCGCCTTCAGCTTTACAAGCCATTCATGTGGGATGGATTGCTCTGGTCCTTTCCTAATCAAGATTGGCTGGGGTATTCTCTTTAAGGGTCTCACCACGAGAGCCGTGCACCTAGATTTACTCCCTTGCCTGGATACTGATTCCTTCCTTATGGCCCTTAGGAGGTTCATCACTAGGAGAGGCACCCCAGTGCAGTTATGGTCAGACTGGTGTACACCGTCTTGGGTTCTCAGTCGGTTCCTGAAGAGGTCCTGATGACAACTTTGTTGGAAGTCAAGGCTATCCTCAACTCGAAACCTTTGATTTATGTATCCTCCAACGTGGCCGATAGTGACCCAGTGACCCCTAGTGGTCTCCTCATGGGGCGGCTTGATGGATCGTTGCCTCAAGTCATCTACCCAGAATGCAAAATCGCAGAAGATGGGAGACATTCCCAGATCCTGGCAGATCGATTGTGGTCCAGATTCATCCGTGATTACCTTCCCAACTTACAGACCAGACAGAAGTGGCAAGCCTCACCCCCTGACCTACGCAAGCATACCTGCATCATGATTGTTGACCCTCAGTTGCCCCGAGGTTTATGGACTGTAGGGAAAGTCGTTCAGACACACCAGAGTCCTGATGGCCATATCAGATCAGCAGATGTGCAGATCAAGGGTCAGATCTATACTAGACCAGTCGCCCACCTGATTGTCCTAACACCCTTGTCTTCAGATGATCCTGAAGTTCCTAACCCTCCTGAATAGAGTCACCTTTCCTGAATACAAAGATGCTTCTCATCTTTGGGGACGGCTGTAGTAAAGTCTCCTTTAAGAGAGGGTTTTTATTTTGACATCATATTTCACTTTCAGGCTGAGCAGTCTCATGCGATAATCTGCCGTTGCCTGCTGAACTTTAATGGTCTGTTAGCCGATCACTGAAAGGACATTTATTCCTGTTTAGTTGTATTATTTGCTGCAGCAGTTCCCACAAGGTGTTAGTCATTGACCTACAAGTAAGCCTGTTCGCCTTATTTTGGTGTTTATTGAGATCGGTATTGAGTTATTTATAACTGCGTCACTCTCACATGTCTAAACATGCCCTCAGCTGATGTTTCTGTTAGATTAGCTTAATGATGCTGTTCCATTTGTGATTATTTCTTCTTCATTAAGATGTATATCACTGCCTTCGTTTCTATGATACCATTGTGATGTGATTTCTGATATTTTGAGCTGTTTATACTAGACGAGCGATTACACTCGGATGTGCCGCAATATCCATACATGGTATGTATCATGTTAGATGATCGTGTACAGCTTAATAATGTACAATGTGATGCCTTAATTTCCTTCTTTGGATTGTATATTTCATGGAGGTTTATTATTGTATGTATATGCCAAGCTGAACATGTATTCACTATCTTTATTGTATTTCTTGTGTTCCAGAGATGCCTCTACTGCCTATAATTGATATCTACCTGCGAAATACCTGTACCTCTGCGGCTTATCCGTTTATCAATACATCACCTAGAACCTGCTTACCTGTCTCCTCATCCTTATATAAAACTGTGCTCTGACCGGCACCCAGAGGGGTTCACTCATCTAATTATTAACCAGATCCTGGCAGTTAAAAGTCTATAACACCAAGACTCAACTAATCTCTGCAATTCTCCATCTGTGATCCTTGGAGAGTCTTTGGCCCCTCAAACTTTCCTCTTCGCCGCGCATTAAGACAATATAGACACACGCCCTCTTCCAGGCAGATTCGTAACATCTTTAATTGATTGGAACTTCTTAATTATTGCCCTGATGGTGGAAATGGGAATTTTCAATACTTTAGCTATTTTCCTACAGTCACTTTCTATTTTGTGAAGCTCAACAATCTTTTGCTGCACATCAGAACTATATTATTTGGTTTTACTCATTGTGATGAATGATTAAGGGCCATCTTTGATCATATTTACCAGGTATGCCAATAATTCTGACCACAATGCAAATTGTCAACCAGCTAAAGCACAGCAAGCTTTCATCACTGCCCCTAAAATAATACAAAAAAACACAATAAGAAAACAAATCTTAATCTCACTTTTTTTTCAACTAATCAAATATCACAGAAATATTGACATTTACACATTCCATTTCTTACGCTAAAAAACATACATGACAAATGGCTATGAAAGTCAATAAATCTATACTATAATCACACTTACAGTGATCAAGGCAATTTGCAACTCAAATTAAAGTTGACTAATTAGATGCCGATCTAATTAAGAACAGACTGGGTTGTATCAGCTCCTTCAGCCAGTGATCTCTGAGATCACTGGAAAGGAGCCAAATTAGGTTAAATTGTGACCATAATGAGTTTAGAATAATTACTTTAATCTGTTGTTCTGTGTGTGACTGATGGATTTATGCTGTTAAATGGAAAGGTCTTTCTCTACTCACACACAGTTCATTCAACCATAACTGTGAAATTGTAGGTGCTATTACTATTACTAAGAGTCAGTTGAAAGTCAGTTGGAAAACAAACTGTATCCAAACAGCCCTGCACAAGTTTACCAGATGTTATTCTAATAATCTCTTATAAAGAAACTCTAAATTCAAAAGTTGACATGCAGAGACCCCCTCCACCCGGAGTGATGTGCAGGTCACACTTACAACATCAGCTCTTCTCCTAAATGACAAAACATTGTGATATCACATTGACAAAGTACCTGCATGAAATCAGTCAAGCAAGCATTTGTCATGTCTCATTTGTATATGAAAGTTAGTGGTTTTATCTCAGGTTCTTAAATCCAGAAAACCTGTTATCCGACCATAAGAGCTCTCGATAAAATAAAGTCTGTAGCTGTAGAATTTAGAAATATCCATCTTCTTAGAGAAGATGGCAATCATACTAGAACTTTTCAAAAAATGTTTGTAACTTTTCAAAGGCAGACTGTAATATGAATGAAAGAATGCCAGTCAAGCAGGGAGTGTGTGTATGTTCCTGTGTAGTGATACAGAGAGTGATGAGACATGCTGTGAGCCAACATACACACACAGTAGAATCATGTGCAGTTGCCAGGGATAATATACAAGTCTAATATGAAAAAAACTAGATAGAAAAAGCGAGAAAGACAGTTCAGTAGTTAGGAGAAATAGGGATGGGAGAAGGAAGGGAAGTAAGGTGGTTGTGCTTTCATTCCTCTCTGGGTTAATTACTATGCTGAAAGATAAATTACCCAGTAGGCTGCTCCCAGCTGTACTCCTTAACCTCTACAAGGCGTGTATTTGTGTGTTCTCTTTTCAAGCAAGAGTGTGTACAACAAATCAGTCAATACCTTGGTCAGATCTTTTTTGTGTTCAGTAAGACAACAGTATGTAGCTACTTTATTTGCAAACATTTGTCACTAATGATTAATATTACGCAAATGAAAGTACCCAATAATAGGAAATATGAACCGAGTAGTATTCGCTTCTCTTGACCACTGATTGTTTGGGGTGCATTAGTCTCACCCAGCCAGACCTTCAGACTGACGGCAGAAGGTCTGGACTCTTTCGAAGCTTTCATTGGTCAAAGACCACCCAAGAGGATGTTTGAATGACATGTAACGCAACCAATCACAGTTTGATTTGGTCCATGTCATTTTTAGGGGCATGAAAATGTTAAGTCGATGTCCGTGCAGGCATGCATCTATAAATTATTAATTCAAGAACGATGTGCAAATTTACTGCAAAAATGAAGCTACGAATCTCACATACTTTTGAGGGAGTTTGGCGTCACAGCATTTGTTTCCGAGCGGACCGTTAAAACGCAACACACTCGTCTCGCGGACATGTAGAATTCAACCAATCATTCAACCTGAAGTGTTTCCAGATAAGTGTGCCATATGCATTAGACGTTCAGCTAACGGTCCGTGGGTGTGACGTCTGAGACTAGGGGTGCATTAACACTTTTAGTGCAGAGTCCATGTGAAGTCAGATTTCAATTAGTTTTATTGTGTAAACGCCAGCAAATGCCAGTTCACAGTGCAGACAGACACAAGCAGAGTTCTCTGCTTGTTCTGTACAAGACAAAAACATAAGTAAAATAGTAGAGGCTGACTTGTTAGCAAACTAGTGATAAACAGTTGGTACTCCTATTGATTGTGCAATCATACTGCAGTTTAAAAAAACAATAATGCTGTGAGAAATGAGACCTGCGTGGGCAGCGGAAGGTGGGTGGAAACAAACTTGGGTTTGGACCAAGCAATTGAAACAAGTATGAAAACAGTTTTAAAACTCGCATGAGTGCACATCATTTTGAACATATTAGTCAAACATGTATTCTATATAATTTGCAGTAAAGTATTTGAGGTTCGTGCCCCTTTAACGCACACCCTCTTCCTGTGCAGAAGGCTGCCTACATATCACTGTAGTCTGGTTCGGGTGCAACATACAAATGTATGAAACCAAATGGCATTCAGCACAAAGCAGGGTGAGTTTCTGATAAAGAAAGTGTTTACATCAATGACGTCTATCTGTCCGTTCTTTGTACTCAAGGCCATCGGGTCACTCTTTTCTATCACATGTGAGGTTATTGTGACAAAAAAGATGTGACAAATGAGTGAAAGGACAGAGGACACATCAAGGAAAGTGGAAAAAGAGTGTAAAACCAGTTGTCTGGCTTAAAAGCTTTCATCTCTCTGGATGTGGATCAAAGCTGATTGCTGCTTTAGGATTCCACTCTTTAGGCGGATTAGCGACCGACAAATTGCATCTCTCTCTGCACAGGACAGTGAGCATGGTGGTCTGGACACTACCTTACACCACACCTTAAACCACCATTATGTGTGTGTGTATAAGAAGATTCTAAACTGAATTCTACGCTTGTCAGATGAATGAGTAAAAGCATTGGAGATGAAAAGGCCTTTGCTCAACCTTTGTGTGTGAGCTCAGATGGCTACACGTGCAAAGCTTGTCTGGTCTAGCAACCAAATTGTGCACAAATGAGGTTGCCTGTTTGGATTTCAGTGTGTTTATGTTTGCAAGTTTGTTTAAACCTCTCTAAGGTCACTATTTGCGTGTGGATGTGTGTTTTCGGCTGAGAGGTTTGGCACAAACTCCCTGTCTACTGTCTGGAGGTATATGGATATGTGTGTGTGTGTATTGTTGCTATTTCTGCAGTCTGACTAACATCAGTGGGTTCTGGCACTACCACACTATTCTTTCCTGGTGCCCCATCGCAAACCAGAACTGTCACTTTTGTGTATGCGTGTATGTAAATGACAGAAAAAGCAAGACAGAATGATGAGTTTCTTTGATTTATAATGTTGGACAAGCAGTATTACCTAAATATGTTTGTGTGCGTTTGTGTTGGGCCAGGTGGCTCGAGAGGGAGACAGCTGTTTCTATTTCAGACCTCAACCCAAAGGCCTATTATGGAAATAAGGGGACGAAAGAGAGCAAGACAAAGACAGAGTGAAAGAAAGAAAGGAAAAAAATAGTATTAACAAACAAAGCTGTCTCAAACATTTGCACAAACACTCACAGTAACACAATCAAACTCATCAAGACCTCAGGCCTAATCTTATGGTTAGAATTGTGGTAAATCAGCCAGACAAACTATTTTATCCATTCAGTATTTACAGATCTGTTTGCGGGAAATAGGTACTTTTCCCATATTTTATTACCAGTAACCATCTAGCTTGTCCCAGTACATTAACAGCTGTGCCTTTCTCAGAGGATATATTCTAGCAGCACCCTACCTCAACAGTAACAAGATGTACTTAATGATCTGAGGTTACAAAGGGAACACTGGACAGAAACCTTGGATAACATCTTTCTCCTGACATCATACCTCACTTGTGGCCAGATTTAACATCACCTTCTGGAAACCTGAGGGGTTAGCAGGTAACACAGCCTCCATTCACGTGAGCAGATCACCAAGACATGAACTGCATGTTCTGTTTATCACCATAGAGTGCTGTGTTAGATGATAATGGTGGTGTTAGGCCTCTGCAGACAGAGAAATGAGCTGATAAGTGAAGTATACGGGGTCTCAGTGGAGCTATAAACCAAGAATAAATCCTAAGATGTCGATGGATGCGTCATATTTCAGAGTAGCACCATGTAGAGTAAAGTCCTACGACACTCTGAAAGGCGAGAGGTGAAAGGAAGCTGAACGGCCCAGAAAAAACACCTCCACTCCTAACCAAACCCAGATGTGTGAGTCAACCAAAAAAAGTGTCAGCTTTCTATTTTTATTGGGATAAAAAAAGTGCATCGAGTACATAGATTTCACATCACGCCAGTAAATAGAGCAAAACAACAATATAAATCAATCAGATTTAAGATGGCTGTGTCTTTGATGGCTAAATTTATTTAGCTTTCAGTTGTTGTTTTTTTCGTCGTTGTTGTTGTTTTGTCCAAACAGGGCTTGATTTCCTCATGTAAAGTGATGACATGTTAAAGGGAACTGAACTGAAATGTTCTATGTCAACCCTCCTCCACATTATCAGGTTCAGAATAAACTCTTTTCCCTTCTTTTTCTACAGGGAATAGGATAGGAGAAAAGCAACAATGAACAGACTGGGTGACCTTACTCACAGACGCTCCCACCCCCACCAACACCCCCACCCCAAAAAAAAAAAAAAAAAAACATTCCCTAAGCGACAAGTCAAAAGCCAAGACAAGCTGATAAAAATGGTCTGGTCTCATCCTGGCTGCAAGTTAAATAATGGAACGTTGTTCTGCTTCCTACTGTAAATTGCTGTCTGCTCTCAACATTGGTTATATATATTGGGTATATAGCCACCATATTGTATACCAATATATTGTCGTTAGTAAGGCAGCTAAATATTGCTCAAAACCATTCAACAAGGAATAAAAAAGTATTGTCGAAATGTTCAGTCTTCTGAGATAGTGTATAAAGTCAGTATAGAATAATTCATGAATGTGCAGTGATTATTTTGGTTTTCTATGTGGTTGTTTTTTAAGTGAAAGTGACATGTGAAGGCCATTTTTGCTGTGGCGCCCAGGGAGCGATTGGGGGTTAGGTGCCTTGCTTAAGGGCACCTCAGTCATTTTCTGCTGGTATTGAGAATCGAACCTGCAACCTTCAAGTTAACAGTCTGACTCTCTAACCAGTAGGCCATGATTGCCACCTATGTGCGATATTGCGATTTGCTATTATTAGGTCAAGCTGGATGTTTTTTTCCTGTGTTCTGGCCTTATTGCTGAAATTTAACATCATCACTAGAACATTAGGAACAGAAAAATCTGTTCTGAGAGTTAAACATGAACCCTGTTCTACTTTCCAATAGATGGTTGCAGTATAGCTATAATGTAATTCAGCAACCCCGTCCAACAGTACTTCAGCCACTTAAGATTCCAATTGCCTTCCGCCTGTTTTCTGTTCAAGCAAGCCTGAGGGATCAAGCAAGAAATTTCTTAAAACAAACCATGACATTACATGCTGACATGCGGACATCTATCGGGACAAATATACACATGTTTAATATACACAAATATTGAATTTGAGTAGACAATATGAGCATTTTAATTTGGAATAGCTTGGATATTGCACAGGATAACGATGATATGGAAGAATATCCGTGAAAAATAGCCTCCTTTCTTGAGGCAGTGTATACAGTACCATACAGTCCAAAAAGAGGCTATACGCTGTAAATGGATGTGTGTGTGTGTGTGTGGGGTGGGGGGGGGGGCAGCCACTCTAAGAGCACTTGGGGAAGCCATCCCAGGAGAGGCTGTTATTCACGATGATAGAACAGAATAAGATATTACTCAAAGTGATTTCTTTTTACGTGACCACCAGAGTGCTCTGAAGGAAAGAGTAATTGAATTTCCAGCCTGGGTTTTTTAAGCTTCTTAGCAATATATGGAGTAGTTCCACTGCGTTCCACTGCCAGGATACTAGGATTACAGGCCTTCACAGTGCCTCTAGCCAGACATTCCTAAAGGGAAGACCTGAGAGAACAGAGGCCTCGTTCTCCAGACCCAGCAGTGCACACAATCCAGCAAAGAACTGAGCCTACTTCCTAAACAAGACATTACAAGCATGTTCAAACTTACTGTACGAAACAATTCAGACTAGGGGTCACTCCAGACATGGAAAAGAGCAGCTTTTTCCTATGCACAAGGTAAGCTGAGAATGCCAACACAGTCCATGGATAAAATGTTCCCTAGTGGTAGAACATTCAGCATCTAATTATATATTGGAGACAGGGTCGTACCCCTGAAAGTTGAGAAACCACAGTAGAATATAGTCACTGTTAAACATCTTCTGGATAATTAAAGCAAATATACGGTACTGAAAAAATGCTATGTGATAAAGACCTAAATGGGTTAACAATCTGTGATTGGCAAGTCATTTGAGCCATTCTGGCAAAGCTCCCAGCAATTTTTGTGTCTGTGACTTATCTAATAGGCATGAAGCCAAGTGGGCTACTCTTATATCAGAACCACTTGAGATGTTGTGGTTTTATGAATCTTGAACTTGTCTTCTCAAATTAATGCTTCGATGCCATTCTTCACTGCTGATATAACAGGGGATTCCATGGGATTCACTGGGGATTGACAGAGGTTTACACAGGAAAATACGAGAAGTCTCATTAGAAGACATAATGCTTCCATTATGACTACAAAAGAAGGCAAGATGTCCTGAATACAGGTGGTTGGAACTCACACAAGATATACAAGAAAAAAGAAAAACTGAGAGGAAATATCTATATCTGATGTTCAGACGTTCTGTGTTTATGTAGCGATATGATAAACTCATCCATATCTGAATGTGCTTTTCACAGTATTCAGAGAACCTGAATCTTTAGTGGCAAGGCAAGGCAATGCAAGTTTAGTTACATACACAGTGGCAATGCAATTCAAAGTGCTTTACACAGAAATGGAATTAAATTATTCATAAGAAAATACAATTTAAAAAAAGATATAACCTGAATCCCCCCTATCTGGAGTGGAAGAAAAATGGAGAGTCAGGTTCACGATTTTCACAGTCAGGTAACTGTGCGTTTAACCCTGTGGTGCTCTTTGTTTAGGGGTTGCATTGGTTGTCTTCCCAGTCATAAATGACCGGACACCTAAAAATTAAACTTCCTCCACCCCAGTAAAACCAATGCAATTTATTTTTCTTCAATATTTTTTCTTTTTAATTTTGTATTTTGAGATGATTTGATTGTATTTTTTTATATTTATGCAATAATTATGGTCTATTTTTGCCATTGAAAATTATACTTTTTTTTTTTTTTGTAATTTAAAAAAAGAAAAAAATAATTATTGGAGTATTTCAGGTTAAAATTCCATGCTTATAAGTGTGCGTGTGTGTGTGTGTGTGTGTGTGTGTGAGTGGATGTGTCAATATCACACTATTGATGTTTTAGAGTGTCACCCCTTCACTGCTGTGTACTTTTTTTAGCATCGTGGCCGATTTGTAGATTGTACACACAAATATTCAGTTAATTTTTGTGTTTTTGCCGATTTCCCATTCATTTCCTATGGTCGGTCATTTATGACCGAAGACAATGAACGCTACTTTCTTTTTTACGACCAATTAGCATGCTCGAATCATGATCCCAATTTTTTTGTGTGTTTACATACCTAATGCAAGAAAAGTCACCAAGTTTCATATCATTCCGATGAAGCTGTGATTTTTAACATTTCAAAACAGAAAATTTTCCGGTCAGAAATGACCGAAGAGCACCAGAGGGTTAAACAGTACCCTTGCAGACAAATCTTCCTGGAACCACCAGGGCTATACATATCTATCCATCAGAGCAGATCTAAACGGATCGTCCTTGCACCAGAGGGATTTCAGTTTTAAAATATTTGTAAAGGCAAGTGTTTAAACAGTACCCTTGCAAACAAATCTTCCAGGGCTAACTCCATGGCTAACTTTAAAAATATTTGGCGGGTAACTGTGCGTTTAAACAGTACCCTTGCAGACAAATCTTCCTGGAACCACCAAGGCTATACAGACCTATCCGTCAAAGCAGATCTAAACGGATCGTCCTCACGCCGGAGGGATTACGGTTAAAAATATTTGTCAGGTAACTGTGTGTTTAAACAGTACCCTTGCAGACAAATCTTCCTGGCCTAACTCCAGGGCTAACAAGCTCTCCCTTCTCTCAACCTCTTCCACCCAGACAGACATAACAAAATAATACAATAAAAATAAAAAAGGATAATTAAAACAGTTATAATAAGAATTAAAAGAAATAAAAACATGATACAGGTATAAAAGAATTAAAAGAGTAAAAAGATACGAATCAATAGTTAAAGACAAAAACCTGTCTTTTAGGGTCATCGTAATGAAGAGAAGTATGGTTTAGCTCAAATATAAACTTAATAATAAACCAAATTCATCAAATCTAATCTGTGTTACAGTAAAATCTTTGTTGACTTTTCTGGATGATAATTCATGGGTTTCGAGCGGGTTCTGTCTGGTGGCTTCAGCTCTGAGAAAAACAAGTAAACAACGTATTTTTAATATACTGGGCATATTAAAAAGTTCCCAAAGAAATCTTCAATACAAGTTCACAAAGACATCTCCAGGGACTGTGGCTATGACTGTGGTAAAAAACCCTAAAGCAGGACCTATCCTAGTTCACACACATCCTAATATTAGCGTCTAAAGCCTCCTGTAATTGCACACGCTTATATACCTATATTATATATTTATTCTTTGTTTAGTGAAAAAATTATCTTTAGTAATAGTACAAGCGCACTCAGAGGGGCTTTCTTATAAAGAAATGTTTGTCCAGTATCATGGAGACAGAGACAGGTCTCATCATGATTTGTTGGTGTTGTAGAGGGGTCTGTTTTATATTAGCCACCTCTCTTGAGGCTTCTGGTTATTCAATGCACTTACCCATAATCAGACCCATACTTGCTCCGGTAGGGGAGCCAGTTAACATATGAGCCCTATATAGTAATCAACAGCCTGTCAGGCTTATGGGAGGAAAGCAGACTTCATGTGAACGGAGGAAGTTCCTCTTGGACTTTTGGACAGTGCAGCACAGCTGTGGAAACTGATGGTTTGTCTTTTATGGGTTACTGAGAACAGTGAATCAAACTGGCTCTCACTAGCAAGACAGTTCTATAGAACCAACAGACTGCAATATGCTATGGTTAGGAGCAAATAGCATTGTCCACTACTACATTCTTCTTCTTTTTTTCTTGTTTTTTTCCCCTTAAATCACATACACCAATCAGGCATAACATTATGATCACCTTCCTAATATTGCGTTAATCCCTGTTTTGCTACCAAAACAGCCCTCATCCGTCAAGGCATGGAATCCACAAGACCCCTGAAGGTGTGCTGTGGTATCTGGCACCAAGATGTTAGCAGCAAGTCCTGTAAGTAATGAGGTGGGGCCTCCATGGATCAGACTTGTTTATTCAGCACATCCTACAGATGATCGACTGGATTGAGATCTGGGAAATTTGGAGGCCAAATCAACACCTCAAACTCGTTGCCGTGCTCCTCAAACCATTCCTGAACCATTTTTGCTTTGTGGCAGGACCCATTATCCTGCTGAAAGAGGCCACAGCCACCAGGGATAACCGTTTCCATGAAAGGGTGTACATGGTCTGCAATAATGCTTAGGCATGTGGTGCTTGTCAAAGTAACATCCACATGGATGACAGGACCCAAGGTTTCCCAGCAAAACATTGCCCAAAGCATCACATTGCCTCTGTCGGCTTGCCTTCTTAACATAGTGCATTCTGGAGCCATGTGTTCCCCAGATTAGAGACACACACGCACCTGGCCATTCACATGATGTAAAAGAAAACGTGATTCATCAGACCAGGCTCCATTTCATTACTCCATGGTCCACTCCTGATGCTCACGTGCCCGGCCCGGTTGGTGCTTCCGGCAGTGGACAGGGTTCAGCATGGGCACCCTGACTGGTCAGTGGCTGCAGTTTTGGAGTTGCTCTGGCCCAGTCATCTAGCCATCACAATTTGGCCCTTGTCAAACTCGCTCAAATCCTTACTCTTGCCCCTTTTTCCTGCTTCTAACACATCAAATTTGAGGACAAAATGTCCACTTTCTTAATATATCCCACCCACTAACAGGTGCTGTGATAAAGAGATAATCAGTGTTATTTATTTCACCCATCATAATGTTATGCCTGATCGGTGTATATTCCAACAAGTAATCTAGCAATATACCTTAAAGAGGTGGTAAACCACGATTTCACTTTTCTAACTTTAGCTAGTGTGTAATGTTGCTGTTTGAGCATAAACAACATCTGCAAAGTTACAACGTTCAAAGTTTAAAGCAAAGGGAGATATTTGCTTTTAAAGAAATCAATTTCTAAGGACTACAGCAAACGGCCGGTAGGGACTACTACACATTCCTCCAGGGTGTGCTAACATCACCAGTCCCAATATTTACATAAACCCCTCCTCCGAGAATATTAAATATGGGGGGGTGACGCCATTTTGTATCGCCGCAGGGAAGCGTTTTTGTGGTATAGTTAGTAGGCTGGAGTGTTGTTGCCGCAATGCTGACGAAACACTGTTATTTTCATCTGGATTGCAGGTCAACTTTGTTCAGCCTTCCTAGGGACGGGGGTGCGTTGCAGTGCGTTTAACATACTACATGTTAAATGCATGTGTGAATGAAACAGAGGGGAACAGGTCGCATTTGCAGCAGATATATGCTGCCCATCATAAATCAAAGCACGAGACAGACAGGGGTCGGAGGAGAAGACCGGAAAATGTGACATAATGGACAATATTCGTCTGTATTTGCAATACACGAGCCGCGGTTCAGCTGCACGAGACAAACATTGCCAGTGTGAGAATGCACGACGGGCACGCACGGCTCCCACTGCACATTTCACGGAGGAAAGCTTCCACAATCTTTGTGAGTTCAATGAAGGATTCGCACAACGGCTTGTCCTGAAAGATGGATTTAAAAACAGAAGCTGTTTACGGGCCACAACCTGTAAGTATGATTTATTTTTCGTTGATGTGTTTTCCTGTAATAGTTTGTATTGTTAATTGTACGTTGTAGCAAGGAAGTAAACATGACAACGCTGTTTGGCTCTGCTAACCAGTTTGTTAAATGCTCATTCATACTTAACTTTATACGACAAACATCTAACGTTACAAACTTTTTTTTTAAATCTCAACAGCGAACTTGGCATTAGTGTAAATTATTCTTTGATTAGAGCTTTTATGTATTGTTTATCTACAGGCATGCTAAACATGGTTCTGTGTTTGATTTGGCTACTAGTAAAGTCAATGTTTAGTGTTCGTTCTTGCGACAGATATTTGGCTATAATCGTTCTAAAAATACAAAAGTAACAGTGCCATTCAGTAGCGATCACTATAGATCCGCAGTCAGGTTCTGCTTGATCATCTTCACTAAAATTGTCTGGGTCTGATTCGGGCTCAAATTGGTAAAAAGCTGGTTTTATTGACGCCATTGTTTCTAATACTACCAAAGCACAGTCTACCGGTAAAGGTAAGGGGTGTGGCGTTTCCGACAAACGTGCACTAGGCGGTTAGCGAATCACAACACACTGGGCCAGCTAACCAATCTGAGCCCATTGCGTATTTTTGAGGGACCGGCTTCATAGAACCCGGAAACCATCAGACCGCCTTTACAAGGAGGGAGAGAGCAGTGTAGAATAAAGGTAAAATATATGCAAAATAATGAATTATTTTTAAAACGAAGCATGAACACATGTTACAGTGCACCCCACAAACACAATCAAGCATTCGAAAGAATGTGTTTTACCACCCCTTTAAGTTTTTGCAGGATCTAGTCCAGATGCAATAGAAATGAGGAGAGTTAAATTGGTGTCTAGCTTGTTTCGGAGGAAACTGGTCTAGGGCCTTGCCTTACAGTTTAGAACAACTGTCTCCCTTTTTTCCTGCTAAGCACTTCCTGTCAGGGTAACATACCATGGACAGAACATTGATCAGAAACAGATGCAACAATAATAGGCATCCCTTCTTAGACACAATCTCATGTTGGTGTTGTGTCAAGTATCCGTCCTTCAATCTGCTCTGAGGGGTCAAGCATCAGGGGTGTGTTTTAGTGCTTGTCATGGAAAGATGCATCAAGTTCACTGGCAAAGTTCAAACAACTGCTCATTGGGAGACTCACTTAAAGTGGACTTTGTTATGTAGAAAGATGATAAAACATAGATTTAAGGTCTTTCACACCCATCAAAATTTCCCCAACTACTGTGGGATTCTCTCCCATGTTGCTTAAGCAGATGTGAGAGCAGGAGTTCTAAGTTGGGCTTTTCTCTTTGATGTGCAGTGTTCTCCTACACTTGCCACCATAAACACTAGTGTCTAAGTAAAGAGACAGAGAGGGCGTGAATGAAAATTGTGGTTTCTACACATTTGCTGAAGGTTGTGTTTCGCTAATGCTAGAGTCTTGTGATTTTTGTTCTCCTTTTTTTCCTCCCATAATTGTATTTTATAATGCACTAAGGAGAGTTGATTGAGGACAGACATCTACAGTATGGTTTTATTACAGTAGGGTCAAATTAAACAACTGTCGACTTTCATGTACTGAGAGCAAAAGGGACATTTCATGCAGAGGTGACCGATAGATGAAGGTTAGAAGTACATGTGACATTCTTACATTTAATCACCACCACTATCTTCTCCAGCTTTTCCACATAGTTAAAACTTCCAATATAACTTATTTTAACATTAACATAAAACAGGAATGCAGAGGGGTTCTATGGTAAGATATGATATGGATGAGAATAACTGAATCTAGACAAAGTTATTATACATTTTGGCTACCCCACAAGCTGATTAATCAGGTCTGTACCGCCCCAGAACATGTGTTGAGGCCTGACATCTGCCCTCTAACTAACCACCGGCAGGGGTTGACATTCACATTTGCAGTAGAAACACCTCAACTTCTATTATCCATCACCTTAGTTCATGGGGAAACTCCAGGAGGTTTATTAATCACAATATTGACACATTTCTTCATGCATTTCAGTAAAGGTCTGGCTTTTCTGCTCAAATGAGAATCTTGGTTCCCTTAAAAAACAAATGCTTGCTATTGATCTTTATCCAAAACAAACTGAATTAAATTATTACTTCCAGCTGACTTGACAATAAGTTCAGAATAGCATAAAATAGGATAGCAGTGTTAGTTTCCAATTGCCAAAGCGAATAAGAAAACATAATGGAGATTCTTCAAGCAGCATGATGCCAATCCGCTTGGCAACATCCAGTCCTTTTTGAAAATGTTCTGCTTCACCTAAGCTTTGCTTGGATGGATAGAAATCCTTAGGAGGCAGTATGCAAGAAAGGAAAAACCAAACACTTGTGCCTCTTCCTCAAAAGCAGCTAAACAAACCCCACAGACCGAACACAGTGGGGTTCACTTCAATGTCGGTCTTCCCTCAGTGCTTCAAACAAATATTATCAAAAATATCTTTTAAAAAAAGCAAAAACTAAAAGGTTTAAAACATGAGGTTAACTCTAAAAAATACACAATGTGTGGTGAGTACCTTCCCACAGAATCCACAGAAGCCTGGTAAAAGTTTCATGGTACATATGTTGCAGGAACAAAATAAATAGTATTCTGAGCCAAAAGGAGAAGTTTAAAAAAAAAGAATTGCACAATGACTGAAAGGAAAACATCAAACAGGTGGCATACTTAAACCCGATACTGCTTATCGATCCGGTACTTTAACAGTATTCTTATCGGTTCTTTTTAATATACTGTATATATTTTTTTAATGAAAATAAAAACATAATTAAGAACATAATTAACTTTAAAATTAACATAATTAATATTTGTAAATTGACCAGGTCTGCGGAAGGTCTGCTAACATTAATATTACTTAGAAAGAACAAACCTACAAAGAAATCTAATAATGAAACGAAATGTAAAATAACACTGCATAGTTTTCACTGTATAAATTGATAGATTAATGCTTATAAAAGCTAAAGTTATTCATTCAAGAGATGTGAATATTTTCTATTTGCCTTTTGTTCATTTCGAATGAATGGCTCAATCGTCAGCAGGTTTATTAGACGCTGCCCCTTAAAGACCGAATGCAGAACTAATAATATCATATTCTCCTATTTCTCCAAACTATTTACATCCATTTAAGATATAAACTGATAAAGTAACTACTCTCCAATCCGGTCATTTTGACACAGGCTATTTGTTGTTTATTTGATGGTTTTACGCGCACACGAAGCCTAAAATATTAAGTGCAAATCGGTCCATTTCGCAGCACACACACATAAGCCGCCTTGAAGTTGGAAACAGCGTCTCTTGCGCGGATTATTGTGCATTTAATAGCTCTTTATTATCAAACACATCCCACAGTTTACAACAATCACTGATTCGGACGTTAAGTTTAGGTTTAGGGAGAAATGACTGCGCAAGGCTGTGAAGGACCTCATCTTTTTATAATTCTTGGAAGCCGAGATCGAAAACAAAATTAGATCAATATCACAGCACATCCCTAAAGTTTAAGAAGACTAAACTTTTGTGTAGTTCTCTTGGCCATCATCACTCATTAAGCTGACTGATGTGTTGTGTTCGCTGTGGCTCCACGTGAGAGCTCGCTCGCTGGCTCTCTCTTCTGGATTGCAAATAGCAAAAATGCATCACGGACAAATGGTTTAATATTATCTCATATAGAAACGGCTGGCAAAGATAGAATTTGCCAGATATAACGTCTATCAATTATAAATAGTAAGTGTATTCTCTTAATTTCTCCAGTAACGACAGCAGGCAAATTTACTGGTCGCACATGTGCGACTGGATGTAAAATTCAGTCGCACACTCTCAAATTTTAGTCGCAAAATGCGACCATTTGGTCGCAGTCTGGAGCCCTGCAGTTGCATTCACATTATTCTAGCTCAGCAGTTAAATGTGTTCAAAGGTGAGGTAAACCATTTGTGCATTGATGTCATGCTCTGATGATTTACATAGTGACACACGCAGTTATACTTCCCAGTATTATATATCTATGGTTTCATTCATTGGCATCTTATGACATTGATTCACAAAAACAAAACTGTGAAATGTTGTTCTAGAGAAAGAAAAAGTAATTATTTCTATACTGAAGATCATCCTAGATTGAATATACTACCATTTTTCTGTGCGCATAAATGTCCATTAAGATGATGGGATCTATCTAGGTTTCTGACCTTTGTAGCTTAATTCCTAGTTTTTCCTCTATTTTCGTAAGAGTGTATCTTCTAATTAGGCGTATACTTCAGACTAAAGAAGCTCTTGACTGCCTGCTTTTCCTCTCTACACTTACAGGGAGGCTGAAAGAGACAGTCTCAAGTCTTTGACAGTGAATGACCCCCAACTGAGAGGAAAACAGGGCATAGGGGTTTTTCACAGAATTCCACCTTAGACACACACAATGCGCTGTAACTATGTGAATGGAGTGTCCTTCAGACTTACAAACTGTAGACTGTTTCTAGGATTTTTCATTGTGTTGACTTAAGAATGATAAATTGGGGGCTAATGAAGGTCATTTTGATAACAAAAACAATGATGCATTAATAAAATCTTACATTTCATATTTTAACGTATGAGTCTGTCAACAGGAACATTTCTTATCTAAGCACATACTTTTCAGGCTAGCATCACTAACTCCCTTATAGTTTTAGAAGACTAGCTTTCCTCCGAGTATGTTTAGAATAAAATGTATGTTGGGTTAATTCAAAAACATTATAGAAGGGCTGACTGTGATATTCAATTTTTCCCCCCAAATGTCTCTTATCTGGCACATCTCCTAGTCCACATGGATCTCCAGACAGTAAAAGATGATCACAATGCAATGTTTCTCTAACAATTATACTACCCCCTATTGGACAGTTTAAGTACAACAGTAAAAGGTAAACATACCTGAGGTTTCCTCAGCAGGGCAGTAAAGTAATGCAGGCTATAACCCTGAAATGTATTTTTGGACACTAAAGACCTAAAAATAAAAGAATGAAAAGTCTAGTTCTGGGAGAATGTCTGACATTATTTGTTTGCATATGTTACATTTGAATATTTTGCTATCTATTGCATTATATCTAATGCTGTTCAAATGTCTAAACATTTTTCAGAGCCACATATATTACTGAAAGCTACCCAGCCGGGTGGATTATAATGAGCAAATGGTCATGTAAATAATTGAACTGGAGAACAGGGCTGATAGTGAGTGGAGGGCAGTGATGTCATCTTTATGGCAGGTGCTCATTTCCTCTGAATGGCACATTTGACATAGGGGGTGTCACGTGAATCGCAACTCAAACACCTACTGTATTTATATTCCAAAGTCTGAGTTAAAGAAGATTCATGGTGTAAAAGAAAAAAAGAAACAGGGAAGAGATATTCTACACCTTTTTTCAGTATCAGGTTATAATTATAATAAATGAAATATGACTCTCTAAGGCCAAGTGCACACTAAAGTTTCAGGAGTGATATCCACATTTAAATGCGGGAGTGAGTCGCCTAAATTATCATTCCATGTGTGTACAGAACTCGACTCACTTCCGAAATGGCATGATTGACACTGCAGTAACCATAGCAACGCCCAAAAATATTCTAGCGACAAAATACTTATGTTCAGCAAACTTAACTAAAGCACAATAGACGGAGGCATCATGTTTTGCTTATACTTAGTGATGGGGAGGCGACTCCAAAAGAGTTGATTCCTCGACTCTGAATCGCCCTAGAGTTGGGGTCGACTCCAGCACAGGAATCGAGTCGACTCTTGTTGTCAACTCTGTTGCGGTGTCTGAAATATTGTTTTCTGATTTTGTAATCCCTACAATAGTGCTTGGCAGTTCAGTGCACTATATTAGCAAGGAGTAAACTAAATGAAACAAGGAATTAGAACTGTTAGCTGTCGCAGAAACAAACTTATCAACAAAAACTTTTCATTATGCAATTCAAAGACAAAAAAAAGCTGAATGTTTCCTTTCCAGCACCACAAGCTCTCAGGAGTCTATCAGTCATTGTGTTGACTGGGATGCGCCTTGCATGACATTAACGCTAATGGGGCCGAAGCGTACGCATATATTTGCCTAAACTAGAGAAAGGTGGAGAGAGAGATAGACAGAAAGGAGAAAGAGAGAGGAAGTAAGAGAATGAAAAGGGCACATGAGGATAGAAGCTGGCGGATGTGAAGAGTCTGGGCAGAAAGAGAAAGAACGGGGACATGGAGAGGCCTGAATCTCCTGAGGCTTGTCCAAAAGCGCATTGATTCTTTGAGTAGAGCCTCTGCCACTCTGCACGTACACCCAGAGCCTCTCCAGCCGCCTGGCTTCAGTGTGGGAGCGGAGAAGAAAGGGAATGAGAAAAAGAGAGAGAGAGAGAAGGAGAGCAAGAGCAGGGAGGGAGGGTGTGAGGAAGGGAAGCAGAGAAAGGATGAAAGAGACACATTTGTTGCTGTGCGGATGGGTGAAATTTCACGTTGCTGGCAGTGCGATACATCCCAGATTTCTGATCGGACAGGGGGCCGTGAATACACATTGTGGATATTATGAATGCCATCATTCATGTATCACTCCATCTGGATTCAGACAAGCAGAGAAGTGTCTGAAAAGGCTTTTTCTGATGAATGAGGTCTGTGATGAGACACTTTTTGAGTTTGTATAGTAGTGCTGAATGTAAGGAGGGTTTGTTTACATGTTCATGTGCGTTTATAGTGCATACTAGTGTAGTGAAAGTGTGTGTTTGCAGAGCACTTAGGTCCAATTTCCAACAAGTTCAAGAAAAATGGAACTAATGATGGTCTGTTTTCAAATGTCTTAATTGACTCATGCTACAGCAGCTTTGCAGTGAAGTTATTCAGGCAGGAAAAACCTCTCTGGGTTAATTGAATTACAGGGGCTTTTCAACTTGGGTAATTTGGGAAATACCAAAGTCAGACAGTGAGCCTGCATGAGAACAATTATGCAAACTGATTCTGCACTGACATTTTTACTAGACTGCGATCAAACACAGACAAATGGCACAAACCCCACACAGCGAGACATTAACATGTTGAATCCAAATGCTTAGTATATAGCTACTCTTTCAGTGGATGGTTTGTCTATGAAAGGAAGACTTCCTTCTGACCAGTGCTCTTATTCCACAGGCAATGTTACTGTCTGCATCAGCACTCTCATATCGTCTGTGACCTCTACATGGCTCTTCCTGCAGTCATGCTCATCACCCCCTACATGTTTCTGTGGTGCTAACCTCCTGCGCACACCCATAACTTCTCACTGTGACACTGAATCAACATGGAGCCATTGTCCTCCATCTCTGTCTGTAGGGACATCAGAAGCTCTCTTTTCATCTTCTGAAAGTGATCTGATTTACTCCCCATCAGTCCACCACACTCAGCTCAGCTTCTATTTATGGAGTTACACATTTCATTTGAATATCAAAGCCTATGAGAAGGTGGCCAGACACTTTAAATGCCATTTTTGAACAGCACTTTTGTCAAGGAATGTGACCACTGAAGTGTTGATGACCAGAGGAATGAGTTTGGAGAAACAAAGCCTGCTTTGTGCAGCACACCCTACACACACACACACACACACACACACACACACACACAAAAACCCTGATCAGAAAGCCCCAACTTTCTGGATCCCAAAATAGACTAAATTTTGACTACTGCACTTGAATTATGGGTCAAGTCCAAGATTAACAGATGTGCCGATTCTGATTACATTGCTGTAACAGACACACTTATATAATCAGGAGTCGGCACAGGATCATTAGTGCAAGTCTATTACAGATTAGGGTTGCAAAATTCAGAGTATTTTCTAGGCTGGAAACTTTCCGTGGGAATTAACGGGAATATATGGGAATAAACTGGGAATTTGCTAAATTGCAGGTTAGCCTATAACAGGGAACTTAAATGTAGTTGAAAAAAATCTTACAGCATAATCTTGGTTAAAACAACCAGATGTAATGCGCTTTCAATTGAATTTCTATTGTGGCTATTGAGGCCACACCCCTGCATGCACTGTGCATTTCTCCATGCACATTTGATTAAAAAAATACAGTAATATTTTGTGAAACATTATAACAATTTAATATACTGGTTTTATATTTTAAAAGACTTTAAATATAATTTATTTCAGTAGTGCAAAGCTGAATTTTCAGCATCATTACTCCAGTCTTCAGTGTAATATGATCCTTCAGAAATCATTCTAATATGCTAATTTTTTCAGCATTCTTTGATAGATAAAAAACAGCATTTAATTAAAATAGAAAGCTATTGTACCAATGTAGGCCTACACTACCGTTCAAACCCAAAAGTTTGGGGTCAGTAATTTTTCTTTTTTGAAAGAAATTAAGAAATTAAATTAGCAAGGATGTGTGTTAAATTGATAAACAGTTACAGTAAAGGCTTGTATTGTTAGAAAAGATTTCTATTTGGAATAAATGCTGTTCTTTTTAACTTTTTATTCATCAATGTATAATGTATAAATATTAAGAAGCTGTTTCAAAACATTCATGAGTATCAAATCAGCATATTAGAATGATTGCTGAAGGACCATGTGACACTGAAATACATAACATGCGTAACAACTGCTGCGATAAAAAAATATTTTACATATTTACTATTAGAAGTAATTGATTGGAAAAATATGCAAGAAGTAAATGAATATAACATGTCTGCTTATGACCAAACAAAATGTTTATACTTATGTTTGTATATGATACAGTTTATATCAATTTCCCAAAATGCCCATAAATTTCGGTTAAATTTCCAAAATGGAATATTTCTAAAATTCCCCGGATTAAGTTCCCGTGGAAAGTTTCCGGAAAATTACCGCCCCTTTGCAACCCTAAGGCTAAGATACTAATATACTAAGTATTATTAAACAAACAATACGTTCAGTCTTTTATCATCAGTAACAAATGGTTCTCAAAAGACTCCTCTTATTGAAACAGCATTTGAGGTTCATGGAAAAGGTTTCCCACCATTGATATGATGTCATGAAGCTGAAAGTCTTTGTCTGAGATCTCTTCCCTCTATTTTTAAGACATCTTGCCCTCTTTCAGGGATACACTACATCACCTACATCCGTAAATCAAGAAGAACAGACATAATAACAATCAGAGGACTTCAACCACGCCATAAGAGCTCTCTAATCAACCGTTTTGTGTGAAAGTACAAGAGGAGCCTGTTATTCAACACACCAATAATTTTAGTGAAGCTGCCAGAAATTCAAAAGGCCCACCAGATCCAAGGGGCGCCAGTGTAAAGGCCAATTAATATCCGTGTGAATTTATGTGCTTGTTCACTAAAGAGACGACCTTGTTAACATCCATTTCCATCAGTACTGTTGAGATATTTGCCAAGGACTGTGAATAAGGTGGTCGGACAGGGATAAATGGGAAGGCTTTTACGCAACTTTACAAACTCAACAAGAGCCTTTCTTTGTGAGCGTACACCAAGTTGACCAAATCTATGAGCCATTTTATCACCCACCATCAGCAAGACTGGCTTTTCTTTCTAGAGGCTTTTTCCTTTTTAATCAACACAATTTGGCTTACAATAAAAGGAAAGCTGAACAAAATGAAAACTCCTTGATATCAATATATGTAACATCCACATGCACAATCACACAATGACTGCCTCTTTGTGTCCTAATCTGATTGTTTTATGAAAGTCTGTTTACATGAGGGACATAGGGGGTCAGCAACGATTCTACAACCACACGAAACGAAAACCCAAGGCAAAACACCTGCATCTCAAACACTGTAAGAGAATGTCAGGACATGTTCCTCTGCTGTCAAGCTCTGTAATTTTTTTTCCCTGAACTTCTGAAAGGCAGCTGTGGGGTTTTCATAGCTTGTCTACATCATTGTTTTACTGCTTCAGAGCGTTTGAAACAAAACACCACTTCAGGTTTAATGTCTAAAAAACACATATGATATTATTTACTATGTCATTGATTTCCCATCAAGACACCGTAGATATATTTGAGGTTATTTCCCTCTCAAAGTACACAAATCAATGAATTTTACACACAGTGAAAATCTGGAAACATCTGGAAGAAAAGCATTTCCAGACCACAAGTCCTCATAAATTCAGAGTGAAGTCTTGGCTCATACCAAAACACTGTAATTTGAGTTCTACCTTTCTGCTCTGTCTGATTCAAATGAATATGATTTACGAAAAGGATTCATATCAAAAAGCAATTCACACATTTAGTGACACAATTGTTTTCAGTATCAGAATCCGTGATTGTTCTAGACTAGAAACGGTGATCATTTTACATCTGTAAATCTCTGGTAAGTTTATGGGAGATGTTTCATGACAGTGAAAACTAGATCAATTTCAAACTGTCTAGATCAAACTACACTCTAAAAACGTTTACTATGATTTACAAATTTTTTGGGGTGAAACATTTTTACACAAAAAAAATTGAGTAAATTTTAAAGCAGTGAAATCAATGACATACACCGTATGAGCTGAGCAAATGCAAGTAAAAAAATTAAAGTAGATCTGTGTAACTACATTTGGTACATTTACAAATAAAATTGAGTAGAAAAAATTGGGGGGAAAACATTTAAAAACCAATATTTATGAGTAAAATTAACTGTTTTTATTCATGAGTAATATTAACTCTTATAGTATAACTTTAATATTAACTTTAATATCCTCTAAACCTTTGTAAAATACTCCACACCACACTTATACATGACATTGGCCTTTATTGTCGATGAGTAAAGCAATACAGCATATTACAGTTTTGACATGTATACAATATTTTACAACATATTTACAACATTTAAACTCATGTAACAAACATTTTAGAAGTAAAAATTAAACATTTCAAGTGTAATCAACCTGTCTGTTATCCAATTTCCACCGTATCAGCGCCGTTTCTCGAGCCTGAGATGGACTCGCGCTCTGCGGGTGGACTTTGAACTTCAGACCGCCGTCCTGCATTTCACTCGTAGCCGATAGATGCTGCAACGCACCTGACTCCATAACCTGCCAATAAACAAGTGCAGTGCACAGTTTTAAGAACATTTTATCATCCAAATTAATTATATTCATTATCTTATGGAATAAAGTCGTGTTTTGAGCAAAGCAGTAGCACCAGGGGCTTCAAAGACAGATGCCGCACTCGTTTACTCACATTGCGTCCCTGTATGTTGTTTTGCATTAAATAAAAAGATTTTAAGCTCAGTAATGATTTTATAGATAAAATAAAACACACAAACCTGAATTTCACAGAGGAAATGTTCCAATTCTGCGATGCCGAGAAGAAGGAACTGCTCTGGAGACTGAAGAGAATTCAAACAGCCTGCGCTCACTCAACCGTCGAGCCGTCGTCACGTCAAGGGGCGGGGGAGGGGTGCAGTGTTTTAATGAGTAAACTTACTAAATTTCTTCAGTGCGTGTTAAAGCAGCACTAGGTAACTTTTGCTCTCGGGGTCCCCCTACAGTTGAGAAACAGTATTGTCCTCTACTACTGTCGTAAACTCTGTCATCCTGCATCAGGGGATGCATCGCACGTGCATTTGTTGACATGACAACTATGATAGCCCTGAACACTGCAGTTGTTCACATGCAGGTGTTCTGCTTGCGTCGCGTGTGAAATGTCTTCATCCCAGATACAGTGGCATATGTTTCAGCATGACATATGAATATCATTTCATGGGTTTCATTTTTTTTTTTCAAACGCCAAATGATCGCGATGCTCACGTTTACAAGCCAGCGTCATTATAGTAGTCTAGTCTATTGGTTACCGTTTTACAGAATCTATATGATACTTCAATTCAATGTTTGAGTGGTAGGTAATAACCATATATCGTCAATATAATATCAAGCTACCATAGATGAATCTTCAAATTTGAAAAGTCGATTTGCATTATAGCTTGAGGCAAGACAAATAAACAAATAATCACAGACATGATAGGTATTGTAACGAGTAGGAAAATAGTGTGGCCCCTTTAAGAGCGTTCGCCCCCGGTTGGAGCGCCTGCGTTCTGTGTGTGTGTGTGTGAACTGCGCCTCGAGCTCCCATGTGTGCGGATTATTTTCTGTCTTCTGTTGCAAACATTCATTTATTTTTGTCTTGTTGGGTAATGCTGTGGACGGAAGTGGAGTTTGTGCCGAACTCTTGTGGGGGTTCCGCGGGGAATAAAGTGCGGGCTATTTGATGTCAATCGCCTCCGTGTTTGCATCGACTCCAGTTGCGTTGAGTGAGCTATCCGTATTTTTCACCCGGACACACGCGTTACAGTATCCTAAAATATGATTTTGTACGTCTTATGTATTTACTTGCGAGAATGTAGCCCCTACCAAACTTGTACACGCCGTTTAGACATAGGCTAACCCTAACCCTCGCACGTCCGAATTTAAGGAAGTGACATATATGCCGTAAAGCAGTCGAATTTTGCAGTTCTTTTTTTTCTCGGGTTACTACCCGAAACCCAAAGTTTAAAAGTACGATTAAAAACGATACAGACCCCGTCAGGCTATGGCAGACGTGCCATTCAACCTATTGTAAGTCGATGTATCATCACAAGAGTCTTGAAAATATATTATGAAGGTTGAAAAGTTACCTAGTGCTGCTTTAAATATTAATAATCTTGGTTTGATTTAAGTAATATTTGTGGTTCTTCAAACAGATCAATTTAATTATCATTTCTCAAATATTTTGATAGAAATTTCACAAATATATTAAGTATATTTGAAATAAATAATTGGTTATTCGATACACTAAATTCTTTTAGTGAAAAAAACTTAAATATAACTGTAAATTTGAGACAAAATTAACTGTTGGATTTTTAGTCAATTATTTTGGCATGTTCAACTCAAAACATCAAGTAAATGATATTTAGAAATTTTATTAAGTTAATAAAGTTAATTATTACTGTGATATTTACTAAGCCACTGAATTATTTTTTAGAGTGTACATAAAACTTCATAGAAAGTTCATATGAATTCATGAATGACTTTCAGTACTTTCATTTAGACGATGACATATGCTAAAGTCTAGTTATGCAGGTGCAGTTTGGTAACAGTAACCAAAAAAAAGTCCAAGATTAGTAACTGATAGTATGAGAATACCATCCACAAGGCGCCTTTATACTACATTGTGAACAAATGGCAGTCAACAATACAAATCACAGCACAATGTTCAGATGCTCTTGAAAGATATTACATATAGTCAGATAAAACGAGTGAATTCTTTGCCTTTGATTCATTTCTTTGAATTGTATCGCTTCATTTGGTGCTAGTAGATAGTAGAGAAGATATATAATAAAAGTAAGCGCATGTTATAGTAAGCGCATGAAACATTTTGCCACCACTGCATTCATGATAAGCATGAAGTCCTAAACTATTGCAAAAGCAAAAACTAGGCTACATGGCTATAACTCAATGTGGTTAGATCAAATTTGCCATTTAAGAAAATCATAAGTGTTGTTAGTAATTGACAACTAATTCATATCTCCACACCAGTTGCTTAGAACAAAATTTAAAGGTGCAGTGTGTAGTATTTTTGAACATCTATTGACAGAAATGAAATATAATATACACAACTATGTTTTCAGTGGTGTAAAAAGTCTTACATAATGAACCGTTATATTTTTATTGCCTTAGAAATAGGGCTGGGTATCGATTGAGATGTTCCAGATCGATTCGATTTCGATTTACAAGCTCTCAAATCGATTCGATTTCGATTCTCGATTCGATTTTCGATTCGATTTTCACCATTTCACCTCTGCATTACAAATCACGCATATAGCTTTGTTCTTGTCCACAACCCTATCGTCGTCGTCTTGCTTGCGAAATTTAAAATGCTTCCATACCTCTGACTTTTTATGTGAAGGTGGTGGCATCAACGTCGACAACGCACCTGAAACCGCCATTTTAAGCACTGAATGAATGAATGAATGAATGAATGAATGAATGAATGAATGAATGAATGACAGGTTCGCGGCGCCTCTCGCTCCTTGGTAACATCGCGCAAGGCAAATAAGCGGGTGACATCTAGTGGAGAAGACTAGTAATTAGATTAACGTTAATCTTACCAGAGAATGTCTAATTACGTTCAATGTTTGCGGAAATAAATATGGAAAAAAATCGATTCGTGGCCTTTGAGAATCGATTTTGAATCGACCACGTTATAAAAAACGATTAATCGAAAAATCGATTTTTTTGCCCAGCCCTACTAGGAAAGAGCCATTTCTATCTACATACACCACCGGTCCCCTTGCAGTGAATTTTGCACCATCATGTTTCTACGGTAGCCCTAAACGTACAAACTTCTCTACAGAGTGCTAGTCACTCTCTGCTCTCTCCGACAACAACATCTTTGTCCTGTGTCGGCCCCCGTAGCTTCTCTACATGCGTCGAAAGGGATGGGTGAGCAGTGGGCGATTGCAATTCACAACCTCACCGCTAGATGTCGCTAAAATGTACACACTGTACCTTTAATATACAATGTACCTCTACTGAACCTACCTTTGCTCATCTGGTTTCTCTTTGAGTTACCATTCAGCCAACATTAGGGTGACCATATTTTGATTAACGAAAACTAGGACACTCAGCCCGGCAATGAGAAACTCAAATGATACTCGAAGTTTACTCAAATATTCCTTATTAATTACAATACATTTAAAGTATGCCCCCTCTGTATGGATAGAAAATTGTTATATTAGGGCCAGGACAGGACTTAAAGGTCCCGTTCTTCGTGTTTTTTTGAAGCTTTGATTGTGTTTACAGTGTGCAATATAACATGTGTTCATGTTTCGCATGTAAAAAAACACAGTATTTTTAACACAATTTACTCATCTGTATACCGCTGTTTTCACTGTCCTAAAAACGGCTGATGACTTCCTTTATTCTATGAAGTCCCTCCTTCAGAAATACGTAACGAGTTCTGATTGTGCCAGCGGTTCCCGTGTTGTGATTTGACCGCAGCTTAGCGAACGTGGCACGGTTCCTGTGTTGTGATTCGACAGCAGCTTAGCGCACGTGGAAAGGTCACGCCTCTTAACGGGAGATATATGCGCTTAATGATCTCTACAGCGTCCCTGAGAAAGCCAAACAAAGGTGATTTGACTCCGGGATGAAAATAACAGCGTCTCGACGACATGGCGACAAACACACTCAAACGCAACAATTCCTTTTCTCCACGCGACACGTCCTCTTCTCCACGTGGGACAGCAACAAGACCACGCCCCCTTTTTTCGCGTATTCTTGTGGGCGGAGGTTAGTCTGTTCTACTGTTCTACTGACGTCATTAATGAAGGAAGTACCAGGATGTAGCCCAAGCCAGCCGTTCGCTGTAGGCTTTGAAAGGGAACTTCTGTTAAATAAAATATCTCGCTTGGCATTGAACTTTGAGCTTTATAATTTTACAGGTATTATTTATGCTCTAACAGCAACATTACACACTAACTAAAGTTTGAACAATGGGATCACGAAGAACGGGACCTTTAAAAAACAGGACGTTTGGTCACCCTAGCCAACATACTATATTTGTATTGCAAATTGTCAATTAATGTCACATTTACAAAATACAACCTGCTAGGGCTGCAACGACGCGTCGATGTCGTCGACTACGAAAATACGTCGACGTGCGTGAAATGCGTCGACGCGTCGGCGGCACATTATTTACGTTCTAGAATGGAACAGAAGATCTAGAATAATGGCAGCTTCTGCTCCCGGGCATGGTGAAAATGATCATTTATCATATAAAGCCAGACCGCGACATTCAAAAGTGTGGGAGTACTTTAAACAGAAGCCGAATAAAACTGTGCTTTGTTCGCTCTGTAACGCCGGTTTCACACTGCACGCGGTGGCAGAGCAGGAGCTGTGCGCGTGGAGAGCGGGAGCTTTCACACTGCAGTCAGTGTTGCCAAGTCCGCTTTTTTCCGCGGAATTGGGCTACTTCTACACTGTCGCCGCGGGCTGTGTCTCATGTCCGCGGGTTGAAGCAAAAACACACATATTTAACCCCCCGAACGCGATGTTTACCAGAGAACCTCCCCGAAACGCGATTGGGCTTGTTTTGAGTAACGAATGGGTGGGTTTTGTTGTGTAAACCTGGCAACCCTGCTGCCAGTGTTCTCTCGCGCAGCTGAACCGTGGCGCGTGTATTACAACAGACGGTCACATTTTCCGGGGTTCTTCTCCGACCCCAGTACGTCTCGTGCTTTTATTTATTATGTGCTGCATATATCCTGTTAATGCGACCTGGTTCCGCTCTGTCCCAAACACATATGCATAATAACTTGCTGTATATAGGTAGTTTACATGATTAAAGTAACATTACAGTTAAGATATGCCTCTAGCTTTAATCATTTAAATGTGTCTTTGAAGTTTGGGCAAAAACTTCTGGCAGCTTTAGTCGTTGTTTATGCACATGTATCTTCAAAATAGACGACTAGTTATACATTAACACTATGCTGAAAGCTCCTGTATGTGAACCTTTTGCAGATAAATACAAGTGCATTTTCGTTTACTACTGACACAAATCAATAAGTAAATCATACTCAACTACTATAGTAAACAACTTTTCCTAATTAGGCCTACTCTGTATACATTTTATGATGAATAGTATCAATATTATGTTTAAAAAGCTTCTTGTGTTCATATATTTCATTATAAAATGGCATACTATGTACACTACCCTTCCTGAAATACAATTAATATTGTCATCATTCATTGATTTCATGTTAAAATAATATACAAATTCACTACCCTCTTTGAAATACAATAATCAGTAAAAAAGAATAATAAGATTAATCCGGAAAAATAATCGTTAGATTAGTCGACTAATCGAAAAAATAATCGTTAGATTAGTCGACAGAAAAAATAATCGTTAGTTGCAGCTCTACAACCTGCTTTTACATTCCAACTCACCTTTTTATGTGACTTACTTACCTTTGACTGACATCATCTCTTGTCTCGAAGTCTACGTTAGATGATTCTTCCAGAACATTCAGAGTCTGTCAGTTTAATGAATGCTATGTGTACATAAAAAGATCATAATTAATCTTAATGTAGTTCAGTAAGTCTTTACAATGTGGGGCTTATTACCTCATTATCGACGTTAACTGCAACTTTCACTTGACGAAAAATTGAAGTGTGCTTAAGTTATCACTCTTACCTGCAAAATGAAATATATATTGTAAGCTAAAAAACGAAAGCTAGTGAAACGGAGCAGTGTTTTATCGTCATTATTACTGTTATTCACAACTCACGAAGCGTTCAGTAGTAAAACTTACTGGCTGGCTGACGAATTTACATTAACCGCCAAACCGCCCGCACTCAACTTTCACAAGGAGGCGGAAATGCGTAATTGACCAGGAAGTGACTGTCTGAGAAAGAATGGCGGCGCGCAGTGTTGTGCAGTCCGCAAGGACAGTGCTGAGGTCCATTCAGAGCGATCTCATCAACAAGGGTTTATTTCAGAGGATACCAGGTTTCTCACAGTTCTCTTTTTTGGGGAGTGTCCCGTGTCGCGGACTTAGACAGGGTGAGTTTACTGGAGTATGATTTCGGGACGTCTGCATAGTATCGTCCTCTTTATGTCATAGCTGTTATTGAGCTTTTTTATATATATATATATATATATATATATATATATATATATATATATATATATATATATATATATATATATATATATAAGGGCTGTCAAAAGATTAATCACGATTAATCACATCCAAAATTTGTGTGTACTCTGTATAATTATTATGTTTATATAAATATTCATGTATATGTTTAAGAAATATTTGCATGTATATACTGTATACATTTATATAATTTACATTATATATAAATATAATACATTTTTCTTAAACATATACATGCTTGTGTGTATTTTTATATATAAATAATAATTATACACAGTTCACACACATATATTATGTAAACACAAACTTTTATTTTGGATGTGATTAATCGTGATTAATCTTTTGACAGCCCTAATATATATATATATATATATATATAATGCAGTGCTGTAAAAGTATGAGCGCACATTGAAAATCTGTGATTTAATAGAACATTTAATTCTATTAAATTGAAATGCAATGTCCAAAGACACATTACGTCAAGGAAATAAGAAATATATAACATTCTACACACATTTCAAGCTACTAATGAAATAAGTTTCATCGGTCATGTGGTTTTGCACAGACTTGCCATGTGAATACAAAACGTACAAAAATACAAAGAATTAAGTTGATGATTCAATCCAACATTTTACTCAGAATGTTTTGCAGATAACATCATTTGTATGCTTAAAACTATACATTAGAAAAAGCATTTTCAGCATTTTTTATAGCACTCCAGTGTTATAGCAGAGATGTTTACCTCCATGTCATTCTCAATGTTTGCATCAAGGGATGTTATAAATTCTTGTGCATTTTGTGTTTCACAGTGGTGGAGAATAAGGAGGGCAAAACAACAGTTGTAAGTAGCATCCCACATGTACATTTTAGAAAGCAATTTATTAAAAAATATTATTCCAGATGCAAGGACAGTCCTCCCTCAAGCAACCAGGATAGAACAGTAACTCTTATATCTCGACTTTTTGCAATACTATAATAATGATTATTTTGTCTCTCTTTTCATAGATGGAGGGTGTTATAGAGCCTACATCTGATCGACCACAGCCTCCCAATCCCACAGCTGCCTGTCCCATCTACAGATGGAACCTACAGAACAAGTACAACTACACTGTAAGTGCTTTGCACATGTGACATCTGTAAACCGTTATCTGTATCCAGTGTTGGGGGTAACGAGTTACAAAATAACGGATTACAGTAACGATATTACTTTTTTGGGTAACGAAGTAAAGTAACGCATTACACTAAAAATATTGGTAACTACACTACTTTACTAGACTATAGGAACGCGCTTTCCTGCGTTACTCAAGCCGCGTTTGCCTGTGTGTAAAGATCTGATATGTTTAAGTGCTGCGTGCACCGTTGCCATAGAACAGTGTTTCCCAACCGAGGTGCCGTCTGACAAGAGCATGGATGCCGTGTAAAAGTCCTTCAAATTCTCTCTTTGTAAACTTTGTTCAATGCATATAGTGCTGCAGTATGTTCGAATACCAGTCATTTTCGCCGTCGTCACAAATGAGAAGTTGCGCGCGCTGTGAGAATATTTTGTCTATGTGCACTCATCCGAAAGCGCGCACACGTCTCACAGTGCGCAAATATTGAGTTATCTTTCAAGTTTGGCTCTTGAACGGACAAACTCACACAAAACTATGTCAACATGCCCATCTTGATGAGTATCCTAGCAGACATAGTCTGTATATGCCTTAAAACGACGCATATCCGAGCATTGGGTCTTAAAGGGGCAGTATTATTAGGTCTTAAAGGGGCAGTAGCCTTTACTGCTGTCTGTTTAATGTCAAACAACAAAAGACAAGGGCATCACTCACTGCTCTTGATTGAATAGATTTTGTAAATTTAATAGGATTAATGTTTAATTTATACAGTCAAATATGCAATGTTATTTTACATTTGATTTCTGTACCTGAAAACTAATGTTAGACGTACCTGAAAAACCTGAAAAGCATTGTTTATTTTATTAGTGTCTTTGCTCAATAGTATTTATTTGTGCTGCTGCTTGTATTTAAATTATTTGTTCTTATTATTTTCTTTATCTTTATTTGACAGTAGTCCTTTTTGTTTGTTTGGGGAAACACTGCCATAGAGCCATGATGTTTGTCCATATATCTACACGGTAAATTAAGAAATGGGAAAGTAAAGTAATAAGTAGTGTAGTTACTTTTCAAATATAGTAACTAGTAAAGTAATCTCATTACAATTTACAGATGTAACTAGTAACTAGTAACTAATTACTTTTTTTGAGTAACTACCCCAACACTGTCTGTATCCCGTTATCTTTAAGACTTATCTCTCTCATACGTGATGCAGGACGTGCTGTTGCTCAGTCAGTTCATTCGCTCGGATGGCGGGATGCTCCCTCGGCGCATTACAGGCCTCTGTGCTCAAGAACATAACAAGATAGCAATTTGTGTACAGATGGCCCATCGAGCAGGTGAGTTGGAGCTTTCATTTGAGAGAATTATAATCATGCACTCATGCAATCTGATGTTACCCCATTTATGTCGTATGAAAACAGCGGCACTCAATTTCGATAAAGTGAACGTAACACAGCATCTAAAACTGATATAAACTGTAAAGAAATAGTGGCCAGTTAAAGGACCTCAGATATACACTTTCCCTTATACATTCATATACCCAAATTTAACACTCAGCTGTTTTGATGTACATATTAATAATTAAGTCAACTACTATCATTTTTTTTCTAGGTCTCCTACCAGATCATAGACCGCGCTTACCTGAAGGCCATGTTCCAAAACCTAAACCCAACCCACCTCTCAACCGGTACGATCACCTCAGGTGCCACAACAGCACCAAATAGAGCTTTATAATGTCCCTTTTTTTAAAAAAGATTGGGTGCATCCCACAAATCTGTCTCTTACGGTCTGTTGCAGGTATCTGACACGTTACTCTGTGAAGTCTGTGAAACCCATCTTAAAGACAGGGCTGAAGTGGTGTAAGAAGAGAATGGTTGTCGGACATCCTGCCCTGAAAAACAACATCAGATACAGCCCCAAACCACTGTACATAAAGCACTGATAAACAGAGCTGTTTGCCCAATCAAATCAATGACTTCCTGTATGGGACAGAGAGGCTCTATGGCAAAGAATATGCTCCTGTTCGTGTTGTTCATTGCCTCAGCCACAAAGAGACTGTTATTTGATGAACCAGAGCGCGCTGAAACATCAAGACTCAAAGATCTTTGTTCGTCCCTCTGATCTGGGTTACTCTAATTTGGAGAAATGTTAGCATTCTATTTTTCCAAAGGCAGATGTCCAAATAAAATGGTTTTGTTTACCTCACCAGCAGATGTTTCTGAGTGTGCATGTGTTTGTGCCAGAGAGAAAGCAAGGTACACTTTTGTGTCTGCTTTAAGGGTGGAAACACCAACGCAACTTCAAATGTCCAAACATGTTGACGTGTTTATGTTTTCCTGACAGTAAAGAAAATTACAGTGAATGTAAGGTCACAGAGTTGATTATACATTAATGCTTAAAAAAGGGAGATGAACGTTTTCGCTGTCTTTAAAATGTGGCACTAAAAACGAAGAGAAGTCAGTTTGGCTGCTATATCATGAAGGGCAGGTCAAGGTTTATAAGTCCGTCCCCCATGTAGATGTACCCATGCTGAGGGGTCTGGGGAACATGGAAGAAGGTGAGACCCATCCAGAGCAAACTGCGTAATACACACACAGTGCCGCCCTGCTCAAGCTGCAGGCTCCATGACCCTGCATGAAGAACACACACCGTAAGCAAAATGACAAGAAAAAGACTAGAATTATCCTACTGTGTAAGATCAAAGAGGAGGAAAAAAAGCATTTTGCATAAACTGAACCTGAATTTTAAACCATTACACATAACTGTTGACAGAGTCCAGACTCTGATAGTGTGACAGATACAGAGTAAAATCTGGAGAAGAAAGTAGTGTGACAGAGAGTTGGCTCCGTTATGGATAACTATTATCACAGCAGTGTATAAAGAAGTGGCGTTCTGGGGTCTTTCTGTCTGGGTGGCCCCTGCATCCAGCTGCCGACATTGGCTCGCGCCCAGTACCGCAAAGCTCCATGCCAGTGAAGTCTGTGTGTTTGAACCGCAGCTCTGAGCATTAACTGCTAACAATGTTTAGCCTAAAACACTCAAGTCCATTGTGACTCTTTGCCTTATTATGAGTCCAAATATTTAACAGACAGCTGTTCTTTAGAGCACTCATCAAAATGCATGACCGTCACATTACGCTAATTAGAAAAGCTTTTGAGGAAGATATGTAGTAATTAGATTTTCTCGTCCGAGAGATGCAATACTAGATAAGATAAAAAGACAAAACCATTTCCCTTAACCCTCTGGGGTACTTCATTTATGGGTCACACTCAGCACCTTCGGGTCAAAAATGACCCGGAGGGCGGGATTAAGATAAAAAAGATTTGAGTAAAATCAATGAAATATATTTTTGTTCATTAATATTTTTTATTTTCTTTTTTGGTGTTTTGAGATAATTGTATGATTTATATATTATATAATTGTTTTTTTTTTATTAAAGCTGTATTTCATTTTAGAGTCAGCCTAGGCCTCATGAAAGCAATTTTTTTAATGAGATCGGTGCCATCCGGTGGACACATTGAGCATTTTTACCACTATAGTGGTTTTGTAAAAAAAAAAAAAAAAAATCGTAGCTTCATCGGAATGGTCCGAAACTTGGTGACTTTATTAGAACTTGGTATATGAACACCCCAAAAAAAACACACACACACACACAAATGAACGCATGCCATTCCAAAAGCTAATTGTGTGTGTGTGTGTGTGTGTGTGTGTGTGTGTGTGTGTGTGTGTGTGTGTGTGTGTGTGTGTGTTTTGTCTGTTTTGCACTCTTGATGTTTTAGAGATTCACCCCTTCACTGGTGAGTCCTTTTTTTCTGCATCCTGGCTGATTTGTAGATTGTATGCACAAAAAAACTCTGTATTTTCATATTTTTGCCAATTTCCCATTAATTTCCTATGGAGGTCCTGAGTGTGACTATTTATTTTACGACCACTTAGACTTTTCAAATCCTGTCCCCAATTTTTTGGGGTGTTCATATACCAAGTACCAATAAAGTCACCAATTTTCGGACCATTCCGATGAAGCTACGATTTTTAACCTTTTTTTATCAAATGCTTCGGTCGTTTTTGACCCAAAGTACCCCAGAGGGTTAATCTTTTACAGTGCTATTGGGCTCAAAAGCCATGCGGTTATACAACTTTCTGCCTTTTCAAGTTCTTGGGAAGCCTCCCTACTTTTCCCTTGTCCAGGCCACATTCAAGGAAACCTGAGTGAAGCTGAAGGGTGGGGTGGCAATGGTAAATACCACCGCCCATTCCCAGTATCCTCTACCCACTATTTGAGACGTCCAGATGAACCTGTTCACCTCTGGCTATTCTTGAGAGGGGATTGGGTTTTTTTCCACCTGATTGGTCAAGGGGAAAATGTGGAAGCTGTTACGCAGGGCAGGTAAATGCCTCCTGTCTGAGACCTGCTCTACTTTTTCAGTTTTTAGCCTAGCTGGGTGCTGCCTGAGGTGAGGGCCATCCCTTAGAGAGAGAAATAAAGAACATATCACCTCCTTAAATGAAACAGCTGAGATGTTTCTAACACACTTTAAGTCTGGGCATGTCTCCAATAAGGTGACTGTGCCTTCAAACTCTACTGAGAAACAACAAAGCAGCATTTGCCTTCTAAATCGGAGTCCGATAATGATATTCCCTGTGAGGAAATGCTTCTTTATCCAATAACTGACGTAGTCTTTGGTGGGTGACCACAGACTTTTACATCAACTATCTTTACAGTTTAAAGGGATAGTTCGCCCAAAAATGAAAATTCTGTCATTAATTACTAACCCTCATGTCCAAACCCATGAGACTTTTGTTCATCTTTGGAACACAAATGAATATCTTTTTGGTGAAATCCATTGACAGCTACGCAACTACCACTTTGACACTTCAAAAAGTTCATAAAGAGATCGTAAAACTAATCCAAATGAATTAGGCGGTTTAGTCCAAATTTTCTGATGAGGCACGGTTGCTTTATATGAATGAACAGATCAAATTTTGGCTTTCATTTGCATATAAACTTTCATCAACTCACACATCAGTTGTGGTGAACAGAAGCTCAAGCATGTGCGCTTGACGTGAGAGAACCAGTGAGGTTCGTTCTTGTGTTATGCAGCACGTTTTTTGAGCTTCCGCAAGAACCAATGGGGTTAATTCTCGTGTTACGCATCACGTTTCAGCTTCTGCAAGAACCAATGAGGTTCATTCTTGTGTTGCGCATCACGTTTGAGCTTCTGCAAGAACCAATGGGGTTAATTCTCGTGTTACGCATCATGTTTCAGCTTCCGCAAGAACCAATGAGGTTCATTCTTGTGTTACGCATCATGTTTCAGCTTCAGCAAGAACCAATGGGGTTCATTCTCGTGTTACGCATCATGTTTCAGCTTCCGCAAGAACCAATGAGGTTCATTCTTGTGTTGCGCATCACGTTTGAGCTTCCGCAAGAACCAATGAGGTTCATTCTTGTGTTATGCATCACGTTTGAGCTTCCGCAAGAACCAATGAGGTTCATTCTCGTGTTACGCATCATGTTTCAGCTTCAGCAAGAACCAATGGGGTTCATTCTCGTGTTACGCATCATGTTTCAGCTTCCGCAAGAACCAATGAGGTTCATTCTTGTGTTGCGCATCACGTTTGAGCTTCCGCAAGAACCAATGAGGTTCATTCTTGTGTTATGCATCACGTTTGAGCTTCCGCAAGAACCAATGAGGTTCATTCTCGTGTTATGCATCACGTTTGAGCTTCCGCAAGAACCAATGAGGTTCATTCTTGTGTTACGCATCACGTTTGAGCTTCAGCAAGAACCAATGAGGTTCATTCTTGTGTTACGCATCACGTTTGAGCTTCAGCAAGAACCAATGAGGTTCGTTCTCGTGTTATGCATCACGTTTGATCTTCTGCAAGAACCAATGTGGTTCATTCTCTTATCGTACGTCAAGCAGGTTCGGTTGAGATTCTGTTTATGGTCACTGATCATTGTGAAACCATCTTCCTAGCGTTACTCCTGCTCATTTGCAGGGTCCGCTTCACACACACACATTTGATTTGGTACAGGTTTTACGCCGGATGCCCTTCCTGACAAAACAATGTTTATATGTGAATGAAAGCCTAAATTAAATATGTTCATCATATAAAGCGATCAAGTCTATTCAGAAAATTGACAAAACCGCTAAATTATATGGAGTCTTTTTTGAAGCGTCAAAGTAGTAGCTGCGTAACTGTCAACTGAGGGACAGAAATATCTTCATTTGTGTTCTGAAGATCAACGAAAGTCTTATGGGTTTGGACATGAGGATGAGTAATGACAGAATTTTCATTTTTGGGTGAACTATCCGTTTAAGGTCGCATTTAACAGGAGGTCACTCTTAATCCTGCAATGAGGGCTCTATGAGGCATAAATGCCAGAGTCACAAGCCAAAGTCATGTTTTACAGTAAATCTCAAAGTGATGCTCTAGTGCTTTGCTCGGTATGTTAAACAAATAAGATTCCATCTGGTTAAGATTCAGGATCAGCAGAACAAGATATTCCTTGAGGAACTTGATGTTAAACAATCAGTAGTGGTCTGAAGCCTGTAGGCAACAGGCAAAGCTTCATGAAGCGCGCTGAATAAATACCGTTCAACAAGCTTATGTCTGACTTGAATTTGCAAAGAACAATAATTGTCAAATATTTTTCTGAATAATTGTTTTGTTAGTTCACTCCCATCTGACAAACACAGAGTCAGGAAGACACACCAAGATATATGAGAGGGAAAATGTATCATTGATGTAGAAAATGGCAATCCCTCAAACACTTCTTCCCAGAAAGAAAAGAGAACAATGGGATCATAGTTTGCCGAACAACACCCCAGATGTCTCCTTGGCTTTCGCTCGGCCTTAGGCAGCTGTCAAACCATATCTGTCATTAACCCAGGGAAATCCTGCAACAGGGATCATTGGATGCCTTGCATAAGGATTTTTACACCATCCTCATATTTCCCACCACTATTAAGACTTCCTAAATGCAATTTGCATGTCAGCATCATTTTTGGGAAAGTATAGTGGTGTTAACAGGTGTTGTTCACCTTTGAATAATAAAGTCTAATGCAAAAGAGGGAATCGGACTTCAGTGCAAACGTTTCATTACAGGGTGGGCGCTTGGAGACCTGCACAGTACTTTCAGAAATAATATTGTGCCTGGAAATAAAATCGCATCAAGAATAAATCATCACACATAAAGGTAATGAAAGATCATTCCTTTTAATTACCTTTGGGAATGTCCTCACTCAAAGGATCTAGGAAGTCGAGAGCAGGGTTCAAGTCAGACATTTCTAGGATGGACTTCTTTTTCAGATTAACCGGCTCACGGAAGTGCAGGTAGTTGTGAAGTTTCGCAGCCTCAGTGGGATGTAGACCTGCGATCATGTGCAAAACTTAAAACTGATCTGGGGACCATTCAAAACGAATGACAACATAAAGAGATGAACTGAAGACTGATTACAAGAAAGTATCTTCAGAGAACTGAAATGAGAGCTGACATTTCACCAGGAAATGGAAACATACAGACTTTAGTGTTTTGTATTCACACAGCTGCATCTGATTTCCGGAGGAAAGCATATACAAACACTTCTAAGAGTTTGGGTGTAATCATACCTCCAAAGCTTCGGTTTATCTGCACTTTGTCACTGGGACTCTTGGTAAATGCACCACGCGGCACTACGGACACATCTTTATCGATGTTTGACACGGTCGTGGCCAATCGACTCACCTCATTCACTTTCACCTGCAGAAAGGAAGGCATGTTAATCGCTCCATAAACATTCAACAAGCCAGCTGCCATCTACCATGTTTATTCCGTTATAAACCATGAATAAACAGAAAACCGAATAAATAATAACAGTTGTTTAACATCCAAACATTACCACATCCACATAAACACAACATTTATCATTCTTTGTGTGCGTGTGAGTTTAGTTGAAGCTTCCACTGTTCCTTGAAATGTTTAGGCACTTTCCCCAAGTTTCACAGACAAGGCTTAAGCCTAGTCGCAGACTAAAATGCATGTTTTAGTTGTCATTTACTTTTGAATTGAGTTGAATTCTGTCATTTACTCACCCACAAAAGAAGATATTTTGAAGAATGTTTGTAACCAAGCAGATAGAGCAACCATTGACTACCACAGTAGGAAAAAAATACTATGGTAATCAGTGGTTGCTCTATCTGTTTTGGTACAAACATTCTTCAAAATATCTTCTTTTGTGTTCAGCAGAACAAAGAAACTCATACAGGTTTGGAACAACTTGATGGTGAGTAAATGATGACAGAATTGTCATTTTTGGGTGAACTATCCCTTTAACTAAAAAGCAACTCGCACTGTCAAATCTTAAAATATATCAGTGCCAATGTTTTGTCTCAAAATGCACACAAGTGGTTTTTTTTCCTACGGCACGTTTAAAAAAGATACTTAAATGCCCCAATTGAACAAAGGCCTAATCCTGGCTTAATCTAAGCCCTGTCTGTGAAACCGGGGCATTGATTGCGAAAAAAGTAAGTTTGGTCAACGAAGCAAGATCTGCATTTTATAAAGACATAAACATGCCACAATCAGAAGGTGCGGATACACCAAATACACCAAACCAGACGGGCTTTTGTTAATTTTGTTGAATCTATTTTCCCATTTCCACATGCTTATTATAGCCCCATCTGTGTCATGTATCCCAATTGTCCCTCCACTCACCGTGACCTCTACCTCCGTGGCTTCGTCCCCCTCTCCCTCAGTGCGTGTCTCTGTGTGCACATACTCATGGGACGGGTCGCCCGTGAATCGCCCCTTTGCTGCTAATGCCACATCTGCAGCCATGGACTCAGTTGCTTGGGGCAGCAGGTGCCAATCTATGCAGTTTAAGCTGATGGATGGATGGATGGATGGATGGATGGATGGATGGATGGATGGATGGATGGATGGATGGATGGATGGATGGATGGATGGATGGATGGATGGATGGATGGATGGATGGATGGATGGATGGATGGATGGATGGATGGATGGATGGATGGATGGATGGATGGATGGATGGATGGATGGATGGATAGATAGATAGATAAAATTAGAACTCACTAACGAGATTAAACAAATACTGGTATTGAATATAACTGACCAAATAATACTGACACGTTGTGTCTGATAAAATAAATGTATAGGCAAATATTTTTTATAAAAAAGTAATATAAAATATTTAATTTCAATTGAATGATCACTACATAAAGATTTTTTTAACTTTTTTTATTAAAGTTATAAATATTACACAGGGTAATGCTAATTAAAGGGAATTTAAGGGAATAGGGGGAAAATAAATAATAAGAATGTACACATTCACTCTTATTCGTATGTCGAAAATGCGAACCATTTATTGTCTCGTCACATTAAGTTATGATTTACATGAATCGGCATATTTGAATTTAGGATAGCTTGAAGCGGTGACAGCATATTTTCATAAGTTCAAAAAGTTTGCGTCACTGGATTTTACTGTCAGTTGCCTGTCGTAAAACTGAGGGAAATTACTAAAAATGTTAAAAATAATAATACTAATAATATTAATGATAATTAGGCAATTTCTTCTTCCCCCTTAATCTGTGGTGTCTATGGTGGTTACGGCCCAATATTTATTTAGCCAATATAACTTACACACAATGAGTTAAGAAAGAATATGCATGATTCCTTACCTGTACAAAGACTTTTTGTTCCTAATTTCATCCTCTTCAACTCCTTGAGCAATAAAATAGTCGCATTTGAGCGCCAAAATCTTTCCCCAAAATAAAACCCGGTTGAATTTGTAGTTTCTCTTCAGTATCACCAGAGAGGTTTGAAGAGCGGCTCTCTGCTCACTGCTCAGAGTCAAACCACTGCCAGCTGTAAAATCCACCGAGTAATGCAAAGTGTCGGAATCCATCTCTATGCGCAGATGTATATTTATAAAAGAATTTAAATGAATACTTAAATGGTTTGTATTTATTTAGCTTGTTGGAATGCTGCTGCTAGCAAGCTAATCACCCTCACCCTCAAGAGTGGTTGCTAAGGTAAACAAAAGCCATAGTAGCCTGTTGCTATAGCTACTCATAGACGCTCTGCTCACTAGAGGTACAAAGTGAAAATAAACTTGTGAGAAACATATTAATAGTTTATTGCTCAAATAAATTAAATGTTTTAATTATATTTGTATTAAAAAATATATATTATAAATACATATTTTATTATTAGTATTTTTCTGTGCTTGTGTGATGAACAGATCGGTCGCTCACGGGGGGGCTCTTCATCTGCTGAGAGAGACAAACAGGAAGCATCTGACACAGCTGGCAGGATGTGTGTTCTGTCCGACCTAATGCCCTCTGCGTGATACCAACAGCTTCACACACTGAACGTGTGAACTAGTGCTGTTTTACAGCAACCCTGGGCTGGGTGACGGGAGAAGTCAGCTGCCTGTTGAGAACACTTTAGCGTGTTTATGTGTGTGAAGATACAGGTTGTGCGTTAATTGAGATAATAGCAAACAGAAGTAGAGAGGGAAGTATGATTTCTCCTTTGCACACGCATTTTAGAAAACATATTTCACCCCGAAATCAAAAGAAACAAAATAGGAAATTATAGTTTTATATATTTATAAAAGTATATAAATTATGGTAATTATAAACCGTTTTAGTTAGTTAGTAATTTACTTGTTTGCGTCGTGACATTGTTTTAATGACAATTATGAACATTTCACCCCCAAATTCACATTAAGATAAATTATTTAAATTGATGTTTTTCTGCCTTTAAGTTATGCTAAATTGACTACATATGCTTTACCCCAAAATTGAAAGAACATTTTTAGGAAATTATTTGTATATATTTATATTAATAATAATAATAATTATTTTATGTATTATTTGTTTGTTTAATAGCAATTAAGAACATTTCATCCCCAAATTTTTCTAAAAAATTAATTATCTAAATTGTGAAGTATCTATACACCCTGATAGTATTTGTTGCACTGCCTTTTACTTATGCTGCATTAAACAAAACAAACAAAAAATTGCCTGATAATTGTGTCTGGCCAGTATGATTTGCATTAATGTATTGCAGTAATGAGAATAATCATTACACTAAATAAAAATTGCTTAATTGTCATGAAAATAATGTTACAACGCAATAAATATTAAAGGTCCCGTTCTTCGTGATCCCATTGTTCAAACTTTAGTTAGTGTGTAATGTTGCTGTTAGAGCATAAATAATACCTGTAAAATTATAAAGCTCAAAGTTCAATGCCAAGCGAGATATTTTATTTAACAGAAGTTCCCTTTCAAAGCCTACAGCGAACGGCCGGCTTGGACTACATCCTGGTACTTCCTTCATAAACGACGTCAGTAGAACAGACTAACCTCCGCCCACAAGAATACGCGGAAAAAGGGGGCGTGGTCTTGTTGCTGTCCCACGTGGAGAAGAGGACGTGTCGCGTGGAGAAAAGGAAGTGCTGCGTTTGACTGTGTTTGTCGCCATGTCGTCGAGACGCTGTTATTTTCATCCCGGAGTCAAATCACCTTTGTTTGGCTTTCCCAGGGACGCTGTAGAGATCATTAAGCGCATATATCTCCCGTTAAGAGGCGTGACCTTTCCGTACAACTTGCGCTAAGCTGCTGTCGAATCACAACACAGGAACCGCTGGCACAATCAGAACTCGTTACGTATTTCTGAAGGAGGGACTTCATAGAATAAAGGAACTCATCGGCTCGTTTTTAGGACAGTGAAAACAGCGGTGTACAGATAAGTAAATTGTGTGAAAAATACTGTGTTTTTTTACACGCGAAACATGAACACGTTATATTGCACACTGTAAACACAATCAAAGCTTCAAAAACACACGAAGAACGGGACCTTTAAAAGGTTATAAAGTAGGTTTCATTTTTTTTCTATGCAAAATATAATTTCTTATTTTTCTTTTAATTTTGGGATGAAATTGTTAGTATGCTATCGTGGTAGTTCTAACTTTAGGCTATATATTTAGTGAATTGGTTCTCTTTTTTTCCGTTTCCAGTTATTTTACCAGTTCATTGTTAACTTTATTTATCATATTATTTTAATTTCATAATCATAAGGTTTTGTAGCACAAATAGTTTTACTGTTTACAGCACTTTGTTATTCTTCGATTATTTACCAAATGAACCGTAAGTCTCGCACATTCAAAGAAAACAGCTTTGCAAAATAAGGTGGCTATATGTCTGCACTATAGCGTAAGCTTTTTCCTGCATGGTAAAACCTTGACAAGCAATATCCGTTACAGGTGTCAAGTGCTTAGCACTCTTAAAGCAGGCCCCTGTGTGTGTGTGTGTGTGTGTGTGTGTGTGTGTGTGTGTGTGTGTGTGTGTGTGTGTGTGTGTGTGTGTGTGTGTGTGTGTGTGTGTGTGTGTGTGTGTGTGTGTGTGTGCACTAGCAGGCTCATATGTCTGCATTACTGTGATTAGGAACGGTACTTCAGCACTGTCAAGGAACGGTTAGCCACAAAGACCCTGTTGAGTTAGCGGCACACAAGTTCAACATGCACACAGATGGACAGCCTCATTCACAGGAGATTAGTGGCGACAACATCACACCCGCCTCAGGCCATAACTCACAAAGCGCAGACCCCTCTGAAAGACCACGAGCTGAGGGGGAAGATTTGAGACAGGAAGGGGAGGATGAGAGGAAGAGAGAAATTAAGGTGGAAAGGAAGTAAAGATGTCTGTATTCCACATCTTTGGACAGATTTGTCTCATGCTAGTCTCAGTCGGTAGTCATCAACATGACAGATTGAGAAAATATGTTCCTATTGTAGAAATACCCTGCTCATTTATTCTGAAAACAAAAGCGTTAACCAAGAGGTTATCGAGATAAAGTCACAGTATTCAGCTGGTCATGTGATGTCAACATGGCGGCCCACATGAAGAAGCGACCCACACTGTGTACAATAAAACTTTTATGGAGACTTCTATGGAGATTTGAACATAGGTGAGTGTAGACTTTCTTTTCCAAGTACACTATCTGTAAGATAGAGCCAAATGTACTGTATTAATATGAAAGAATATTCAATATTCACGGGTGTTTTCCCAGTATTTTCCCTATGTTTTAGGGTTACAGAAATTACTAGTACCTTTTCCGTTTTTCATTGGATTTTTTTCTTATGCTGCATTCACAACGAACGTGAATAGAGCATCTGTAGCGAGTGATTTTTTTCATGTTAAAGGTATAGTTCCTCCAAAAATGAAAACTCTCTAATTATTTATTCACCCTCATATTGCTCCCATATGACGTTCTTCCTTTCTGTGGAGCACAAAAGATGTTTTGCAGAATATTCAGATACAATTTTTCTATACAGTAAAAATGAATGAGGTTGTCAAGTTCCAAAAGAGCAAAATGCACCATAGGGGCTGTTCACACAGAACACATTTTTCCATTCCACTGCGCTACTTTTCCAATGTTTTTCAATGTACAGTGGGGAGAACAAGTATTTGATAACCTGCAAAAATCAGCAGTGTTTCCTACTTACAAAGCATGTAGAAGTCTGTCATTTTTATCATAGGTACACTTCAACTGTGAGTGATGGAATCTAAAACAAAAATCCAGAAAATCCCATTGTATGATTTTTAAATAATTAATTTGCATTTTATTGCATGACATAAGTATTTGATCACCTACCAACCAGTAAGAATTTCAGCTCTCACAGACCGGTTCATTTTTCTTTAAGAAGCCCTCCTTTTCTCCACTCATTACCTGTATTAACTGCACCTGTTTGAACTCGTTACCTGTATAAAAGACACATGTCCACACACTCAATCAAACAGACTCCAACCTCTCCACAATGGCCAAGACCAGAGAGCTGTGTAAGGACATCAGGGATAAAATTGTAGGCTGGGATGGGCTACAGGACAATAGGCAAATGGAAGTTCAAGATGACAGTCAATCTCCCTCGGTCTGGGGCACCATGCAAGATCTCACCTCGTGGGGCATCAATGATCATTAGGAAGGTGAGGGATCAGCTCAGAACTACACGGCAAGACCTGGTCAATGACCTGAAGAGAGCTGGGACCACAATCTCAAAGAAAACCATTAGTGTAACACTACGCCGTCATGGATTAAAATCCTGCAGCGCACGCAAGGTCCCCCTGCTCAAGCCAACGCATGTCCAGGCCCGTCTGAAGTTTGCCAATGACCATCTGGATGATCCAGAGGAGGAATGGGAGAAGGTCATGTAGTCTGATGAGACAAAAATAAAAAAGCTTTTTGGTCTAAACTCCAGTCGCCGTGTTTGGAGGAAGAAGAAGGATGAGTACAACTCCAAGAACACCATCCCAACCGTGAAGTATGGAGGTGGAAACATCATCCTTTGGGGATGCTTTTCTGCAAAGGGGACAGGATGACTGCACCGTATTGAGGGGAGGATGGATGGGGCCATGTATCGCGAGATCTTTGCCAACAACCTCCTTCCCTCAGTAAGAGCATTGAAGATGGGTCGTGGTTGGGTCTTCCAGCATGACAACGACCTGAAACACACATCCTGGGCAACTAAGGAGTGGCTCCGTAAGAAGCATCTCAAGGTCCTGGAGTGGCCTAGCCAGTCTCCAGACCTGAACCCAATAGAAAATCTTTGGAAGGAGCTGAAAGTCCGTATTGCCCAGTGACAGCCCCGAAACCTGAAGGATCTGGAGAAGGTTGATATGGAGGAGTGGGCCAAAATCCCTGCTGCAATGCGTGCAAACCTGGTAAAGAACTACAGGAAACGTATGATCTCTGTAATTGCAAACAAAGGGTTCTGTACCAAATATTAAGTTCTGCTTTTCTGATGTATCAAATACTTATGTCATGCAATAAAATGCTAATTAATTACTTAAAAATCATACCATGTGATTTTCTGGATTTTTGTTTCAGATTCCATCACTCACAGTTGAAGAGTACCTATATAAAAATTACAGACTTCAACTACAGGCAAACCTGCAAAATCTGCAGTGTATCAAATCCCACTGTAAATGCGCTAGATGGATGTGTTTAAACATTGTGCTTGGTGGTTAAGTTTAAAAAAAGTTCAACTTTTACTTCTAGACCTTGCGGGGGAGGGAAAAATGCATTCTGTGTGAATGGCCCCTAAAAGTACTTCACATGACTTTCCACTAGATTCCATATCGTGAGATAACAGGACAGCATCATTGACATCAATGCGTATGCATGTGCCATATTTCCACGTACGTAAAAATGAATAGGACTGAGAGCAAATAAAAACTTTCATTTAAATATATTCCTCACAAAAAGTGAGACATCTCAGCACTTGTCCTCATTTCACTTCTTCCACACAATAAAGTCATATTCAATGACATGAAGTTAAGTAAATTAAACAGAATTTTCATTTTCAGAATCAGAATTTTTCTTGCTAAATGAAAGTTCCAGTGCACAAATAGACAAATAATAATACAATTAAAAAATAAAAACATGAAAAGTATAAAGACACAGAACAAGTCAGAAACTCTAGGGTGAACGATCCCTTTAAGACAAAGAGAGTTACAGACAACAGTTTCAGAGGCAGATTTCATGCTCTGTTAGATTCTGTTGATGATCAGATAACGGAGCAATGAAATATCCCAATCTGGGAATTCTCCCTCTAATTCTTCAGTTTCTTTACTCTTTTTTTCTTTTTCTTTTTGGCTTGGTTTCTTGCTGAGTAAACTCTGCAAACCTTAAGAGATGTCTGGCAAGGAAACAAAACTTTGCTATTAGTTTTCCTTAAAGTCCTGTCTGGGTGAAGTGGAATAAGTTTACCCCCAGGGCTTGGCGAGGGTCTATTACTCTCGGCTCTGAGAACGTTACCTTACAGACCACCAGCGTTGCCATGGGAATAATCCCAGCAGACAAAAGGGAGGGATCAGAAGGGGAAATCAATGCCGTCGGGCTTTGTGGTTGGCTGGCATAGAGATCAGTCATACGTACTCCGGGTCGCGAGGTCAGAGGCATCAATCATGGCTTCCGAAAAGAGCGCGGACCATCTAAAAAGAGGAGAGAAGAAGGGAGAAGAGCAGGAAACATCTTCGTCTGTGTTAAAGGAGGGATGAATCATCTTTGGGGTATTTCGAGACACCATATACAAATGAAACTATAATTAGTTCCTGTAGTTTGAAAGACCAAACGCAGCTGGAGACGAGCCATTCAGTGTTTTTGTGTGTGTGTGTGTGCACGCAAGTTCAGCCAAGTGATGTTACACGACAGAATCTATATCATGTCCACTTGTCCAGAGCCCAGGCTTAAGAAATGCTACTTTCTTTAAGAAATTAGATTTTTTTTTGTGTGCAAAAGTCACTAAGATGGTGCCAGGGCAATTGTAAGCAGTTTCTAATGCGTTGCTCAATGATATTCTGGTCTATATACACCTCTTTTGTCAGGTGAAAATTACAAGGCTGATCACTGAAAAACCAACAACTGTAATTTAAGGTATCATTTACATCTGTGGCAAAAACAGCAAGGGTTGAGGTACATGTGAAGTTTATATTTAGTATTAGGGTGTTGTTTAAATCCATAAGCATGAGGAATAGTAACAGTGATGCTTGTCTTAGCAAGCAAAACAAATAATACAAAAAAAAAAAAAATTGTATATACTTCTTAATTATTGGTTTCCATCCAGGCCTCCATCAGCTGTTTTCCTTATCATAGAGGTGCAATAAGGTTTTTCAGGATTTGCTACAGTTGCCAACACTTGACTCACTTTATAACCAGAATGCATTGGTCTGGGAGTTTTGCCATCCTGCAAACACCATTCAATGAAACTTTACCTGCTATCGGCATGTTTCCAGCCCATTTAAACAATTACTGAAATGCTTTATTTGATTCATATTCATCTTTTGTCTCAAGTTGCATATGGGCATTTGCATCTATTAGGGCTATAAACTGTTCTGTGGTGTCAAAAACTGTAAATGCTGCTATTTCTATCTCTCACAGAATGAATTGATGTTGTAAAAACGCATGTATATGATTGTGCACATGTGGTTTACACCAAGATCTGTGATGTTTGATTTAAAAAGTGTTGTGTTGTGTATAAAGATCTGTCCTACTACCCACTCAAATACACACATACTCAGGAAAAAAAATCTTAAAGTCACCATATCATCAAAATTGACAATTCTTATTGTTTTATGGAATATCACAGTATTGAATATAATTTTTATTTTATTTATGTGCCCATCTCTTCTCTGATGATGTGTTTAGCAACCTGTCACTCATGTGAGAGAACGACCAATAGCAAACCACAACCATCCAATCAATTCCCCATGCAAGTCCAGGCCTACATTTTTTTCTTGTTCAAGAAGCCATTTCCCTCAGACAAATCACAATACATTGTAAACCCTAATGCTCAAAATAATTAATTGGTTTGAGTAGAGTCAACTCAAATTAAACAAATTAGTTCAAGCAAATGAACTTTTATGAGTATTTTTCTTCTGAGTTCACAAAACTGACACGTTTTAAGTAATCTGAATTGTTTCATTGTTTTGAGTTTTAGGAACTTGTTTATTTAAATTAAGATAAACTTAAATTTAACTGAAAGTGGGCTTGGATTTCTATTTCCCAGCATGCTTTGCCATGATATTCAAAAGGGAGAGTAAATGTTAACATTAAGTATTAAATAATGTTTTTTGTGTAAGATTAAATGTTAAGTGCAAAGAAGATTTAGTAGTGTTTAATGTTTTGTTATGCTAGTTTAGAAGAGTTTCTGTTATGTTGCGGTTTTATGTTTTTTTTGGGGGGGGGGGGGGGGGGGGTTGACCATCATGGTCATGAATGGAGCATTTAATATGTATGAGTACAAAAAAAATGAGCAAGTTCTGCTTAATTAAACTTTAAATTTCTTAACTTAAATTAGATTGACCTCAATTTTTTTTAGCTTTGCCACATATTCGGGTTTACAGTGCAGGGAAGAAAAGACTATCGCAACTTCCATTTCATGCTGACTTTAACTAAAGCTTAAGTTTAACTTACTCACAAAGATTTTGTGCCATGAAATATTTGGCAACCTAAAAGTGTACCCAACGATCCAGCTGGCAACATGATGATACCCCGCTTTATAAGCTGACCTTCCTGAATGGCAACAGGCAAAACATTGGAAGAGATCTTCACTATTGTCTGTTATAGACCCTCAACATCTATTAAAAAGAAACAAGATAGGGTTACCCCAAAGAAAGTTTGCAATTGACAGACACAAACTCATTAGATCGATTTCGGTTCTTATGAAGTTTTGAGCGCTGATCCTGGCGTTTGTAGCAGGTCACTCTGGCCACAGAGTTTGTAGGCTGCTTATGGTGTTAAAGTAAGACGATTTCGTCTACCCTGACTAATGAGCTGAAAACCGCAGTCAGGAGAAATGTGTCAAGTGTGTGTTTGGAGGACGTTTATTCATCCATTTCCAGGAAAATCTGAGGCTTAAGACTGAGACTCGGTGTATCAAGGTTGAGCTGTTTAAATGATCAGACACTACAATTCAGTTTCTGTTCCACTCATATAATGAATATACAGAACTAAAACACATACACAGGAACCATATCAATAGTTTCCCTTCATATACATAATATTTCCATAATACTTTCCATTGCATAACAGTTAAAAGCAGAAATGTAATGGTTGTACATGTTATTAGTTAGCAAAGCCCTGTTTCTTATTTGATCAATAAGGTATACAAATTTCTAGTTAATCGCAATTTCTGCGACTACAATTTGCTCCATGTAAACAGTCCCTTTCTGGTACTTGCGGGTATCATGCAAAAGTTACCGGGTTTACAGGCATTATGTGGTCATGACAGTTAAGTTGAACTTTACATCGCAAGCAATTTTATTACACTAGTCTCATGGATGCTTAAGGATTGAGGCTATACTTTCGAAGCAGAATGTATTTATGCATTGCCCTGCTTACTTCATTCTAAGTAAATTCAATCTCTGTGTAAATGATTTTCTCCAGTACTTGACATTATGGCACTGCTCTGAGAAGACGCAGAACAATCAGAAAGCAACAGTGCCACCCAGTGATGATGCCTTCAAACAGCCACTTATCAGCCAAATACATTCTATTCGTTCTATCAGACACACACACACACACACACACACACGTGTTGGGTTTCCATGTTTTATGGAGACTTTCCATAGACTTTCATGAAGTGTCTATAAAAACTTCCAAAGACAGTCCTCATAAACCATCTATACAAGAACTCACACAAAAATGGGTCATTCTATAATTTAGGGTACATTTCATGTACATTGATGATAATTATTAATAAATACTATAAACCTCACACTAATTTTATGCACCCAGTTTTTCTATTTGCTTGAAATTGCCTTTATATCCCTTAAATTACAGTTTTGAAGTGAGTGGGTTCAAAATAATACAAAAAAAAGTCAAGTCAAGAACATTATATAAACTTTATTTCTACAATCTAAATACCTCAGAAAAATAGATTGAGTTTAAATGCATTTCTACAATCTAAATACCTTGCTTAGAAAAATAGATTGAGTTTAAATGTATTTCTACAATCTAAATACCTTGCTTAGAAAAATAGATTGTTTAAATCAAATTTTCTTTCAAATAAGAAAATATTTAATTTTATTAATGTCCGCAAAATTCTGTCAACTATATGACTAACCAAACACCCCCTGAAGTTAAAAACAACTGTTCAATTGTACATTGTTAGCAAGATTTTTATGCTTTTATTTCAAATAAATAATAAAATGTCAAGTTAACCTGATTAAGAAAATAACATTTGGTTGGCCATAAAATGCCTACTATTGAAACTATTAAGCAAAACGATGAAACTGTCAACTTTGTTACTTGCATCAACTATGTTACTGTCATGGTCAACTATGTTGACAGATGTTTTACATTTTAAATATCTTAACTGCTGCTTTTGATATTATTTCAGGGTATAGTTTACATCCACGTGGACTGGAGTTTTGTATGACATTCTTAAAACTATCAAAATGATCAAAAATAGATTTATTTTCCTTAGTGACTGTGCTGAGAATTTTACACTAATACCTGAAAAATAAAATACAAATTATTAGAAGTCTTTTAAATTAAGCTCTGGACATGGTAAAAAAAAGACCAAAAACATTGAATATTTGAGTCACTTAAAGTGTGGCACTTGCTCAGTGTATGTAGTGGCATACAGTTTGTTCGTAACTGTGGACTCACCAGGGATCTTTTTTGTTTTATAAATATATCAAAATGGTGTTTAGCAGATAGCAGATAAGTTACACTGATAAAACATAAACTAAAACCAATAGTCGTTTTATTGAGAAAGCATATTGATTTTACACTTTTTTTGCTGATGTGAAATGTACCCTAAATTATAGAACGACTAATGAAAGGCCACTGAGCCATGAGCTCATATTTGTATAAAACTTTACTTTAAATCAGAAAACATTAAGAATGACGATCAATATGTAAGCACACTTTCTCTCTCTCTCCTCACACACACACACACACACACACACACACACACACACAAGTTACAGTTATACAGAGTATTAAGTTGTTTCCAACAAGGCACAAGTGCCATGATTCAAGTGTTCATGTGCGCTTTGATATACTCAAGTTATATTTGTACTCCTTGGCAAGTGCTCATTGGCGAAGCTGTTTTTGTAATGTAGAAATGTTTGGACAGCGTGTTTGAATGGCAATTTAGAAAAGACTTTAGTCTTTGGTGAGAAAAATTGATTTCCATAAAGCTCTTTTGCATGTGTTATATGGCAGTTTATGATTAAATGGTCCTCATGTCTCTCAGTGTGTATGAAAAAAATTCAGAACAAAAAGCTTGAGCAAATTTTTTTCCCCTTCCAAAAGATTCTGTTTTCAAGAGTATATCCCCTCCATCTCCACACTGACCTCCAACCGCTATTATGGCAAGAACCATTTCCTCCAGAGGTGAAAGGACAGTTGGCGTTGGTCTATGTGTTGACTGATTATTGTTGTTGTTAGATATCAGAGTCTGGACAGTCTTCCTCAGTGCTGAGGAAGGGCGGACTTGTGTCTGTCGTGCCGTAGGACTGCCGAGTGCTAGACTCATCAGAAGACTCGGACAATGCGTCTGGGTTCAGAACTTTGGGAAGATACACCTACGTAGAGTAAGAGAGATGGAGAGAGAGAGAGAGATTTTGGTCATTTTGAAGTCTATCAATTGAAAACAAAATGTGTGATGGTGTTAAATATAAAAATGTGAAACTTGCCGATGCAGTTGAGCTCTCAGAAACTATATCTGCGTCTTCATCTTCCTCCTTAATCTGAAATCACAGACATGCACAATTACATTTGCATTCATGCATTTAGCAGATGCTTTTATCCAAAGAGACATACAGTAGAGGAACATAGGAAATACATAACAGAGTAAACAATATTCAAAGCATACAATGCCAGATTTATAAGAAAGCTGGATTTGGAAACAGAGAAGTGGAGAAATTTAGAGAAGTAAAAAAAGAAGAGGATTTTGTATGAGTATGCAAGTTTTTTTCAATTGGGGTGGTTAAATTTTAACTGTTAAATTATGGCAAAACTATAACAATTGTGGCATTGTAAAGTCGGACAAAACTCTGACAAAGAACAAAGCAGCTTACATTGTAGTTGTGGGGACTGAGGTATTTGAAATGTCCAAAGCAAGTGTAACTTATACAGATAAAGATGGTGACACACAGAACCACTAGTGTGAACAGTGACGTGTCCGCCATGAAGCCTGTGAGGACACATAGCCAACAATGTCACAATATGATTTGAATAATACAATAAACAAAATGCCTGAGAAACACTGATTTAATCAGCCAATTATTGGACGTTACCTGTCCTGAGCACAGAGAAAAAATAAAGCCACATCAGGCATATGATTGGTGCAGCCAATGCTTGATTGACAGCTCCCAGGTGAACTTGTCGGTCAAGGCGGGCGGGCAGGTAAGCGAAGTACAGGTTGTGTTTGTCCACCAGGTGTTTCAGCAACAGGTACAGCAGACCTGCAAGCATTTTCTGTATGTTAATGTAATGTTACAGACACTGATAATGTGTAGAATGGCCTTGAGGAAAGAAATCAGACCGAAGGGGACGATGACAGGACAGGTGATGCTGTACGCCATGATGACCGTGAACACACACAGAGTCCATCCGTACATCGCGCCGTACTGAAACTCATACGCCTGATTCTACAGAGAGACCAGATTACAAGTGGATCAGCAACACATTCTTGTTAATTCTATTCAAATCAGTTTCAAGGGATAATCCGTCTTATTTTCAATTTAATGTCTATACAGCTTATCAGAAATGTCAATGCTCAATTCAAATGAAAGTATAATAATTATTAAAAAAGAAATAGAATGAGATTTAATTAAATATTCAACAAACAAAGATTTCATAGCATTATCTTTTGAAAAGATACCAGGGTACTTTAAGTAAATAACATGTATTATTAAATTATATTTTAATTTAATAGGGCATTTAGACAGACAGACAGATAAGTGACAGATCGACCTGTTTAACATATTTCCTCTCAGCAGCCGAATGTGCGAGAGCCAGACGCACGATGTAGAGCAGTAACCCTGGCAACCGCAGCAGCTCCATGCCTGTGCCCACTAGAGCCGCTGTGATCACGTAATTGACAAAGAACGCCCCCTGATCAGGTAAAAATACACACCTGAGACGGATAAAGAGAGAAGCCAAGCCATCATTTTAATGGTGCATGTCACAAAATGAATAAATCATTATTTGAGCAAATAAATCACAAGTATACTCACTCAAACCTCAGCTTCCCCTCAGACTGATTATCAAACAACCAGCGGAAAAACACATCCAGACTGAGTGGAAAGAGAGCATACATTGTTAACAATGTTACAGTGAAGTTAGACTGTAATCCACAATAGAACTTCACGATTTTGGGGGGGAAATCTCATTGCAAATTTTCTGATAAAAACAGTGATTTAAAATGCAACTTTTATTAAAAGCTCCAGGTTTGCTGTGTTTGTTTGTAGGGCTGCACAATTTGGTAAAAAAAAAAAAAAGTGATTATATGTCAATACGATTGTAATAATAATAATAATAATACAAATATTATAAACCGACGAGAATATTTTTGGTGCGGCAAAAAAACGAAATAACGACTTATATAGTGATGGCCGATTTCAAAACACTGCTTCATGAAGCTTCGGAGCGTATCAAATCAGTGTGTCGAATTATGAATCGGATCGTGTGTCAAACCACCAAACTGCTGAAATCACGCGACTTTGGCGATCCGAACCGCTGATTCGATACACTGATTCATAACGCTCCGAAGCTTCATGAAGCAGTGTTTTGATATCGACCACCGCTATAAAAGTCGTTATTTCGTTTTTTGGCGCACCAAAAATATTTTTGTCGCTTTATAATATTAAAATTGAACCACTGTACTCACATGAACTGATTTAAATATGAAGTTCTTTTTCATTCTTTCCTTATAACTAACTACATTCTTTGCATTCTTACTTATACAATACAGATCTTTCTTGTAAGCGCGTAAATGTAACATCCTTTTGACAACCTTCACATAAAAATAAAACAAAAATCAGTCTACAGGCTTTTATAGACAACCTAGGAAGTCAAGGTCTCGCTTTTTTATTTTTGTTACAAGCTGTTCACACATTGGGAATAATAAAAGCAATGAATACATGAATATTCTTACATATAGCCGTTTTAATTCAATTGCAACCTTTGCAATTTGATGAATCACACTGAGCCACAATTTCAGTTTTAATCGTCCAGCCCTGACCCACAACCTAGTTTAGTTTACTGTAAAAGTGTGTGTATGCAATAGTGTGTTAGAACTGCGGAGAAAGATTTAAAATGCTCTTACCTGGTGAGGCCCAGTGATGGCAAAATCAACACCATGAAGATCAGAAATGTGTAGAGCTTGTACATCATGCTCATATTCTCACTAGACCTACACACACAAACAGACGCACATTATTAAGCGGACTTGTTTGAGTGCGAGTGTGTATTTTTCTGTTGATGTCTACCTGGTCCAGTGGGATTCTCCCAGTGTAGAGTAATACACTATAGTTGGCAAAAGGGCAGAGAAGGTCCACAGTAGAAGAGTGGGGAAGAACTGACTGATAATGGCACTCTACAAAAACAACACACAGTCTTCACACCACTGCACTCTATGTGCACACATCATCATAAGTGCTGTGTTCATTCACATACGTTCAGATAGTGAATGGGCTTGGTGACGTTAAACCTGTCCATGGTGCTGATGATGATGGAGGGTGTTGTGAGGAAGAAGAGGAGCACGAAGAGTGCAGTATTCAGCAGCACACAGCGTAGCCACCAACGCCACCCACGTAACGACAAATTCTCCCTGAAAGAGACAGAACGTGAGATTAAGACAAGCAGAATTGTGAATTGGTATAATACAACAAGCATATTCTAAATGTATTGACAATAAGATGCACCAAAAAAAAGGTATAATAGAACATACCAGTAGATATTATGAGGGTGAGGAGCATACTTCACTTTCCATTTGCGCACCCTCAGCTCTGCACTCTTAGAGGATGTCTGAGGCTCCCAGCCACACCCACAGTTGATTCCCCCACCCATTTCTTCTCCGACCACACCCCTTGCCCCGCATCCACACTCTAGAGCGTTGAAATCTTTCAGAATACTGAGGAAAGACAAAAGGACAGCCGCTTAAAAATAAAGTGAGCTTAAATTAACTTGGAAAATATATTAGAAAAATCCTTCAGTCCAAAAATATATTCATAAACAAGATTTTTTCTTTACTCTATCCTCAATCTTTTTTCACAGAGCTTATTGTAATTCATTCTGCCTTATATGCTGGCAAAAAAGAAAAGGCAGTTGAGTCTTAGTGTGAATCACTTACTAAGTGGCCATGTACTCATTTTGCAGGGAGACAAATGCCATGCCCAGAGGATACATCCTACTCTGCTTTAATTTAACTTCCTCCTCAAGCAGAGCAGCTTCCTGTGAGCTGTAGAACTCGATAGCATCAACCTACACACAAACACACGCATTATTTAGATGCCCAAATTTAGAAAAGTCAAAACAAGGCCACTGCTAATGGTGGTCGTTCTCACCTTTTCACACCCCTGACAGTGGCAGCACCAGCACAGGTGGCTGCATGGGCGCGGGTTGATGACCTCACGTCGTCCCTGGTAATCGAGTATCTTACGGTAATGCTGCAGGTTTTTTTCTGCCCGTTTTCTGTTACAAAATATTACAAAACAGTTAATGCTAGCAACTGTTATTACAGTTGACTAAAACCATTTTTTTTTTAAATGTGTTAATTGAAGTAAAATAAAAGCTAGTAGCAAAAGTTTTTTTCATTTAGTTTAAAGCTGCAGTCCGGAATTCTTTTGGTTAAAAATTATCCAATATCAATTTTTGAGCAAGTACATAACACAATTAGCCTGATGTCGTCATACTCAATTCTAGTCAGAATTTGAGTCTGATACTGCTCCGTTGGGCTGTGATTATGGGGCGTGTTTAAACCGAACCAGGAAAGATCTCAATTGGATAGACCTACAACCAATCAGAGCAACGGAGCGACGCATAACGTTAGTTGTCAAATGTCAACAGAACTCAACTGCACTGTGTTGCCAAGTCCGCGGGTTGAAGCGACCCCCAGGAATGCGAAATTTAGCAGGCAGTCCAGCCAAAATAACACATATTTTATCCCCCAAATGCCATTTTTCCCAGAGAACCCCCCCACCCGGAAAGCTATTGGGCTTGTTTTTAGCTAGTTTTGAGTAGCAATTGGGCGAGTTTTGCTGTAAAAACTTGGCAACCCTGTCTGTGCGCGCGCTGGAATAAGTCATGTTAGAAGAAGAAGATGAGTGTAAACGATCTTTGCCGGTGTTGTAAAAAAAGAATTTAAGGATACACAGAGTACTCACCAACACGATCATCATTTCTGAGAGAAATAGTAAAGGTGAATGCATATACGAACAAGTTCTCCGTTTAGGATTACAACAAATTCAACCCAAGCGCCTTTGATGACGTGGATGATTACGTTACTGTTTATCATCTGTCCATCATCGTCTAAAGCCCGCCCTGACAATTTCATTGGTCCGAACAGTTTCTGTTCGGGCATAATTACTTCTCTATGGATCAAGTCCAGACCGAACTGCCCGTGCAAAAATGTTTGTGGGCGGGCTAAGTTCGTCTGGCATCCAGGCTATAACACAATGGTAAGCTTGTAATAATGTGTTAATTTAAGTGGTACTGGTGGATTTCCATGGCAAATTCGAGCATGTCTTTGCGTTATTACGTCACGTCTGTATACATAAAGAAGGAGTTCGGCTAGTAGTAGTATTGCATGTGAGGATGCTGCATATGGCGGGTCATTTATAGCTTTTTCTGACAGCAGCTGAAATAATTAAACGTATCATTTCAGTGCCGGATTGTAATCCAGAAAGGTCCAAACGACAATCATCAGTGACAACTGGAGATTCACCCGTTGTCAAAAGCAAAAGATTAGACTGTACAGAAATTTAAATCTACAGGTAACGCTAATGCACACTATATACACCTAGTAATGTAATGCTGATGTTGTTAACATGAACAATTTGAGAACAAGGTATAACAATAATAATAATTTGCACGGTTTGATGTGATATGAGCTAATTGATTGTTAGATTTAGCACGATTAGCACGATTTATTGTAATGCTTTTTTTTTCAGTTGGTTAGAACAAAAGTGGCAGACATAAAATAACACTGTATCATGCATGTCTGTGAGAGTATGTCCTATAAGATATTTACAACTATATACACAACTACAAACAAATAATATTATGTCAAATTGTCATTCTCACCTGTTTCTGTCCAGGTCAATCAGTTTGGCAACATCATAGCACAATTTAACTTCAGTCACTTGACAGGTAGGGTATGCTTCCCTGCACACAAATATACAATCATGTTAACACCTTAAAAGTTAAGTGTGTAATTTCCACATCAGTGGCACCAAGCAGAATTTCAAAAATAATGACAATTTTTCAAAAACACATCCCCCGTCTTCTTTTGCTCAGACAAACAAGACAGTACTGGCCCTAATAAAGCCATTGTTTGAGCCAATTGGTCACTCAAATAAACAGATTACATTCGCTGGCAACATTCGTGATTATTATTATTAAAGTATAATCCATATCTGAAATGTTAATCAATTACGGTGAATGAATAAATGCTGACCAATGAGTCATTTGGTCAGTAGCTGCCTTTGAGATCCTACTGGCCCACCCACATTATGTAAACTGAAAATATGCCTTACACACCGAATGAAACAAATAGCATGGAGATGGGATGGAAAATATGTCTGGATGAATGGCTAAAAATAAAGTGATTAGAAGAAAAAAAGTCCTCCCACTTACATAAAGTGAGTTTTTATACTCTCATCAGTGGCTGTAGTGGGTACAGACCTCACAAACAGGGTGTTTCTGGCCTATGGAAAAATAAACCAGGGTTAGATTAACACTAACCTGTGTGTGTGTGTGTGTGTGTGTGTGTGTGTGTGTGTGTGTGTGTGTGTGTGTGTGTGTGTGTGTGTGTGTGTGTGTGTGTGTGTGTGTGTGTGTGTGTGTGTGTGTGAGTGAGAGAGAGAGAGAGAGAGAGAGAGAGAGAGAGAGAGAGAGAGAGAGAGAGAGAGAGAGAGAGAGAGAGAGAGAGAGAGAAAGGGCAGAATGGTTTACTATATCTCTCTTGGTTCCCTTCATTTTAGAGGTGTGGCGTCTCAGCAGGGCCACCGTGATCACGAGATATAGAACTGCAAACACTGTATGCAGCCAAAGCAGCTGATTACTGCAAAGACATCATATAAAATACAGTTCAAATAGACACACACAAATACCTAGAGTCACATGCACAGACACATACGATACATACCCCTGCTTAAGATTCCCTATGGTGGTTCTCCCGAAACTGTATGGATCATTGCCTGGAACACAGTTACAAGTCAGTCTTTTTGAAACACACAACTAAGAAAATAAATGTAAAAAAAAAACAATTATATGGTGACATTATGTGAGATTATAAACCACTACCACCCTCCAAAACCTGGTGAGTGGCCAAAAATGCAACATATTTTGGCATCATAAACACAGTGCCTGTTCCAAACAGAAGGCAGCAAAATTATGCCATATTAAAAGATAATTTTATCCAAAATTTAAAAAAATGGAAGACAAATTTTCAGATTTTTGCAACCATTATATTTTATTTTATTTAAAATTTATAAAACATTAATGCCCTTTCATCTTGAATGAAGAAAGGTCAGAAAACCGCCAGGACTACATTTCATATTTTAAATTAGCAATACAACTAGACAATGTAGTATCATAAAATATTATATTACATTATATGAATTATTTTATATTAATTCAATTTAAAAATATAGACAATTTCATATCAAAATGTCAAAAATAGATTTTGGACTACAGTCGCCATATTTCTCCCATTCATTTTTCTATGTCAGCTTCTCTGGTATTAGTCAAATCCCTGCCTTAAAGAGTAGCTGCCTATCTAGACAGTGAACAGTGAGGCAGCTCACTATGGTTTATAGCCAAGCTACTGTATGAAGCATTCTTGAGACCACATTGATTTTGTGTGTGTGTGTGTGTGTGTGTGTGTGTGTGTGTGTGTGTGTGTGTGTGTGTGTGTGTGTGTGTGTGTGTGTGTGTGTGTGTGTGTGTGTGTGTGTGTGTGTGTGTGTGTGTGTGTGTGTGTGTGTGTGTGTGTGTGTGTGTGTGTGTGTGTGTGTGTGTGTGTGTGAGTGAGCTACCCAGCAGTTCCCCGGACAGATTGACTGGTAGGATGACGGACACAGACAGCACACAGAGGAGCAAGAGCAGGATGACCAAGTGCTTCTGAAATGACAGATAATGTACTGCATCCACCCCACATCTCTCCTGGATCGTAGTCTCACTACAGACACACACAGATCAGTTTCACTTCTCAGTTTATTTTGTTGAGACTTTCACTTTCACCATGTGCACTTCCCTTATTTGAACTTAGTAATAAGTGACCAAATCAACATGCAAAAAACTTCCGGGGGAAAAAAACATAACAGCACTTACTCCATATTGACGATAAAGGTGAGCCAAGAGCAGCAACCCTACAGGAAATGAGGAAGATGTTGATGATGTCATGAATGATGTCATAATGAGGATGATGTGTTCTAAACTCACCTTCTCATATTCAGGCTCCTCAATGGACATGGATGATGTCATTCGACGGTAACGTCGTTTACTGAAGTCTCTGAAACGGCAGCAATATTTTCATAATCATTTTTTATACTAATACTTGCTAGTTTAAAGCAACAAACTTGTCATGTTTTACTCATTTTACAATATAACACTGTATGTTCCCCATAGTAACATTATGACATTATGTTTCCACTGCGACTAGTGCTGCCTTCATATCACACACCCTTCAGTCTCTGCAACAAGAGCGAGTCTCCCATGATCCCACAGTCTCCTTCTGATCACAGTGAAGGCCGACAGCAGCACCTGCAGGATGATACACAGCACCATCCAACCAATTAAATCACCAGAACTCTAGCAACGCCACCCAATTGGATCCCAACTAACACCATAACTTACCAGGAAGACTGTAAAGTCAAGCAGCAAAACGATGGGCACACCCCCGAATTGCACGCCCTTCAGCACAGTGCTCTGCGTGGCACTGAAACAGCTCCCGTTGCCCACATGGCCAGTGACATTATCCCTCAACAAGTTGAGCTGCCCCCGCCACGTGGAGGCCATCTGGAGGAGAAATAGGTACAAATTGTACAGTGATTTCTTTTCAGGGCACACAAACAGCTGCCTCTGAAAAGATCTGTTTCGGTGACACATATGCCATCAACATCCCTGGTGACTATTGTTTGTTTGCTTGTTTGTTCACCTTCATTTCTACAGGCAAGTCAGTTTCTTATTTACAATGACCCCTGGCTGGGGAAGAACATCATCCTGCAATGATGTCCGTAGGGGATAATTGTTTTTATGACCGTACAAATTTGATTAAACCATCATTAAATATGAAGGGAAGAACAAAACACTAAACTTGGATGGACAAAATGATTTGGCAAAAAAGGCAAACTGCAGCTACAAAATAAAATGCATAGAAAAACAAAAAGCTCACAGGATAAAGCTTAGATTGACTAATAACACAATCAGTTATTAATATCTCATTGTTTCGCTCTTGTATTTGCATGCGTTCATAATTTCGTAGTATGAAAGCCTGGCCAAACATTATGTCTGCACTGCGTTATCAGAAACAAAACAATTGACTCCAAACACAATAGGATTACAAAATATTTAACAAATAATATTTAAATAAAGGGTGAAGATATCAATTTTCCAAGGCTGGACATCACTTTTGGCCACTGATGTACATACATTAAAAGATTTTAAAAAATAGTAAATACAGAAATTCTGTATAATTCAAAGCATGGTATTACCAATTTTGTAAAAGATTAAACAAATATATGCATCAATTTCCAGTAATTTCTGTAAATTATTCCAGTTAGTAGGGAAGCAAAAGTTTTAAAGCAGAACAACAATAGGAGCTTTTTCATCTAGGAACATTGAGAAGAGTACTTTTAGAGGATCTAGTGCGGTACTTTACAGGTTGGTATTGAACACTATTTTGAAGATAAGCTGGTCACAGTTCTAAAAATGTATATACTGTATATCAACCCTCTTATTGCTCTATCAATGGATCATGGTGTCATTCTCATACCATCACGAGTACCGCCACATTAGATTCCATTTAATGTTGTGAAAATCAGTGGAAGGATGTGAAATGTCACATGCACTTCAGTACAAACTCTAGAGGGAGTCCTTTATTGCAAAAAAAACTGAATTACACAATAATCAGGGGCTTTCAAACCTCCACTGCACATTTTGTATGTCTCCATCCAACTCATTCGTAGCGCCTGCAAAACCTGAATCGGCTAAGAAAGACAAATCATGTGCAGTACTGTGCGATTTGGAGGGATTCATGAACATGATAGTGCTGTAAACGGTGGATTACTGGTGACTGTATTGATAATAAACATTTGAACATTATGTTGCCATTTGATATAACACAATGATTCAACGTACTGCCATTTATTTAAGTAAGGATCAAACTATGACCACTGGCTGCACAAATAAGTCTAAATTTAATAGTCTAAGCCCTTTTCCACTCCACCCAGTGTCTGTGGGCGAGTGGGTCTCCTAAAGATCCGGTCAGGTGACTCATGTTTAAATCATATCTTATTATTATTACATACTGTTCTGCGTTGTCAGCGTCCGTTGGTCATGCATAAGAGTTTAACTCACTCTGAAGTGGCTCTGAAGAAGAAGAAAAAAACTGATTATTATAATATTACAAAACATTCTATCACGGTAAGGAAAATAACTTAAGATATTAAGTCAAAATTAAGTGAGTTTATGCCTAAAATAAGAAAAATATCTGTCAGTGGAGTAAGAAATATATTGTTTTCTCTTTAAATTATATTTTTGTTTTGTTTTAATCAAACTCTTGTATCTTGATTTACATTTTTAGATATTGGTACTGGAAAAAACACAAAAAAAAATTACAGAATTAAAATTAAATAAAAAAAATTCCCCCCAGTGTAGCTGCCTTAAAGGTCCCGTTCTTCGTGATCCCATTGTTCAAACTTTAGTTAGTGTGTAATGTTGCTGTTAGAGCATAAATAATACCTGTAAAATGATAAAGCTCAAAGTTCAATGCCAAGCGAGATATTTTATTTAACAGAAGTTCCCTTTCAAAGCCTACAGCGAACGGCCGCTTGGACTACATCCTGGTACTTCCTTCATAAATGACGTCAGTAGAACAGACTAACCTCCGCCCACAAGAATACGCGAAAAAAGGGGGCGTGGTCTTGTTGCTCTCCCACGTGGAGAAGAGGAAGTGTTGCGTGGAGAAGACGAGGAAGTCTTGCGTTTGAGTGTGTTTGTCGCCATGTCGTCGAGACGCTGTTGGAGTCAAATCACCTTTGTTTGGCTTTCCCAGGGACGCTGTAGAGATCATTAAGCTTAATCTTCCGTTAAGAGGCGTGACCTTTCCACGTGCGCTAAGCTGCTGTCGAATCACAACACAGGAACCGTGTCACGTTCGCTAAGCTGCGGTCAAATCACAACACGGGAACCGCTGGCACAATCAGAACTCGTTACGTATTTCTGAAGGAGGGACTTCATAGAATAAAGGAACTCATCAGCCCGTTTTTAGGAGAGGGAAAACAGCGGTGTACAGATAAGTAAATTGTGTTAAAAATACTGTTTTTTTTACACGCGAAACATGAACACATGTTATATTGCACACTGTAAACACAATCAAAGCTTCAAAAAAACACGAAGAACGGGACCTTTAAGAACACTTTTACAGTAATAAGTCACACTCCTACAGTATGTGTCACATAAACACATTAAAGAAGACACTGAGAAATTCTTGGTTTGCAGTGTGTGTTTGAAATCGCATGGATGTGAATGCAAAACATATTTCAGCAGAGCTTTCATTTTACAAACATAATTTCACCTAATTTAAGAATGGTCCCGTGATGCATGATTCTACTTCTTACTTTCTACTTCTGTAACTTCTCATAGGCCTGGTTTCACAGAAATGGCTTAGATTAAGGCAAGTCAGGCCTTAATTAAATTAGCACATTCAAGTAGCTTTAATAAACATGCCTTAGAAAACAAACAATGTGCATATTTTAGACAAAACAATGGCACTGACATGTTTTAAGATATGTTGACATACTAAACTGACATAAGTTAAAACAGCTCAAACATGCATTTTAGTCTGGGACTAGGTTTGTCTGTGAAACCGGGGGAATGGTGTATTAGTGTTATGCCATAGTTTAGGCAACACTTTGCATGAGTAAAACAACTTGTTTATGATGTAGAAACTTACTGTTGCCAAACTGACAGCTGCTGTCAAAACTGTCCTAACTAGACGCTTGTTGAGGATAAAGCCGAAAATGGGTAGCTATACAGTTAACTAGAAACTAAACTAAATGTCGCTGGACTCATGTCAGCATGTAAACACACACCAAAACAAACAAAAAACGTGCCACTAAACTCACAACATACATCGACATGCTGTCAGTGACGTCAAGACGCATCAGTATAACGGCTGGACAAACTTACCTTCATAAACCGAAAGCTTTAGTAGCCCTTCCTCGAATTGTATAAATAAAACATGTTATGAAACAAAAACATACCTCGGTTGAATTTTTCCGCTTCTGGATTGTCCAAAACCGGTCGGGTTGTCAGCTGAGAACTAACTAAACTTTACAATGACTCATTTCCGCACATGCGCAGATGCACCGATCTGCGCCCGGTGTCCCAGTGCAACACTGTACAAAAGCACACTTTTTTATTTTTATTTGTATTAATTCTCATTGTATAGGATGCAATTCACAATCAAGCAGTATAAAATAATTAATTAATTTAATAAAATATTAATAAACCAGAAGATTATAAAAGTCCCGCAATTAAATATGGTAAATAAACCAATTACTTTAAATTAAGAAAAATAAACCAAATCGTTCATAAATAAAATACCATAAATAATAGTATTTTATCTATTCAGAAACATAATAGCTATGCATTCTCTAATATGATGACTATTAAGTCAAACTGATAATTTAGTGGAGTTAAAGTTTATTTTTCCAAACAAAACACTATTCAGCAGCAATTGCTAGGAATGAAGTGTTGTTTCTTTAAGCTCCAGAGAGACTTAATAGACAAGAAAGGAATAGCAGGAATGTTATCTTTAAATTTTAATCTTTAAAATATTAAACTGTTAGAAGGGAGAAACAATAAGCCTATATAGGTCCATACTATAAAGAAAAATACATAAAAGTATCAATAAAAATAGCACCAGTAGTTAAAATACAAAATGCTATGTGCTATGTGCAATGCAAGGTAATGCATTATTTATCCACCCATGTTATTATATTGCATTCAGGTGTTGAAAATAGGCAAAAATCTCCAAACAGTGTCTGATTTAATTGGTGCATCCACACATTTGGCTTAAATAGATTATCCCAGCCCTGGAGGGGGGAAAGACAGAGATGAAGAGAGTCTTTGAGCCTTTACAGTGAATCCCAAGTGATTGACAGGGCGGCTATATCCGTCCAATATCATCCAGCTCACGTTCTCATTCCCCTCTGCGTGGCCCTCTGCGACACCATCTGACGCACGAATTAACCCCCGCTGCAGGCTGGAGAAGGGCGACAGGTTCCCTAATCAGCAGCTGATTGCGACGGCGGCGCTCGGGGAGAGAGCTGTGGTGATTGGGGGTATGGAGGCTTTGATTGTTTTCAGTCAGCCTGACAGCTGAGGAATACTGCCTCTAATCAGCCTAGTCAAGATACTGGCATGAGTGGCAAATGAACAGTCAAAGTCTACACACACACACACACACACACACACACACACACACACACACACACACACACACACACACACACACACACACACACAGCCAAGCACACACATTCTCATTTAGATGTTTCGCTTGGTTGGGCTACTGTAAACACACTAAATATAGCGTGGGACATTAATCTTCTTTCTTTGCTGTATGCACTACACTTACAACTCAGACTGGAGATTATTAAAGAGTAACTTCTTTATTATTTAAACAATGTTTAAATTGCAACTGAGATTACAACAGTGAATGGAAACAAGACCTAGAAGGAATATTATTTTGTTCTGTCATATAGTGTAAATTGCCATTGATTTCTCTTCCATAGAGAAATTTCCCCATTAACATGTTTGTGAAATAATGGTGTCTTTTTGGTGTCTCTGTTTATCCTTAAACAGAAAGGATGCTTTTTTTTCTGAACAAAACTAAATAGCCAAACAACAATTGGAAACAATTGCATATTATTTAATGTTCTGCCAGAAGCACCCAGTTGAAAAATATGTAATATTAAAAAAGTACATTTTTATTACATTTAATAGTAGGCTTATGTCTTTTTCAGCTGGGCAGGTAGAGGGTGACAATGGATTGCCAAATGGATTCCCAAAATCTATCAAGAAGTAACAAAATGTATCAAGAAGATCAAATTTCCTTGATGCCATGATTCACTAATGTCGAGATCAAAAATAAAAGTCACTTCATCCAGGAAAGCCAAGTTTACATAAGCTGTTTATCATCAAAGTATCATAGAGGAGGAAGATATAATGACAGTGTTACTGTTTAAAGAATTTCTGGCATGTCAGACATCAAAAACCCACAGGAGGAAAGGTAAACAAAAAATCAGCAGACAGTTATTACATAAGCTTGTCATTGTTTGTCATGCGGGAGGAGTTTCACAGAAGCCGTCTAAAGTTTTTGTGTCACTGCATGGGGTTTCTTCCTGGAGAATCAAGAACGCCCCATAGCCCATATGGTGGTAAACCCATTTTTAGATGCGTAAAAAGATTATTTGAATTCATTAGTTAAACAAGTACACCAGGAAAATATTTCATTCCAAAAATAAACTGCGCTGTAACAACAACCGTTTAGGTTTTGGCTTTGATTAAGATGTTGGTGCATGGTATTAAATTGTCTTGCATCTGTAACGGTAAAATCAATGTCCCCCGAATCAAGTGTGAAAATGCACAGATTTGAAATAGATTTACTGAATGTACTGTTTGTTTAAAATGTCAACTATTGAGTTGGTTGGTGTATTACTGTTGTACAAGCGCAATATGTTTCTAAGTGTTTTACAGTTGTGTTCTTCCCACTTTTTAAACTATATTTCCTTTACATTTTATATCATAAGACGTTTTATATGTATTGTTTTTTTGCTCCAGCATCCCCACAACCCTACAGATGACAAGTGGGCTGCAGTAATAGCAGACCCAACAAAATAACACAAAAACTCTTTATTAACAATACAATTTGAATCTCAGGAATAGCCATATCGACATAAACAATACCGAACCACAAACAAAAGGAACAAAGGGCTTAAATACACACAGGGACTTATCAACATAAACATGAAACAGGTATGAAACTCATATCAGAAATGTTCATTAACTGACTTGTTTATTAAATGACTTGATTATTAACATAATTATTGTTTTCCCTGGGTTGGACAGAACAAGAGCTAAATAAGATATGCATTGATATGCAAACTATAAACACAATATACACTCTCTCAATACTGATAAAAACAAAGAATCACAGAAAGCATGTCAGTCACAAAGATGATAAAAATGCTTTATTTTTAAAAAATTGATTAAACAGGGTTTCACTGACAAAAGAATTAACTATAGGAGTGTTTTCTTATAATATTTGTTATATTAGTTTCCTCTTATTGAAGACAAAACAGAGAACATCATGGGAAACTCAAACATTTTTATTGATTACAAATTCCCCATTCTCACGGGACGCTTAAGGTTCTCCGATTATTCTTAATCCGTATGATGAGTTTCTGGGAGCCACTTAAAATCTGTCTCTTCTGGTTTTCCTCATTCATCTCCTCTGAAGAGCCAGAAGACAGTGAGGATAAGGAATCTGCAGACACATTGACCTTGCGTGGCAGATGTGAAGTTCAGACGGTATAGCTGAGCTAGAAACCACGGGTGGATTCAACCTCAACCACAGAGCGCAGATGATGCCCTAGAGAAGTACACAAATGCTAATGATCCAGTAGGCAAGGAACATCTTCCTCGTGGCCTGTTTTACAACTGAATCATTCTGGAAGGCAACCAGAATCTTAAAGTACCTGACCAGGATGCAAGAGACTCACAGGGTGAAGCTCAGGCCATAAAGCATCTGTCCGATTTTACACTGTATGTCTGTGGGTTTCCTGCCATCACGCTGGTGAACGTCACGAGCAGGGACAGCAAGATCAGGATGGAGATGGGACCTCCTACTGCGAGGACCACTGCGAGGAATACAAGCATTACAATCAGTGTCAAAAGAAGGCCAAGACAAGCAAACACCACAATAGTGGATAGCAAAATTGGCTTTTGGGGAGAGCAGAAGGTGTAGTTCGCATTAGAACAGAATTTGTCTGAACATTTGTGACATTCATCTGAATCTGGAGAGGAACGAAAAGAAGAATCCATTAAAGGTCCCGTTCTTCGTGATCCCATTGTTCAAACTTTAGTTAGTGTGTAATGTTGCTGTTAGAGCATAAATAATACCTGTAAAATTATAAAGCTCAAAATTCAATGCCAAGCGAGATATTTTATTTAACAGAAGTTCCCTTTCAAAGCCTACAGCGAACGGCTGGCTTGGACTACATCCTGTACTTCCTTCATTGATTACGTCAGTAGGACAGTAGAACAGACTAACCTCCGCCCACAAGAATACGCGAAAAAGGGAGCGTGGTCTTGCTGCTGTCCCACGTGGAGAAGAGGACGTGTCGCGTGGAGAAAAGGAAGTGCTGCGTTTCAGTGTGTTTGTCGCCATTTCGTCGAGACGCTGTTATTTTCATCCCGGAGTCAAATCACCTTTGTTTGGCTTTCCCAGGGACGCTGTAGAGATCATTGAGCGCATAGCCGCATACATCTCCCGTTAAGAGGCGTGACCTTTCCGTACAACGTGCGCTAAGCTGCTGTCAAATCACAACACGGGAACCGCTGGCACAATCAGAACTCGTTACGTATTTCTGAAGGAGGGACTTCATAGAACAAGGAACTCATCAGGCCGTTTTTAGGACAGTGAAAACAGCGGTATACAGATAAGTACATTGTGTGAAAAATACTGTGTTTTTTAACACGCGAAACATGAACACATGTTATATTGCACACTGTAAACACAATCAAAGCTTCAAAAAACACGAAGAACGGGACCTTTAAACATACTTTTATTATACTGCTTCTGAATCTTAGAAAGTGAGTTGATTTGAGTGGGCTTTTTTAAATGAATATTTTGACCTATAGCCATGCAGTAAAGCATTTATTTAAGTCATAATTTACTCACCCATATGCTGTTCATCAAATCAAACCGTTTCGGTTCCCATTGACTTCCACTGTAATTTTTGACCATATAATGGAAGCAAAAGGGAACCAAAATGTTTTGGTTAGCTCACTTCATAATATGTTCAAAATATGTCAGTAGAAGAGAGAAAATCATACAGGTTTGGAACGACATGAGGGTAAATGAGAGTAAATGATGACAGAATGTTTTCTTTAAGGTGATCTCTATATGGAATTAGATGAAGCAATTGTCTAGTCATAATTGCAAGTTACGGCTTAGATTGTGTGCTTTTGTATGTTTACATGACAGGATGTGTATGACAAAACTTGTCTTTTTGGCAGTTCTGAAGCTGGTGTAAGTTACTTAAAGTGATTTCTGAGAAACACTGTTGATTATATGAAATCAACCCAAACAAACACCCCTCCCTTCATTGTTCCGCCCCCAAAATGCATGAACACACAATGCAAGAGCAGATGTCTCTTTATTATAGCTGAAGCCAAGCAAAAATAATGCTTTGCTAAAAATTACGGTGAAAATGAAGATGACGGACAAACGTCAAGGAAGAACAAAAATGTAACATACAGTACACAAGAGTAATGACACTCAAAGCTGTCCTGTTACTATAGCCAACATTACAACAACAGCATATCCTGGTTCTGTGAAACATAGTAAAAACTTTCAACGGCGTTTCTCAGAAATCGCTTACTGCACCATTAATATAATACACATTGAATTAATACATATCGGTTTGGTTTGAGAAAGAGGCTGCGGGACACACCTCACAACTGTCGCAACAGGTTTGCCATCAAAAAAGGGCCGTTTAAATATAGGGCGACAACAAATCACATTATCTGGGAAGGGAAAAAAAACACAAGAAAACATGCTGTTATTGTTGATCATGTAGCGTGGCACTTTACTCAGTATCAAAGAGTTTGAGACATCTTTTTGAGGTATCTTCTTGTGCATCTTCCCCAATTTTGACATCATAACCAGCACTGTAAAAAATACTGTGCCCATTTTAGCTACTCAATAAAATTGAGGCAATTATTTGCATCAGCTTTTTAAACTCATTTTATTTGTGTTTATCCTATTAGACTTTGCATGTTTTCAATTTGGACTCTAAAGTAATGGCAACTCAATTTGATCAATTTAGAAAATTATAGTTTTAAGTATATCCAACATAATCTTTTAAGTAATGTTGAGAAGTAATGTCTCCTTGTAAGCCACACATTGTTACGTTTTTTTCCAAGCAACTTTTATTTTGTAACTGTATTTTCTATAAATTAATTTCAGAATTTTTAAAAAGTACCATGAAACAGTAAACCAGCATCTCAATACAAAACATTTATTCACTTTAAAATTAAAATACAACAGTGCAAAACACAGTACTTTTTTTTACATGAACCTGACTTCAAGTAAAAAAACTAAAAAAACTTTATGTATACAAGAGGGTAGCAACAGTATTTCATATTCATATAACAGTTTTTTTCAATCACCATTGGTCTGTTTAACCCACTGAGAACAGTAATTCAGTTAAAAATGTGTTTTGAACAATGTTAAAACATCAAATTCAAATAATTATTACATCAGCTGATAAAAATCAATCACTGAGAAAAGTGAACATCAATTTAAATGGTCAGTTCATCTTCAGAACACAAATGAAGATATTTCTGATGAAATCCTCTCTGACCCCTCCATAGACAACAATGTAATGAACACTTTCAAGGCCCTAAAGGAAAGACATTGTTAAAATAGTTCATGTGACTGGTTCATCATTAATTTTATGAAGCAATGAGAATACACTTTGTGTGCAAAAACAAACAAAAAATGTATTCAACAATTTCGTTTAGCACCAGTCAGAGAAATTGCTAGCCAAGCATGTAATTCAAGGCAAATTTAAGTATCAATAATAAAAACATTTAGCTTTATCATTGCAAATCTATCTAAAGCATCAAACCATTAAACAGTTCATATTTAATGTAATTCTTACCTTTTTTTGTGTCGTTGGGTTGCCAGCTGTGCCAATTCAGTCCTGTCACCCATCAAAATGGCATTTGTCATTACTCAAAATATTAAGTAAAGTACCAAACATAGATTTATTTGTTGAAAATTTTAGATTTTTTTGTTGTTGTTACAATTACAACCCCACAGAGTATTTTGTTCCAGTTTCTGGAACAGATGTCTTTAACAGCATTAGCAACAGACTTCACAGCCAGCCCTACGCTAAACACCGAACAAGGGTTTATAGCTTTTATTAGAGTCACCCTTATTTCTTCATGGCTTTTATTTAAGTCTCCTCTTAGGAAGTGCTGCAGGATGGTGTTGTTTGGATGTGAGTCAGGGTTTAGATCTAGATCATTCAGGTACTTCATGAAGTGAGAGTAGTCTTCTGATAAAAGGGTTATTCCAAGAATTGTTTAGCACTTCGACTGGAGTGGCCCAACTATCACAGGCGATCCACGTCCAGATGCGTTGGGAGTGAGTTTCTCAAACAAAGAAGACTTGTGGTGAGGTTTAGCAAAGATTCTTGTAGCCAAATGTGAGATTATTCAGCATGGAGGAGTTGTCGATAGCCTCCACCGCTTCAGTCATCCTTAGGGACTGAACCAACCTGGATATGGTGAAACTGTCAGAAAGAACAAGAAGGCAGTTTCTGGATGGCACCACTGGTATGATTGATTGAAAACATAAAAAAATCTGTTATTTAAAACTTTTTAACAGTAGTGTGCATTATAGCATAAATATTATGCAAGTTTGAATTTTCTCACTCTTTGAAATAATTCATGTAAACTGTATGATGTATTGTGATGCACGGACTCACTTTTTGCAGTCGTGTTGAATTGGACTGCTTACCATCCTGATCTTGAAGCTTTGGTGAACTGGAAAGAATCCTCTAAACATGATGTCCCCTAACTGTTTGGCTTTCAGTGCGCCTAAAACTGGACCACAGTCACGACCCCCCAAACTTCCCAACACGACAATAGATCTAAGCCAAATCATATTGTTATACATCTTCATTCTGTGTCTCACCCTTTTCTCTATTCTCACCTATCCTCTCAGCTGATCTGAGTTTGAGGTGAGGATGCTTCTAAAATGTTTTTATGTTTCCTCATAGAAACAGATGCCTTGTCTCCTCCCTGCTCACTCACACCTTAAAAAAGGTTTAAATCCAGATACTATTTTACGCAAGATTTGCATAAAATAACTTTCATCAATGTTTATCAAACAAGCAATGCACAGTTGAATCCAAGTATGCAAAAACCTCCCAGTATCGGAAACACATTGCATAACAACTCACCTTTACATAATCAAGTGATTATGCATAGGTTATGCATAGAATAATCCATATGTAAAGTGCCTCTACAGCTGTACTGTTAATTTTACTGGTACAATTGTTGTTGCTTGTCGAGTGCTAAATGTTAGTTTGATAGTTGCTGCAGAAATATTTCTTACTCTGAAAAACAGCAATTGATTTAATGTAATAAACATACACATGAACACAATGACCTCAAGACTGTAATCATATCAACTGACCGACCAAAGACACAATGTCACAATATCAGACAGAAAGACAAAACAGGGTAACATAAACCACCACAGCTTGAGTTTAAAACCTACTATTTGCATTTTACCACTTAATTTGAACAATCCATTTTTTTATTATTATTTCGAATGCACATTTAAATGTATCTAAGAACAGATGGAGATCGGTTCAGAGGGTTTTCTCTGACCTATTTAATAAGGGAAATAAATTACACAACTGGAAAGAGGGACATCAGCGTTGCGTCAAAGTGCATTATCATTATCATTATTATGTACTGATATGATCGGAGTGCACTGCATTTAGGAGAAATACAAGTGAATGAATGTTATGCATTTAGGTAAATTGGGACACTTTTTCATACAGGGTTTAATTTTTGCTATGATTGCTAATGCCTGGTGAATTGTGGGTACACTATAGGACGCCTGCCTTTACGTGGACATGAATTTAATGACATCCCATTCTTTATCTGTAGGGTTTCAATATGGACCCTTTGCAGCTATAACAGCTTCAACTCTTCTGGGAAGGGCCATCCCCAAACTGTTCCCACAAAGTTGGGAGCATGAAATTGTCCAAAATGTGTTGGTATGCTGAAGCATTAAGAGTTCCTTTCACTGGAACTAAGGGGCAAAGCCCAACCCCTAAAAAATAACCCCACACCATAATTCCCCCTATACCAAACTTTACACTTGGGTCCATGCAGTCGGACAAGTACCGTTCTCCTGGCAACCGCCAAACCCAAACTCGTCCATTGGATTGCAAGACAGAGAAGTGTGATTTGTCACTCCAGAGAACACACGTGCTTTACACCACTGTATCCGACGCTTTGCATTGCACTTGGTGATGTAAGGCTTGGATGCAGCTGCTCGGCCATGGAAACCCATTCCATGAAGCTCTCTACGCACTGTTCTTGAACTAATCTGAAGGCCACATGAAGTTTGGAGGTCTGTACTCTACATAAAGTTGGTGACTTCTGCGCACTGTGTGCCTAAGCATGCGCTGACCCCGCTCTGTGATTTTACGTGGCCTACCACTTCGTGGCTGAGTTGCTGTTGTTCCCAATTGCTTCCACTTTGTTATAATACCACTAACAGTTGACCGTGGAATATTTAGTAGTGAGGAAATTTCACAAATGGATTTATTGCACAGGTAGCAACCTATCACTGTACCACGCTTGAATTCACTGAGCTCCTGAGAGCGACTCATTCTTTCACAAATGTTTGTATAAGCGTCTGCATGCCTAGGTGCTATATTTGGCCATGGAAGTGACTGGAACCTGAATTCAATTATTTCGAGGGGTGTCCCAATACTTTTGCCAATAGGCTATAGTGTATATTTAGCACAATTAAATGATATGTTCAACATTTTTGCATAATTGGTAAAAACACAGTTTGATTGCAAACTATAGGAACAGTACAAGTAAGGGATATTTACCTTGAACATCACGTCTCTCATATTTCATCTCACATGGACAATTGTCATTGAAAAGTACCTAGGCCTACTAACTTTAAAAAATAAAAAAAAACACTTTTCAAAAGACGAGAAGTAGCCTAATGGAAAAATGCTACTCGTGTGGTATCAACGTATTGACGTGTACGATTAGGAGACATTGTTGTTGTTGAAACGACGCTGAGAGACAGTCGTAGGCCTAATTAGTGTTAAAATATAAAACCCAGAAACTTATGTGGGGAAAAACACTTCAGTGAGAGTAGATGTCGACGCCATTGCTATTACTGGCCAGTAGAGAGCAGCGCTGCACTTATATTTTTCAGCCCTCATCCCACAAAACTGTGAAGAACTCGATATTTATTATTCTTCGACACTCGACAGTGAAGTCATTTTATGTCCTGTATAATTTGCCATTTATGCCAGTCTTGGCATGTTTGCTATTTAATGCGTCTGATTTTGATCCTGTCTGTAAGTAGGCTATCACTGTATCTATCACATACCCGTTTATTACTTGCATTATTTGAGTTTCAAATTATGAGTTATAGAATTCATCTCATCAAGTGTTATCCTTCAATATGTGTATTTCGGTGAGTGTTTCTAATGTTTATAACGTGTGACATTTTGACAGTTGCTCTGTCAGAAACCTCCCCCTCCCCTTCTGAATAACCTTGCCAGATTACCATACAATTATCATATCATTACAGTCTCATTATCATACTGAAGCCAGTGGTAGTGGGTTTAAAATCTTTCTGTTTGTCATTTCATTCTGCACTATTCAAATTTCTTCAATGTGTGAAACCGTAACTGGACATTAGGCTATTTTGTATATTTATATTTTAAAGAGCACAGATTTATGTATGGAAGTCTGGCCTGTTTATTGCCGCTAGTTACTTAATGAAGTGGTTTAATAATATCAGGGTCTATGTGTCAGTGTTATGGCCATCCAAGTGTATTAAACACCTGCAGGTGGTCTGATATCTCTTCAGTATGATAATTACTTGTTGTTGTCGTCCACAGAAATCACCCGAAATCCCACTGTGACGGACCTAATCTGCAATTCTTTCCTGGATACAGTGAATCTACCTTTCCATAATCATTGGAAAACACCAAACATGAGCGTCAGTCATACCGTATCCTTTTCTCAAAGTGACCTGGAATTCATATCATATACATTAGATCATCTAAAGGGGTCTCATTTTGGGTGCTTCTCTCTCTCTCTCTGTTCTCCATTACAATATTAAAGAGAGTCTTACTTAAGCTTCTCTTCAAGGGTGGCCGTGAACTGAAATTTTCCCCAAAGTGCTCCAATCCATCACAAGGACAACACCGGGCCGACCATCCATGCATCATTTTAGAGAGGACGAGGGAGGGCTGTGGGTGGGACGGAATGCGAGGCAGCGCGGGTGGGTTTTTCGCTAGCCAGAAGGGGGGTAGTGGAGCTCTGAGATTTAGAATATCATAATCTAAATGCTGGTTTTAATTTGTCATAATAAATGAGAAACCCCACTCCCCTGCAGAGACAAGAGCCTTGGTTGTTAAAGGCCTTTTCTGCATACTGAGTGTGTTTGACCACAAATGCATATCAATGGCATGTATCCTAATTTATAGATTATGATTATTGTTTTAACGCAACACAATCATCACTATTACTATTGCTTATATTTAGTGTTAGGGATTTAAACAAACCACTATCCCAAATTAAAGTTGCACTAAATGAACGATACCTCAAATTGTGTGGCTTTTTGAAGAGAGATGTATTACCTTTCTGACAATCTGACTTTTTATGTCACACTAGAATATCATACAGACCCCTTGTGAAAAAGAAGTGCACTTAATTGTATTGAATGTGCACTTGTAGTTTACTGTACTGCACAGAAAATAAAGAAATTTTATGAAATTAAAGGACACTTAGGTGTACTTAAAGAGAGAACACATTCATGACTATGTTTCTTAACACGCTTAAGTGTAATTTTAAGACTTTTAAGTTTGTAATAATGTCAAATTTAAAGTAGTACATTTTAAATAGTGCTGTCAAATCGATTAATCGCTATTGAAGGCTGTGTGTGTGTGTGTGTGTGTGTGTGTGTGTGTGTGTGTGTGTGTGTGTGTGTGTGTGTGTGTGTGTGTGTGTGTGTGTGTGTGTGTGTGTGTGTGTGTGTGTGTGTGTGTGTGTGTGTGTGTGTGTGTGGGTGTGGGTGTGTGTGTGTGTGTGTGGGTGTGTGTGTGTGTGTGTGTGGGTTTATGCACTCATATATTATATACAAACTAATTGCGATTAATCGATTTGACAGCACTAAATTTAAATAGTTTCAATAAACTTTTGTTGTGCTTTAAGGAAGTACACTTATTTTGATGTGTTGACTAACACACGAAAGTACATGTAATGTTGGCTACTTGATTATAATTTTAACTGTAGTGTTATCTGATATTAATGTAAGTAAAAATATTTTAAATGCGCAAAATTGCATCTTCATCATTACAAATGTATAATTACAAATAAAACTTTCAATAGAAATGACATTAACGTATATTTTAGTTTACCGTAAATGCTTGTCCGTACATTCAGCAACACACACATATTTCAAAGACAATAGATTTCATTATGAAATGACATATGGAGATGTACTTAAGTTCAACTAACTGCATTTAACAAATTCAACCTTTAATACTTTCTCATTTAATTTCAAATAACATGCAAGTAAGCGTCCAGTAACATTTCTTAAGTATATTGTTTTATTTATGTAGTAAGTTTAAAAAATAGTTTTAAAAAAGGACAGTAGGCTATGCTAAACTGTAGGCTACTTCTTTTTCACAAGGAACCACTTAGCAAACAACCAGAATGTTACGATTTAGCAAAGAGCTAACAATCACTCTGAACACCTTAGCATCATGGCTGCAGATTTCCTAGTGGCTATTATATTCTTGTCATTTGAAAAGTGAGACATCACCGCTCTGAATTAAGACTTTAAAGCCAATATGATTGGCAGGTGTCATAATAACAGTCAACGGCACATGGTAATTTCTCGCTCTCTGTTTGCAAAACATTAGCATTAGCAGAAAGGAGAGAAAGACGTGCAAGATCAGGTCGCGGCGGTACAGATGTTTTAATTGCGTTTGTGTCAGTGTGAAACACGATTAGCGTTTCTGCTCATTAACGAGCTGATGGGCCCCTCGTTCCGACACCTCGCTAATGCGCTAACACACTAACACCTCACACATCACATTCAGATGCAAAGACTGAAACAGAATCTAATCAACAAGGACAGCAACACATACAGTTAACCGCTCCTCAGCAATTAGATGATCATTTGCTCAAGTCTTTGTGTCTCTGTGTATGCCTTAGTGTAATTACATAATGGATGGTTGAATAAAACTGAATTTAGTGTGGTGAAGTTCTTTGGCCCCTGCTGTGGCGAGACATACAGAATGATGCCTCACATGTTTGGGTTACAGTTATGCTCTATGTGCATTTTGAATGTGATGCTATTGCTATAGACCTACTGAACGTGACCCCTGAACGTTCAGCCTGCTATTTTCAGCTGTTCAGATGTAGATGACCGTGGCTCCAACTGATCAGTTATTCAGCAAGACACAAAATCAAGGTGTCAAAGCAACCAGTATAACATTAACGGTATCACGCTTTTTCATTATCATCATAGTTTTATATTACAGGTGAATTCAGATTGATTGGGACACTTTTTCCAAGTCATCTCAATGGCAAAAAGTGTCCCAATCAATCTGAATTCATCATACATAGAGAAAAAATGTGTGAAAACTGTATCTTTAGGGGTACAACATCTTTGTACCTTTTTTACTCCTAAAAGGTGCATATTAATACCTTAGAATACAAATGCAGCTTTCCTGTAGCTCAAACAGTAGAGCATGGCGCTAGCAACGCCAAGGTCATGGGTTCGATTCCCAGGGAAAGCAAGAATTGACAAAAATGTGAAATGTGTACCTTGAATGCAATGTAAGTCGCTTTGGATAAAAGCGTCTGCCAAATGCATAAATGTAAATGTAAATGCGTACCTTAAAGGTGCCCTAGAATGATTTAAAACAACAATTTAAATGGTTGTTTAAATTGTATCTACATAGTGGGTATATGGCTTATTTAAGGTCAATAATTGTCCAGATACGGTTTTACAGGTCCATTTACAACTCTAGAAATCTTCCCCAGGATGAAATGGTCTGTTTTTGCCTTATTTGGAATGGTCATGAATATTAATGCAGAGTTCTGCTCTGATTGGCTGTTTCACTGCGCCTCAATGATAGCTGACCGTCATGACGATGGAGAGATTAGGCATTCAACCTTATATGTTTGAGCCTGTTTCTGACGAAGATGTAGATTTTGAGGAACAACAACATGTTTTGAGATTGGAAATAAACGCTTCTGAATGGTAAGTTAAGTCTTTATTTTAATTAGGAACCTGCAAAATCATTATGTCCATACCAGAACTTCAGCCTAAACGATAACTAGCATATAGCATTAAATATACACATCAGCAGTCACAACTTTGTTAGCATTGTAAAAACATTTTAATTATTGTAATGTGTCCCTGTATGATTTTACAATGATAGCGTCTTCACTTTGAATCACAAACTGAACTGGGTAGCGCTTAAATATGTTGTTTGTACAGTACTGTTTGAGTTTGACAGTAGAGTACTGATTTAAAAGTCGATTTATTTAGCCATTTAGTTATGTAAATTACTTGGAATATCCTATTGTTACTGTACTAGCATCTTGCATTGGATCTAGACAACAACGGGGATATTATCGTTAATGTTGTCTCTCTAAGAAGCTTTCAATTTAATCAGAAATTGTTTAGACAGTCAAGAAGTGGCTTGCAAGTATATGGTTGGAATTGCCCCTTTCTTCAGTGTCGGATGCTGAGCAAAGCCTGCTTGATATCGTATCTTGTCCCAGGTTTGAAAAACTGTCCGTGGTGAAATGGGCTGAGCAAACTAACAACTTTGAATTAAATTGTTGCGGTATCCGATTATAAATAAACACCAACCATGCCTGTTGACATGTTTTATCTGTGGGAAGAGTATGAAACGTTCTCACATACCCTGACCATAACATTTGTTTCCATGATCTGCCATGTTCGCTATCCTTGCGTGACGCTTGTTTACCTGCATAACTCCAGATGATACTGCTTCGCAGTTTCGCCTGACAGTGAACATGTGCTTGCATATGCAAATGTTGGGGGCGTACATATTAATGATCCCAACGATTGCATCATTCTCGGTGATACCTATTTTTCCGTGGTGTTTTTCACAAACGAGATTTACATATGAAGCAGGAGGCAATGGTGTTTGAGACTCACTGTATTTGATTTACATGTACTGAACTTCAGTTATTTAACTATGGCAAGGTTAATTCAATTTTTAATTCTAGGGCACCTTTAAGGTAATACTATGAACCTTTTTGTGGTAAAAAAGGTACAAAGATGTCCTTTTAAGGGTACTGCCCCAGTGACAAGCTGTTGTACCCCTAAAAGGTACAATTTTCACACCCTTTTTCTCTGTGTGTATGCTGTATTTTGGGAACAATATTCACTGTAGAAAATGTTTTCTCAGGTGACAAGTGGTAACATCTAACATCTAAACTAAAGGTGACAAGTAGCCTAATTTCTGTACCAAACACAACAGAATATAATCCCTGCATCCCAATTCGCATACGGCTAAATAGTAGGCTATTCAAGATCACTAAACTTGAATACTATTTAGGGCGGATATTATGCAAATTGGTTTCCCGAACACTCCCTCATCTGCCATTGGTTGCTAGTTTAGGCTAGTTGGAATGCACAAAAAAGTTAACATTTTGATATAGCCACAATCAAATTTACAGTACTTGAAATTATTTTAATAGAAATGCATTTTTTAAATTATAACGGTAAGTATTTGAAATCTAATAAGTTTACATCATTAACTATATCAAATATCACTAAATATATTACATTTTACAATAAAAAACAACTTTAAAGTCACCATGAAATTGACAATTACTTTGTTTTTATGAAAAATTTCAGTGGTTATTATAAATAATTTATCTATGTACTTCTTCTTCTTCTTTTTTTTATCATATGCCCTCATAATCTTTCATAAAAAACATTAACTTCCCACCAGATTATTGCTGGCAATATGCATACTATCCAGGACGGATATTATGTGAACTGGGACACAGGGTATTACTGTTTTCAAACAGTTTCCCTGCCAAAATCTGTCCCATCATGCAACCTGCCACTCACATGAGAATCCTGCAGGGATGAGGTAATTTTTGTAGTCCAAAACCCGGAATCGATACATCTGGTCCCATCGTCCCAAAGTCAATTTTCTGCATCTGAAATCGCATACTGTATAGTAGGTATTTGGTTTGAAACCAAATAAAAAGCATGTTCTATAGTATGAATGTGTAGTATGAATGAAATTTGGACGTACTACTACATCTGCCATATTGTCATTACTATCATCGTCTTTGTCATTATCATGTGACCTACGGCGTCAGTTGCGTCTCTTTACCTCCATTCACAAATCCTCTCCCGTGGCCTCATGGATAGTAAAGTGTCAATCGAATGCACACTTCAGAATCTTACCGGAGGTAGTCATCCAGCTACTTTTCACATACTGTTTTATGAATAGCCTACTATGAATTCGTACTCTCGGCTCACATACTAGGTGCGTCCCAATGCACGTACTTATGCACTATGATGTTTTGTAGTATAAATAATGCGAGAGTGGTGTGATCACACTGAACATTTAAATAAAGAAAAAGTACACTTTATACCCGGATGATGCACAAAACTAAGGTCCTGTCCCAAATGGCACCCTAAACCCTCACGGACTTCCTCTGAGTCCACACTTTCATGGCGTAGGCCCTGTCCCAAATGACACACTTCATGTGGACTTTCGGTCTTGTGGACTTACAATGGCCGCTGCGTGCACGTGTCCGTTAAGTCCACGAGACCGCAGGGTGTCCCAGTTGGCATCTTAGGTCTCAGAAGGGTGCTCGCGAGCGCCCCCTTTGAGGTCGATATGCGACCTCGATGCGCACTTATGTCGTGAAAGTGCGGACTCAGAGGAAGACCGTGAGGGTTTAGGGTGCTATTTGGGACAGGGCCGTAGTCCGCTGCATAGCTCGCACCAGTGCGGGCTCGGCAGAAGTGCGCATCGAGGGCGCATATCGACCTCAAAGGGGGCGCTCGCAAGCACCCTTCTGAGACCTAAAATGACAAATGGGACACCCTGCGGCCTCGGGGACTTAACGGACACGCGCACGCAGCGGGCATTGTAAGTCCACAAGACGGAAAGTGCACATGAAGTGTGCCATTTGGGACAGGGCCAAAGTGTGGAATGTTGGACACATTGGTGATGCTAACTTCTGGGTTAGCCGCCCAAAATAAGTCATCAAAGCACTCTATTAGCAGACAAACATCCAACCAAACATTTTGCATTGTTTGAGAAGCTGTTTGACTTGGATATACATCACAATAGGGGAGAAAATACAATCACAATTTCCATTTCATGCTGACTTTAATTTATTTAGCCCATACTTAAAGGATTAGTTCACTTCAAAATGAAAATTTCCTGATCATTTACTCACCCCCATGCCATCCAAGATGTCCGTGTCTTTCTTTCTTCAGTGGAAAAGAAATTTCAGGATTTTTGATCTCCATATAATGGACTTCAATGGCAACCAAAATGTTGTCCAAATCAATGCAGTTTCAAAGGGCTTCAGAGGCTCTGCACGATCCCAGCTGAGGAATAGGGTCTTATCTAGCGAAACCATCGGCCATTTTCTAAAATATATAAAAAGGGCGAGTAAATGATCAGGAAATTTTCATTTTAAAGTGAACTAATCCTTTAAAATCTTATGGTGTATTCAATTAACTCATTTAGCCCATAAACTGATTTACGTTTTAAGTGTAGCCTATGCTATAGAGCTCAAAATTAATAAATTACAAAGGGTATGGTGTGGTATATCACCGTGATATATTCTGCTGTAAATTATGACTGGCACCTTGCTGGATGAATCTGTCTTTTGTTTGGTCGCTATCGCATCGCTTGCACCAGATTATACACTTTCTGTGTGTCAAGCACGGAAAGAAATAATACAAAGGAGCTCACAATAAGTAGATTTGCTTTGGTCTACGGTCGCCGTGTATGTGTGTGTGTTGAGGCTGCAGCAGTGTGATACGGGTTGAACACACACTCTGAAGTGGACCGATATGAAGAATGACATTTAAAACGCCGCACTGTTTGTCAGTGCGCTCTCTCGTTCTCTTTCTCAGACCCTCGCGCTGACTGAACGCCCCTCAGTGCGGCTGTCAATCACCGCCGTGTCAAACCTGCGAGGACGAGGCAGGTATGTTTATACTGGCAGACAAAACTAAACAAAAACCAAAAGACGCAAACAAGAAGCGAAGAGAAAGATGAAGGGGCGAGAGTCATAAAACGGAGAGAAGGTGTATCATAGAGAAGCTGAGGAATCAAGAGACCTTAGCAGCCCTTTCCTCCTCCTCCTCCTCCTCTCTCTTGCTGTCTGTCTCTCACCTGCGTATCAGTAGTCTGTACCGTGTTTGATTGACAGCTTGGCAGAGATCAGTGTCTAGCTGATGTGAGGGTGGCAGACCTGGAAACGCAGTGAGAGGGTTTATCAGCTGCACGGAGAGAAGAGAGAGAGAGAGAGAGAGAGAGAGAGAGAGAGAGAGAGAGAGAGAGAGAGAGGAGGGGGAGGTAAAGGGGGCACACAGAGAAAGGAGTGTGAAAGAGCTACAGGGAAGGAGAAAACGATGAAGGGAGGAGAGAGAGAGAGGGGAGGGGGAGAGGGCTCTTTTACTGCCGGTCTAGAATGTGACTGGATTCTTAAACAGCTTTACAGAGAGTAAGAAACAGCAACCACCTATTTATCAAACAAATACCTGCACACACACACACACACACACACATGGGTGAATGAAAACCGTACAACTAAAAATAAGAAATTATATTTTAAGAAAATTAAAAATGAAGTCGATATAATTAGGTTGATATCATTGTTTTTTTTTTTTTTTTGCATTGTGACATTATATTAATAACAATTAAGCACATTATCCTTTCAAATTCTCATTACCGTTATGAGTTTTTCTGTAATTGCCATATTCTCAGCTATGATTCTCAATAGATTATTACTTCTATACAGTAGTGATATAGTTTTTTTTAAAGTAAAAATAATGAGTATAAAGGCAGTACAACTAATACTACCAGGAGATATACATAATTAACTTATATAATATATAATTGTCTTTTTTGCATTATAATAATGAGAATGTGGGGGAGAACATTTCTTAAATGTATTAATTTTCATGAAAATGTCACATTTAAAGAGTCATAATCATAATTTTCTCTGATAAAATAAAATTACTTAATTTGTCTAATTTTGGTGTGATGGTTTCTGAAACACCCAATGGTGCAACTTGGACACATGCCATCAGTGATTATGAATTAGCTATATATGCCTATATATATATATATATATATATATATATATATATATATATATATATATATATATATATATATATATATATATATATATATAGAGAGAGAGAGAGAGAGAGAGAGAGAGAGAGAGAGAGAGAGAGAGAGAGAGAGAGAGGGAGAGAGGGAGAGAAAGGCCTATATAGTGTATATTTAGTTACGTGTATGTACATAACTAATATAATATATATAATAATAATATATATATACACACACACACACACACACACAGAACATATTTAAAGAAATATATGGAATATACACACACAAACTTGCAAATTGGTGTTTAGCATGCACATACACCTGAAACATAAACACATTCACATTCACATTCATTTAAAGTTCTTGTGCTCGTCCTAGTGAAGGGTCCTTCCCTGACAATCAATGTGAGTCTGTTTTATGGACAATAAAAGCTTTAAACAGCAACACTATGTCTTTGCTTTAAATGGCGATGTTCCCCTTAAACGGCTGCTTTATAGCGTGAGTCGTAAAGGCTGTATAATTCAGCAGCATTTTACTGATGCTACTCCTGGCACACTGCCTGCCAGTCAACAAATGACGCTTGTGCCGTCGAGGGCGGAAGAGAGAGAGAAACACACACACAAAGATGCCCTGCTGCACTGAATCACTAGCTGTGCTTAAACTCTGTGCAGTGAAACAAATTCCATTACAGAGACACACAAACCTTGAGTCGGGCCTTTCGCGCTGCCAGAATTTTGATAAGATTAGATCTCAGATGAAATTAGTGTAGAATCATTTCTGTGCCCTGAAAACACATGATAGCCAACGGCACTGATGTCATGAATATTTTGTGGAATTCTTTGAATAATAATGTTTTGATTATGAATATGCTTTATTATTAAGTAAATACCGTATTCTGGGTTCAAAACAAGCTTTAGATGCTGTCGATTGCCCCAGAAAAGGATTTCACATCCCCTCAATGTAAAATGAACAAAAATCAATTAAGTGTAAAACTATATAAGACTGGTGTGATAAAAATCTTGATTTTCATCTTCCCTGAAAATCATTAGCTTCACTTATAACCATGAAAGGCAAGTAAACTTATGCAAAATCTACCCACAGGAATTATGTCACCAATACATGAGTTCCTCTGCCTAGAATTAAAGGTCTTTACAGGTTGAATATCGTTTTACATTTATTTACACCTACCAGCCACTTTATTTGGCACACCTTGCTAGTACCAGGTTGAAACCCCTTTTGCTTTCAGAACTGCCTTAATTATTTATGTCACTTAAATCACCTTTCTTCTTTATTCTGATGCTCAGTTTGAACTTTGATGTCTACATACTGTACTTAAATGCATTGAGTTGCTGCCATGTGATTAATATTTGCATTAACAAGCAGTTGAACAGATGTACCCAATAAAGTGGTCGGTGAGTTATATATTTTATATATTTATATTTTATATGAACTGCATTTAAGGGGATTGTTCACACAAAAATTCTGCCATCAATTACTCACCCTCTTGTCGTTCCACCCTCCTTTCGTTCATCTTCGCAACACAAATGAAGATCTTTTTGATGAAATTAGAGCTTTCTGTCCCTCCATTGACAGCAATGCAACTACCATTTTTACCCTACTAAGTTCATAAAGAGATTGTAAAACTAATCCATATGAATTGAGCGGTTTATTCCGAATCTTCTGAAGAGACTCGATCACTTTATATGATGAACAGATTAAATTTAGGATTTTATTTACTTTAAATATTAATCAGTGGACATACACAGTAGCTCAACCGAACTTGCTTGACACGTGAGAACGAACCTCATTGGTTCTCGCGGAAGCTCAAACGTGATGTGTTACAGGAGAATGAACCTCATTGGTTCTTGCTGAAGCTCAAACGTGATGCGTAACACGAGAATTAACCTCATTGGTTCTTGCTGAAGCTCAAACGTGATGTATAACACAAGAATGAACCTCATTGGTTCTTGCTGAAGCTCAAACGTGATGCGTAACACGAGAATTAACCTCATTGGTTCTTGCTGAAGCTCAAACGTGATGTATAACACAAGAATGAACCTCATTGGTTCTTGCTGAAGCTCAAACGTGATGCGTAACACGAAAATGAACCTCATTGGTTCTCACGGAAGCTCAAACGTGATGCGTAACAGGAGAATGAACCTCATTGGTTCTCACGGAAGCTCAACGTGATGCGTAACACGAGAATGAACCTCATTGGTTCTCACGGAAGCTCAAACGTGCTGCGTAACACAAGAATGAACCTCATTGGTTCTTGCTGAAGTTCAAACGTGATGCGTAACACAAGAATGAACTTCATTGGTTCTCACGGAAGCTCAAACGTGATGCGTAACACGAGAATGAATCTCATTGGTTCTTGCTGAAGCTCAAACGTGATGTGATACAGGAGAATGAACCTCATTGGTTCTTGCTGAAGCTCAAACGTGATGCGTAACACGAGAATGAATCTCATTGGTTCTTGCTGAAGTTCAAACGTGATGCGTAACACGAGAATGAACCTCATTGGTTCTCACGGAAGCTCAAACGTGATGCGTAACAGGAGAATGAACCTCATTGGTTCTCACGGAAGTTCAAACGTGATGCGTAACACGAGAATGAACCTCATTGGTTCTCACGGAAGCTCAAACGTGATCCGTAACACAAGAATGAACCTCATTGGTTCTTGTTGAAGCTCAAACGTGATGCGTAACACAAGAATGAACCTCATTGGTTCTTGCTGAAGTTCAAACGTGATGCGTAACACGAGAATGAATCTCATTGGTTCTCACGGAAGCTCAAACATGATGCGTAACACGAGAATGAACCTCATTGGTTCTCACGGAAGCTCAAACGTGCTCCGTAACACAAGAATGAACCTCATTGGTTCTTGCTGAAGCTCAAACGTGATGCGTAACACGAGAATGAAGCTCATTGGTTCTTGCTGAAGCTCAAACGTGATGCGTAACACAAGAATGAACCTCGTTGGTTCTCACGGAAGCTCAAACGTGATGCGTAACACAAGAATGAACCTCATTGGTTCTCACAGAAGTTCAAACGTGATGCGTAACACAAGAATGAACCTCATTGGTTCTTGCTGAAGCTCAAACGTGATGCGTAACACGAGAATTAACCTCATTGGTTCTTGCTGAAGCTCAAACGTGATGCTTAGCATGAGAATGAACCTCATTGGTTCTTGCTGAAGCTCAAACGTGATGCGTAAGACAAGAATGAACCTCATTGGTTCTTGCTGAAGCTCAAACGTGATGCGTAACACGATATTGAACCTTCCATTGAGCTTCCGTTTACCAGAACTGATGTGTTCATGAATGTTGAATAAATGTTAAATATGTGAATAAAAGCCTACATTTAATCTGTTCATCATATGAAGCAATCGTGTCTCTTCACTTTGAGCACAAACCGCTCAATTTATTTGTTCCGAAGGTGAACGAAAGTCTTACGGACTTAGAACGACATGAGGGTGAGTAAATGTTGACAGAATTTTTATTTTTGGGTGAACTATCCCATCAAGTTATATATTTTATTAGTTCATGCAATTTGTACCAATCCCTGACTGTTTGAGCCACAGGAACACCACTCCTAAATATAAAGGTTCCAAAAGGGGGTTTTCACAATGATGCCAAGAACCATTTTTGTTCCCCAAAGAACCTTTCAGTGAACCTGATTCATCAAAGAATCATTTCTTCTTTGAGAGAAGAACATTTTATTGATCTAAAGAACCTTTTCCCAATATAAAGAACCTTTTGTGCAATGGATATGTTCTATGGATGTTAAAGGTTCTTCATGGAACCACTGATGCCAATAAAGAAACTTTATTGTTTAGAGTATAATCAGCACAATTTTGCCTTCAGACACGTTGAAATAAAAGTAAGTGCATTGCTGTAAAAACTGCATTTTTATAAACTGAGAAATTAGTCAAAATACCTTTCGGTAACACTTTATAATAACTACACACTATGAAGCATTAGTTAAGCATTAGTAAATAGTTAATTAATAATTTATAAAGCATTAATAGACATTAATAGGCAGTTTATAAATACAGCTATAAATGCTTTATTCTTGATTTATAAGCTATAAATCTATAATGTGTTTAATAATTGTGTTTTCATACTTTATAAATGATCAATTCATAATTTCTAAATGAAGTATTACATTATTTACAAACCAGTTATTTAGGAGTTGTCCGTGGTTCATAAGATCAGTTAGAAAGTGTAAGTAAAGGATTAATAAACTATTTAAATATAAATGTATACATCTTATTATTTAGATATATAGTAATAGTTACTCAGTGTGTTAATGAATGCTTTATTAACATGTATTCATACTGTAATTCATGATTAATTCAGGTAGTTATGAAATATTTAGTAGTTGTAAGTTAACTATTTTTGTGAGCTCATCTAAAGTGAGGACTATTTATGCCTCGTAAAGCTTTTACAGAGGAGATATAAAGGCTCGGTTCTCTTCTGAACAGAAAAAGAAAACAAACAACACAGAGGAATATAGCACATAGAAATATTTATTTAAAAATGCAAAAATGGAGACTGTAAAACTAGTAACTTAATATCAAATTAAAATGAAACCTCTTTAAATGTCATAGAAAATAATATTCCTGTAGACCGCCAGAAAACATAACTGCAGTCAAATTAAACTAAGCTTCTGCAATCTGATATAAAAATACATTTCTGTAAAGTGTAAACACTGCTGAATAAAACTGTACCAGTGGATCACACTGGATTACAGGAGTGCCAAAATACAACAAATAAAATGTAGATGAAACAATAATAATATAATAAAATATTTAGCAGTGTCTAAACAGTACTGACTTTAAAACCTTAGAGAACAGCCGTGCAGAAGAGAACTGAGCTTTATATCTCCTCTGTAAAAGCTTTACGAGGCATAAATAGTCCTCACTTTAGATGAGCTCACAGAAAGAGTTAACTGACAACTACTAAAAGTTTTATAACTACCTGAATTAATCATGAATTACAGTAGGAATACATGTTAATAAAGCATTTATTAACACTAACTATTATTATATGTCTAAATAATCAGATTTATAAATGTACATTTAAATAGTTTACTTACACTTTCTAAATTATCTGATGAACCACGGACAACTCCTAAATAACTGGTTTATAAATAATGTAATACTTCATTTAGAAATGATTAATTGATCATTTATAAAGTATGAAAATACAATTATTAAACACATTATATATATGCTTATAAATCAAGAATAAAGCATTTATAGCTGTATTAATAAACTGCCTATTAATGTCGATTAATGCTTTATAAATGATGAATTAACTATTTACTAATGCTTAACTAATGCTTCATAGCGTGTAGTTATTATAAAGTGTTACCTAACTTTCTGTGGTAATTCAACTTCTGGATGCCGTCAATACAGCTTGTTTTGAAATTGGAATATTCTTTTAATATCTGACAGTGATCATAAACTACCATTTCATTAGTTATTATATATATTTAATGTATTTATATACATTATTATGCCAATAAAAGTAAAAGAACCTTTTACATTTACTGTATACAGTTAAAGAAAGCATCTGCTTCAAGCTTCTTTCCCTTCTGTTTTCCCCTCACACTCTCTCTCTCTCTCTGTTTCTCCCTTCATCTATCTGCCATTCCTTCCATCAATCGCTCGTCTGTCACGCTGCAGGAGCACCCAATCTATCACGGGTTAGAGTTCGGGGGCACTGCGACTCCGAGCATTGGAGCGTTTCCTCCATCACGCTTGCTCCTTCTCCTCCTCACTCCCTAACAGGCAGGAGGAGTGAAAGGAGCAGGAGGTTGATGGAAATTTCAGTGAGTATTTAACGTTTAGCGTTCCTGATGAATGCCAGGGCTGTTTTGTGAGCTTTACGATAAAAAAAAAGATGCACGCTGTCTTCCCAAGGGCAGTGGTAGACATTAAAACTCAAGCCAAGTCATTACCCGGGATGCGTGGAGAGTAGGGCATGGGGGGATTTACTTTGGGCAAGTGGTCTTCAATAAGTCCTCCTCTTGAGATCTGAGGTTTTATGTGGGCTGTGGTGGGGGTCTATTTCTGGGGTATTTGTGATGTGTGCACATCCGTGTGTGTTTGTGTGTTGTTAAAAAGAATGAGATATTGAGTCGCTCACCTCTTCTCTGCCCTCTGATTCCAAATTGAATTTGAGGGATCTTGTGGGTGGGATGGCCTTCTACTACTCAAAGCCACATCAATTACTATTGGCTGCCATGCAATTGATTTAGAAATCACACCGCATGCAGACGGGCAACATATATTATTTGAAGACACATACAATTGCACATACTCTGTGACCTCACAAGAAGTCAAATGAGCGTGTGCAGATAAGCAGTATCTTGGTTTGCTCCTGTGGCATTTTTGAGGGGGAATCAATCAAACCTTCCAGATCTATCGATCGCAAACAGGTGAAAAAAGGCCAAAGGCCACCAGAGGGTCGAGACCCAGGACGGTGACCCTTGATAAAAACCACAACCTCTAATTTACACCACGCCCCAGACAGGCGTATTGGTGACCTTAACCGTGACCGTAACCATGACAATCAGGCCACTGTTGCCCTGGGAGGATAATGAGAGAGATGCTGAATTGTGCATCAGTGCCTTATGTACACACACACACACACACCTGATGTGCACTGGATGCAGAGTTATGGGTAAATAGTTGTACCCAGATCAACCATCTCTCTCACAGCCTTGGCTACATATATTAAGAAATACACAGTATATACCTGTATAATACCAGATTAGATCCACTCCTGCAAGAGAGTGAGACCAAAAACGGCACATTCCCATGATGCTTTGCTACATGAACAATCAGTGGCCGCATCTGAAAACTTAGCCAGCTGACTTGTTGCCTGAGGCAGCGTAACGGTTTAATAATCTACAAAAAAATAGAATAAGCGATAACTAAGTAAATATTTAATTGCTAAAATCAGAAGTGGAAAACATTGGTCAAAAATGTACATTGACACACAAAATGACCACCAACCGCAACTTTCAGATGCCATCTTTATTTTTTTAGCTCAGCTGTCACAGAATGGAAAGGAGGATTGTGGGATATCAAAGGCATAGAAGGATACATATATGCTGCCTTCAAAAATCGACCAGATGAAGGTATCTCAGGAGACAGGAAGTGATTCAGACATGCCTTAAGGCTTTCCTACCATGGAATGCATCCTCCAAAGTTTACATTTGGCTATACTACGAAACAAATCAGAGTCAGATCAGAATCTATGATTAAGATCATAATCTTACGGTGTGCCTACACTTGTTTGGTTCTTTGGGCGCGGGCCAAAAAAGAAAGCGATACACACTGTAAAAAAAAATCCCCGTAAAATTTACGGTAAAGAACCGGCAGCTGTGGTTGCCAGAACTTTACTGTAAAAAAATACGGTAGCAACAGCTTAGGTTTTACAGATTTAAGTTACATTTACAGTAAATAACCAAATTTTCAGCTGAAATAATGTTAAATTACCAACCTATTGAAAAACTAATATCTGATATGTACCTTTGATATCTGACAACCACCAATCACAGTGGTGATGAGAGTCACATGATGAATCAAAGCTCATCACAAGCAGCTTTTAGGAGGACAACACTATGGAAGGTGCACTGTGTCATTCACACAAACACGAAATAAAAAAAAAATTCAATAAACATTAATTTAACAACATTAAATGTATAAAACCCTAATTTACATAACTGATTAGAAAAAAAAGATTTTTTCAACATATTTCAACGAAAATACATCAAATGTGAAGTGTCATGCAGGGAATTCTGGGAATATATACCGTAATGTATTTATGGTATTTCACTGTAAATGACACAACGACCTGTTCTTTTTCACTTCCAAAAACTGTAAATGTAACGGTATTGTACTGTAAAATTACATTAAATGTAAGGTAAGATATATTACAGTTATTCACCATATATAGTACAGAAAACGTTCTGTTAATCAGTTAGCATTTTTACCTTAGAATTTTTACAGTATTTAACCGTTAAAATCATGATCATTTTTTACAGTCCAGGTTCGCTAAGCGAAGCTAAAAAAACTGCTTTTATGATGTAACAAAGTCAAAACAGCGCCTAGAATTCCTCCATAACACAAACGAAGATCTGCTGTTGCATCTTCAGTCCGTTGTGTTCCCCTGAAAATGTGGGTCTCGGTCCGCTTCTTCAAATGAACCACACTAACAGAACAGTCACACCGGAATTTGTTTTACGTGAACACACCCTTAATATTAGATTCAGGAACAGAATCAGAATAAAGACCTGTTCACACCAAGGATGATATATATAATACTATTATAATACTAATTCTATGTTAATAGTGACATTAACACCTTATAACGATAACAACACAGAGGAACAATATTATTGACATTTCAAAGCTGATTTTGACAGCCTACCAGAATCCATCCGCCTTTAAAAGGTAACATACACCCTTAAAAATAAGGTGCCGCAGGAAGAACCGAAAAAGGGCTTTCACAGAACAATTTTTGGTTCCCTGAAGAACCATTTTGTAAAAGGTTCTTTAAAGGACCATTTTTTCCTAACCATTTTATAGCCTAAATAACCTTTCTGCTCTACAAAGAATCTTTTGTGCAATGGAAAGGTTCTTTGGATGGAATGGAAAGGTTCATGGAACCATCCACCCCACCAAAGAACCATTTAAAGGGATAGTTCACCCAAAAATGAAAATTAGCCCAAGATTTACTCACCCTCAAGTCATCCGAGGTGTATATGACATTCTTCTTTTAGACAAATCAAATATGAGTTATATTAAAAATGTTCTGGCTAATCCATGCATTAAAATAGCAGTAATAGTTGCTCTGTTTTTGAAGTCCATAAAAAAAGCATCTGTCCGTCAAATAACGTGCTCCTCCAGGGTGTTAATAAAGGCCTTCTGAAGCGAATCGATGCGTTTGTGTAAGAAAAATATCCATATTTAAAAATGTATTTAATTTTTTTCTATGGCTCTGCATCAGCCGTCCCCGCCCCATCACTTCCGGCGAATAAGGTCAAAATACATGCAAAATACCGGCGCGATCATAGCTATATACATAGATTCCTCATTAGTGCCTGCGCGGATCAGTCGAATGAGGCATCTACGTCTACGTATATATATCTTTGATCACGCTAGTATTTTGACCTTATTCGCCGGAAGTTATGGCGCTGGAAAAACTGGGTGACATTCGTCTGATAAGAGGTAAAAAAAACTCTTTTTCTTGCAGAAACCGATTGTTTCGTGTCTTAAGACATCAATGTGTCGCCATGAGCCGTATGGTTTAATAAGGATTCATATGTCTATGTGTTTTTACTCTCATTGCTCTCATACTCTAAAATATCCCCATTGACATGCTTTATACGACTATCACACTGCAATGGTTGGAGTTAAAATTCTTCATTTGTGTGCTACTGAAGAAACAAAGACACCTACATCTTGGATGCCCTGGGGGTAAGCAGATAAACATAAAAAATTCGTTTTTGGGTGAACTATCCCTTTAAGAACCTTTATTTGCAAGAGTGTAAGTGCAGCGAGTGCTTAATATAATAATTTTATTGTTCGTTGGTGGACGCTCATGTAGTTATCATTTTAGTAATCTTTACAGTTATCACTTGTGTGAACAGTCAGGATCAAAATCAAAATGAGTCTTAAATTGAGAATATGAGTCACAATCAAAATAAAATTTTTGAATCCTGAACCAAATATAGTTTTAAACATGCTCAACAAAATGTAAACCAAATTAAGAAGGATGCATATAGAAAAGCAAAAGGAAAGAGGGTGTTGGACAACCTTTCAACGATCATTCCATCCATAAATTCATCTCTGCTAAAATGATAAAACAAGAGAGCTAATCTGGGGCACACTCAGCAGTTTTAAACACCATATAACAAAGATCAAAGAGCTTTTCTTGTGTGTAAATGAACCTCACAGAGCGTCCTCTTCTGAGTAATGGAAATACACAGACTCAGCAAAGGAGAAATACAAATACTGCACTACATTTTTTTCCGTCGGCTCTCTTTACCCCCTCAAGATTCTGCCTTTAACTAAAGTGTCTTGGCTTCCATCATCTCTCTCTCTCTCCTCGCTCTTTCCCCAGGGTAATAAGTCGGCTCTCTCATTCCGTCACACGCTGTGCTACATTGATCAGGCCTCCAGGTCAAGTTCAATAGGAGCAGTGAGTGCCTCTTTTTTCCCTTCCTAAGACCAGCACACACACACCTACACATTCTGAAACACACAGATACATACACATAATTACACACAAAAATACACACGCACACACATTCCTCATTCACACATACAAAGTGTTGTGTGTCCCTCTAAGGAGGTCAGACTCCTGGAATGACTGTTCCAGCCTGTAAACAGCGGCTGGGCTCCCACTTCATTAACATTCAAGCACACAAACAAACAGTCAGAAACAAGAGCAGAACGTTCCAGAAAAACAGTATGTGATGTTTGCGGGTTGACGGTGACAGGAGATTTCGTACTGGCTCGTGTGCACACAAACGCACACACACATGCATCTTCAATGAAGCCTCAAGCGTCAAATTTCTGTTTGCATTCATTTGTATTCAAGAAGGACACAGACCTCCTTGGTTTCTACACTATTAAAAATAGAGATTCTCTATTGGCATCAATGGAATCTATGGAACCTTTACATTGCACAAAATGTTCTTTTTCACTCTTAAAAATAAAGATTCTATAAGGTGGCTATAGCAGCGATGTCACAGAAGAGCAATTTTTTAGTGTAAAGAACATTTAAAAAATCTAAAGAACCGTTTTCCGCCTTTTGTGCAATGGAAATGTGCCATGGATGGTTCTTCATGGAACCACAGATGCCAATAAAGAACCTTTGTTTTTAAGAGTGTATAGTGTAAAAATTATTTTATTAAAAATTATAACGCTACAGGGAAAAATACACTCTAAAAAAAAAGGTTCTATATGGCACCAAAAATGGTTCTTGGCTCGTAATCATAGGGGAACCTTTTTTAGTGCTATATAGCACCAATTTTGTGCTATATAGCACACAAATCTATAAGGTGCTATATAGCACCTTAGTCAAAGAACCGCTGAAGAACCACTGAAGCACCAAAATTGGTGCTATATAGCACAAAAAAAGGTTCCCCTATGATTACGAGCCAAGAACCATTTTTGGTGCCATATAGAACCTTTTTTTTTAGAGTGTAGTCTAAACTGTTCACTGAACGGTTCTTTGGGGAACCAAAAATGGTTTTCCGCTATGGCATTACTGTGAAAACTGTGAAGTCTATTTTTAAGAGCCAACCCATCCCAAAAAGAGCATTAGTTGATAATGTTTACATTAAGACACATTTGGTGCTGCATTTTATAGGATGCATTTTAGCAATAAAAGGAGTTAGCATTTATTGCTAGACACGCTGACCTCCACAGGCACGCATGTGAATTTATGAAGTATTCTCACAGCCATCATAGACACACACACAATCTCATGAAACAGCTCTCGGTCCGTTTGCACTGGACCATGGCAAACAGAGCACATCTGTTAATATACACAAAGTAATTACACTTTCATTCATCACACACACACACACACACACACCACTTTTCATTAAACACACTCTGACTGTTTTGAGCAGAAGAACCATCTCATTAGCCACTGCTGGGAGGTGCTAGTTGTGTGTAATGCGTGTGTGTGTGTACATTAATTGCTTTGTGTATGAAAATGTAGTCGAATGGCACTAGCATGTGTCATGGCACTTTGTTCCCCTTCCGTTACGGCTATTTCATCAATTTATCTTTATTTCTTTCTGTTTGATGAAGACAAACTGTATCGTCACAGAGGCATTTTTCACTTCTGCTGTCCTCCCCTTAAAAAATTACCATAGAAACTATGCTGTAAAAATACTGTAAAATCAGCCATCACTGTCATCAAAACAAAAGGTTTTTAAGGGGTTCTCATGTTGGTTTTGCAGTAGTAAATATAACTGGTGTAACTTGATATTTGGCAGAAACTTTGGTTAATGGTAAAGAAAATATGAGTTTTTAATCAACCATTCTGAAATTGCAGGGTTGCAGGGTCCCCGGGTTTTCTTTGTCTGAAAAAGGCAGCAGGTTTCTTCAAACATGACTGATGTATGCTCCATTTAAACATTTACTTTAAGACAGACCAGCGGTTCAATTCTACATATATTAGCAAACACGTTTAATATGTCTCGGAAACCTTCATCAGAACTGAGACAGTGTCGTGTTATAATGTCAACAGTGCAAATATTGTCAACTGCCACAATGTGTTTCTGTAGAGCTGTAGGTCATAGGTTAAATTCCCAAGGAATGCATAAACAGAAAAAATGTATACCCAGAATGCACTGTAAGTTGCTGTAAAAAGAGGTGTTTAAATAGAAAAAAATGCACTCACAGAAATGCATACACTGCAAAAACTCAAAGTAGAGCCAACTCAAATTAAAGAAATTAGTTCAAACAAATTAACTTTCTTGAGTATTTAAACTTTTTTTTTCTTTTGAGTTCACAAAACTGACCAATTTTAAGTAATCTGAATTGTTTAATTGTTTTGAGTTTTATGAACTTATTTCTTTTAATTTAGACTAACTTAAATTTAACCGTAACTGGGCTGGGATTTCTGTTTCCCAGCATGCTTTACAACACTCAAAAGGGAGAGTAAATGCCAAAATTAAGTGTTATATTATGTTTTTTTGTGCAAGATTCACGTTAAGTGGGAGATTTAGTAGTGGTTAATGTTTTGTTATTCTAGTTTAGAAGAGTTTCGGTTATATGTTGTTTTTGTTTTGTTGTAGGGTTACCATCATGGTGACGAGTGGAGCATGAGCTAGTTTGAGAACAGATGTATGATCAATGTGTTATATTGCTGTCCTCCTTTAGCAAGTGCTATGCTACGCTAATGCTACCAAAGCATTGTGTAACCAATTAGTAAGGTGGCATTTATTGAATTAGCTAGTCAAGTTTTCACTACTAAATATTTGAGATTACATGATATTTTTAAGTTAAATGTATGAATTATACATATTTTAAGTTCAGAGCAATTAAAATGTATGATTACGAAAGAAAAATCTGCTTATTTAAACTTTACATTTCTTAACTGATTGCCTCAATTTTTTGAGTTTTGCCAACTTATTCAGTGTAAGTTAACTTTTGTTATGGATGGTAGAAATAATTTGAATGTGATATTTATATAGAGATAACTCAAAAATGTATTGTTATTTGAACCTTCACTAAGAAATTCCATTAAAATAGGGCACAATGTACTGTGGTAATATGAAGGCATTTTCCAAATAGACTTTTCACAGGTGTTTTACCCATATCTTGAATAATGCATTATGTTGTGTTATAGGGTTAAAGGAAATGTCCGTAAACTTAACTAATAATGTCCTGGCAGTAAATTAATAGTACCTCTTACAATGTGAAACATTTCTTTAAAGGGATAAATATGTTTTTTGTTCATTAATGTGGGTATGTTTACTTAAACCTGAAACTGGTTACAACTTCTTACACTCTTAGTGGTTCACTCTTATTCATCAATGGTTCCATGAAGAACCTTTTCATTGCACAAAAGATTCTTTAGTGTAAAAAGGTCTTTAGATTTTTTAAATGTTCTTCACACATTCACACAAGAAAACATTGGTTCACTGAAAGGTTCTTTGGGAAGCCAAAAATTGTTATTTTATTGCATGTTAAACCCTCCTTTTGGGTGTAAAATGAGGCCAGCTTTACCTATATTTTAAATGTTTTGGTCTTTTAGACAGACAAGTTGACACTGGACACTAAGAGGAGTTTTGGGAGAGGATGAGGTCTCACGGTTGCCATGGTGCCACAGGGTCGCGGGGGTCACAGCTGCAAGAGGCAGCTTTAGGAGATCGCTAACAATTGGGGGTCCACTAATCACACACACACACACACTCGCACAGAGGCAGCTTTAAATGGAGCACCAGCGACAGTGCAGACTGCTTTACTCTTAGCAGGAATTCTGTGAGCAGCCACTCAGCCTTTCTCTGTTTCACCCCTTCATTCTCCAAATCTCTCACCTCTAGCCCCTCTGTTGGGCCAGCAAACCACTTCACAATCTCACCCTCCCACTCACGCACACACAAACACTGCAAGATGTCCTTGGTCCTTTATGGCGGAGGACAGATGGTGTCCTGCCTTAAACCACTCAATTCTTTTTTTCCTTCTTTCTCTATTTTTTATCTGTTTGGGAAGGGGGAGACAGGCTCTTGGGAAAGTGACCTAAACGCGGTGAACGCTTTAGTGAGGCTTGAGTGGAGAAAGAGAGAAAATCTGTATTTTAAAAAAAAAAACAGAATTTGATGTTTGTCTCACACCTTTTTGCATGCATTCATGCATATAATGTATAAGATGTATTTTAACCCCTTCTTACCCACACACACAACCATAATACATGTCCTAAGAATGCTTTGGTAATGTTCCCATTAAGTTAGCTCACTAACAGCTAAACACACACACACACACAGTCCATCTTTGCTGTCCTGGGTTTCGCTGTTAACTTGTGCTGGTGCTATGCACAGATTCAGCCTTGCTTCAGCTGTTAGTGTGACCATCAGTGTTCAACTGGATAGATTAACAGCCGTTTTAACCCCTAGTTCAGACAGCTGTATTGATCTGGACTGATATACTTCTGTATAAATCCCTAGAGAAACAAACCGGGGTTGAAATCTGGGTTTAATCGGAGGTTAGCCCATCTCTATCGATCCATGCGGGCTTTCAGGATTGTACTCTTCTAGAATTATGTGAGTGTTCTGAGGTTCATGAGGGGAGTTCTAATGTTCTAGAATCATGGGAATGTTCTGATGTTGAAGTTCACACATGAAGAGAGTTGTTTATACACTCTTAAAATGATATCAGCATCTATGGCTCCATGAAGAACATCCATGGAACCATTTCATTGCTCAAAAGGTTCTTTATAGTGTAAAATGGTTCTTTGGATTATTAAAATGTTCTTCAAACTGGTTAAGAACTGTTTATTAAATGGTTCTTTAGGGATTTTTTAGGAACTTTTAATTTAAGAGTGTCCATGGGGAAAACTTGCATGTTCTAGAATCCTTGTATTGTTCTGTTGCTGAAGTTCACATATTAATGTCCTAGAATGTTCAAAGCTTGTCTAGATATCTAATAGTCTAAATTGGAGATGTGTTGTTGCTGATAATCACACATGAAGAGAATTTTACTGTTCTAGATCACTGGAATGTTCTGATTCTCAAAGCATTTTAGGAGAGTTCTAATGTTCTAGAAGATACACATTTATGTGTGCAGTAGACATCTAGAACATGATGTGATATTTTGATGCTGATATTCACACATGAATAGAATTTTACTGTTCTAGATCACTGGAATCTTCTGATGCTCAAGACTTTAGAAGAGTTCTAAAATTCTGGAATGTTTCAATTCTAGAATATCCTAAGAGTGTTTTGGTAATGTTCCCATTAAGTTATGAAAAATAAATTAGGAGAGTTCTAATGTTCTAGAATGTTGAAATTGATGTCGACATTCTTGAACATTCACTGATGCTGAGATTCTTGCTTTCATGCTCTAGAATTGGAATGTTCATACATTCGGAGTGTTCAAATGTTCTGGAATCATGGTTTGATGCCAACAGAATGATCATTTTAAAGTTTTGGCATCCTTGGAATATTATGCTGAAATTCATAAATTATGGATATCAAAGATGTTCTGGGTAAGTCAAAATATTATATAAATTATATATTAAATACTAACATCATTTGCATGACAATCACTAACTGAGATGCAAGATAGCACTTTTACGTTTGTATTACTTGTTTCAGTTACGTCGATTTCTGATGGCAAATATTATGAAATATTAGACCGTTGGATGTTGATATTGACCGATCAGAATCAAGTAGCCTTTCCCCTAGTTTAGTGTTTAAAGGGTTAGTTCACCCAAAAATGAAAATTACCCCATGATTTACTCACCCTCAAGTCATCCTGTATATGACATTCTTCTTTCAGACGAATAAAATCGGAGTTATATAAAAAAAGTCCTGGCTAATCCAAGCATTATGATGGCTTGGAATCATAATTGAATTGTTGTCTCGTTCATGAAGTCCATAAAAGTGCATCTATCCATCATATAACTGCTCCACACGACTCCGGGGAAGAATCCTCCGCCATTTCTCTTAAAAAATTCTCGTTTTAGTCTTTTAGACTGGTGTTTTTTTTTTTTTTTTGCTTTATCCTATGCGCTTCTGCGTTCGTCAGTATGCATGCGTTAAGGGTCAAGGGTTATCGCCGTAAATCGATGCATATGGCAATCTGCCAGAAGTTAGTTATTTTAGTCTATAAAGTTTGAAATATGGATATTTTGCTTATACAAACATGCCACTTCGCTTCAGAAGGCCTTTATTAAAGGTCCCGTTCTTCGTGATCCCATTGTTCAAACTTTAGTTAGTGTGTAATGTTGCTGTTAGAGCATAAATAATACCTGTAAAATTATAAAGCTCAAAGTTCAATGCCAAGCGAGATATTTTATTTAACAGAAGTTCCCTTTCAAAGCCTACAGCGAACGGCTGGCTTGGACTACATCCTGGTACTTCCTTCATAAATGACGTCAGTAGAACAGACTAACCTCCGCCCACAAGAATATGCGAAAAAAGGGGGCGTGGTCTTGTTGCTGTCCCACGTGGAGAAGAGGACGTGTCGCGTGGAGAAAAGGAAGTGCTGCGTTTCAGAGTCAAATCACCTTTGTTTGGCTTTCCCAGGGACGCTGTAGAGATCATTGAGCGCATAGCCGCATACATCTCCCGTTAAGAGGCGTGACCTTTCCGTACAACTTGCGCTAAGCTGCTGTCGAATCATAACACAGGAACCGTGCTACGTTCGCTAAGCTGCTGTCGAATCACAACACGGGAACCGCTGGCACAATCAGAACTCGTTACGTATTTCTGAAGGAGGGACTTCATAGAATAAAGGAACTCATCAGCCCGTTTTTAGGACAGTGAAAACAGCGGTATACAGATAAGTAAATTGTGTGAAAAATACTGTGTTTTTTTACACGCGAAACATGAACACATGTTATATTGCACACTGTAAACACAATCAAAGCTTCAAAAACACACGAAGAACGGGACCTTTAACCCCCTGGAGCTGTGTGGAGCAATTATATGATGGATAGATGCACTTTTATGGACTTCATAAACGAGACAACAATTCACTGCCATCATAATGCTTGGAGGAGCCAGGACTTTTTTTAATATAACTCTGATTGTATTCGTCTGAAAGAAAAATGTCATGCCTAGGATGACTTGAGGGTGAGTAAATCATGGGCTAATTTTCATTTTTTGGGTGAACTAACCCTTTAATGTGCTAGCTAAAATGATGAGGAAAGGTCGTGTGACTCCATTTGGAAGAATATTTAAAGCCACAGTGACCCTGAAAACATGACCTCTTATATTTATACTCTCACATCTTTAGAGAACAGATCAGGATGCAAGAGGAGCAAAACATCCATGTGGATTTTTAATGGTCTGTTGCGAAGGTGGTAAAATCCAATCAGCCATTAAACTACCAAACTCCTGCTTCTGAGCACAGGAGAAAGAGACTTAAGGTTTTTTTCCCCCGTCAAGTCATAAAAGTTCAGGGAACAGGGAATCAATCAGCGGTATCAGTTAGCCGCCTTCCAAAGATCTTGGACAATCAACTAAATATCTTAATGACTTTGGATTTGCACATTACAGTTTTATCATAACTGCCTAAGCTACTCAGACAAAGATTTACACCCATTATCTGAATAATACCCTTAATTAGTGTGTTCATTATATCCTCCCACACAAAGCCAGAGACACAGACACCTCTGGATTACCTACTTAATCTGATGATGCAATGTCATTTTCCCACTCACTCCAACCAGCGCCAAATGTTTGTCACAATTAGGCGGAAAATACATAATCCTCGCAAATGCTCTAAGAACATCACACCAGACATGGAGCTCAAATCTGAATGCTCAGACCATAGAAAGGACACAAGCACAACCCCATTCAAATCTCACACCCGTGTGAAAAATATATGTAATTCTGCATTTTTGTTGCAATAATGGACGTACCCGCTGGGCTTCAAAGTTATGCATATTAAAACAACTACCTAATAAAAATGAGGGAGCCATCGGCCCTAGCTGTGAGAGAAAGAGAGCAAGAGAAGTATTATTATTAATAATATATTCAGTTGCGTAACATTGAGTATACTGTATATGGATGGAACCTATATTCATTTAGCTATGATATTTGCTTAAAAAAAGTTTACAAAAACTCATATTTACATTTAAAGGTACACTCTAAAAAATGCTAGGTTAAAAGTTGGGTTGAAAATGGACTAACCCAGCGATTGGGTTGTTTTAAGCAAACATTTAACCCAACCGCTGGGTTAAAACAACCCATTTGCTGGGTTAGTCCATTTTCAACCCAACTTGGGTTATTTTTAACCCAGCATTTTTTAGAGTGTAACACTTTAGAACACTGTTCTGTCATTAATGAGTAACAACACAGAAACAAATGAGTAACGCACTATTAACATTCCAGTAACTACTATTAATAAGAAACTCTGATTAACAAATTAGTAAGTAATAGCGCTCAGTTGAATGGTAGTTCACTATTACACTCTAAAAAATGCTGGGTTAAAAAAACATAAGTTGGGTTGAAAATGGACAAACCCAGCAATTGGGTTGTTTTAACCCAGCGATTGGGTTAAATGTTTGCTGGGCTTGTCCATTTTCAACCCAACTTGGGTTGTTTTTAACCCAGCATTTTTTAGAGCGTTGCGAATCAATAACTACTATTTTTTTTAATAGCTCCCATGCAGGGCTACTAAGAACTATACAGGTTCATAATTAATGTGAATAATGCATAAGATACTTCATTAACGCAAGAATTACCAAATCCTTCAGAAGGAATTACTAATGATTTGGATCAGTATTCTAAAGTGAAAAGCATGATTCCCTAATAATAACTGAAGTCATTGTAAGCTTTTGAGGTTTTTGTAAGGCTCAAGTGTTACTATACATTCTTCAGAAGGAATTACGAATTATTTGGATCGGTATTCTGAAGAGAAGATCATGGTAACCTACTAGTAATGACTCAAATGTTACCAAACCCATCGGAAAGAATTACTTTCCTAAAAACCTACAAAAACCTCAAACGCTTACAATGACTTCAGTCATTTTAGGGAGTTATCGTGTTTTTCACTTTAGAATACTGATCCAAATAATTAGTAATTCCTAAAGGATTTGGTATACTTGAGTCATTACTAGTGGGTTACCATGACCTTCACTTCACAGAATTCATTATTTCTGTATTATTCACATTAATTATGAACCTGTAATATAGTAGTTCTTAGTAGTCCTCTGGGAGGTATGAAAAAAATAGTAGTTACTGATTAGCTAATAGTGAACTACCACATTCAGAAGCACTATTACTAACTCATTTGTTAATCAGACTTTCTTGTTAGTTACTATAGTGTTGCTTATATGACTGAACAGAACAGTATTCGAAAGTGTTACCCATTTAAAATGTATGTAAATATAAAATTAGCAATTGTGCTTGCCGAGATCTTGAATCAGATTTTTTTTTAATCGTGTTTAACTCTTAAGATTCACTTTCACACTATAATATAATAGAAACAGGTGGTTTCTTTAGGCTGCTACTGCAGGGTTTGATCTAATGACACATGTGATGAGACAGTGTTTCTGCCGCATGTATGTGTGACACGGTGTGTTTGGGGTGCTGTTGACCCCAGTTTTGCTGTGCACAGTGGGGGCCTTAATACAGAGAGCTGAACTGCCCCTCTTTTATAAGGAGCATAATAGCCATTCGCTCACAGCTGACCAACACTATCAAAGGGAGAGGAGGCATGTGGGATTACAGATTTAACGAGCCCTTTGTGCAGACTAATTACATGTGAATGAGGGTCTGTAGGAGCTCATCTACCCCTTGTATCTACCACAGGTGAACCCCAAACAAACCCCCTATACACACACACACACACGTTCAAACTCAAAGTCTATATGTCACAGACAGAAAATGCGACACAACGTAAATGCGATATATAATGAAATAAATTGCAATTTTTTCAGTGCACTTTATTTTAAATGTTATAAAACAATAACAAATAAGCAATAAGAACAAAATAAGACGTTTGTTCCTGTATTATAATGCACTTTCTATCATAAAACTTTCTCCACTCTAAAAAATGCTGGGTTAAAAACAACCCAAGTTGGGTTGAAAATGGACTAGCCCAGTGATTGGGTTGTTTTAAGCAAACATTTAACCCAATCGCTGGGTTAAAACAACCCAATTGCTGGGCTTGTCCATTTTCAACCCAACTTGGGTTGTTTTTAACCCAGCATTTTTTAGAGTGTAATAACAATTTATAGAAATATGGTTAACACTTTACCATAAGGTTTCATTTGTTAACATTAGTTATCATGAACTAACAACGAACAATTCTTCTACAGCATTTATTCATCTTAGTTCATGGTCATTTCATCATTTACTAATACATTATTAAAATCAAAAGTTTATTAACATTAGTTAATGCACTGTGTGATAACATGAACAAACCACGATTAACAAAGATTAATAAACAATGTAATGTTAACAAATGAGGCTTTATTGTAATGTGTTACCGAAATATGTTTTATAGTAAAGATTTTACCAGTATGCATATATTTTTGTATATTTGGAAAACTGTATTCTTTATTTAAATTTTTCCTTTTTTACTATATTATATTATTATTATTATTATTATTATTATACTTAATTGTATTTTTCCCCCTTCTTTTTATTATTGTCATATTCTTCATAGTCTTTTTATTATTGCTGTTGCACTAGGGAGAAGAATTTGTATGCATGTAATATGAGGAAAATATAAAAGAACATTGAATATTTTATAAATATTGAACACTATAAATACACACACACACACACACATATTATGCAATAGATTAGCAAATAAAAAGTGCTTTTAATTGTTTTTATATTTTCACACATAGGCTATTCATAATGTACATCAACTACCAAACTGTAAATAATGATATAATGTCTGTTAAGGACACTCAGTGTTAACAGAGTGTTCTGTTCGTGCTATATGAAAAAGAAAAAGAATAAAAAGAAAAATCCCCATGATGATTATGTTTTGAATTGGAACATTTAGTTACTCAACAGTCCTATCTAATTAAGCCATGAGAAATTAAATAACTCCAGCACAGGGTCGATATAATTACAGCTAATTTATTGCTCAGATTATTCACCATTAATTCTTATTCTCTGAAACACCGATTGGAGGAACTATACCAGAGAGATAACTGTTTAATAATAGTAAACGCTGGGCCTTTTCGTCCCTGTAACGGGTCTAGCATCGTTTATGTGTTATTAGGATGTGTAATTGAACAGCCCATAGTTTGCATATTACTTTATTAAGCTAATGTGTTTTCTGCTTGGCCGTGCACGACTGTGTTAAAGCTTCTGAATCTTAAAATTACAACTCAATTAACACGACCGCTCACCAAAACTCATGAGCATTTGGCAATCTACACTCCATGTTTTTTTGGGAATATCTTTTAGATGCTTTCATTGAAAAGATGGAGATGCATTACAAGGGAGTGTAAAAAATGTGTCCAGAGAAGTGTGTGTGGGTGCATGTTTACAAAAGGCTGTGGCTGGGGTGGAGGTAGAGTCTGCCATTCACCTCTCACTGGCCCGGTGGCCCTGCGGCCCTGCGATGCCCTGCATGCGCTTTTCAGGCTTTGAAATGGGCTTTATGTGCGCAAGGAGAGAGAGAGAAAAGGCTCGAGCAGCTGTGACGTGGGCGGCGTTGTTTCATTCACCTCTCGCCATGGCAACGGACAGGGGCCCGAGAAATATGCCCCCTCCTTGAGCCATGCGAAAGACACAGAGAGACTCTGAAATCCCATCAGAACATAGAGTGCAGTTATTTCAACCATGAAAATAAAATACAAACAACTCAAATACAAAACAAATCTAATTATTATTATTATTATATAATTTATGTCTATAAATTCCTGAATAATTATGTATGCCCAGACACCTATTTAATCTCCATATGCACTGTAAACATTTGATTTTGAACTTCATTGAACTCTATTATTGTCATGATTTGGTTGTGCTCATAAAACTAGGTTGAGAACTTGTTCAAATTTCAGTTTTAACTGAACTTAAATTTTTTAAGTTTAAGTTTTTTAAAAGTTAAAGCTCACTGCACCTTTTCAACCATTTTGAATTCATTACTGATGTCGAAAATGAAATTGAAACTCATAAACTTAAATTGCATGAACAGAAGTTTAAAAGGATGGGATGATGATGATGACGATGGCATTTTACATTTATGAATTCTGAAGTTGATTCTTTCTTTTTCAATATGAAATATCTTATGCACTCACGTCTTTTTATGAATTTTTATCGTTGAAAAGTATATTGTTTTATTCACTTATTTTAACGAAATATAAGATATAAATATATAAAACACGTTATTTACCTTTTTCTTTGTTTACTTGAAATATATACACAAAATATAGACAGGTATACTAATGTAAAATTGTTTTCATTTTCTATTTTTCACGACTAATTCAAAAAAGCCCTTGTTGTACAAAACACTAATAAAATAACCAATAATAACGAATGCACGTCAGAATTAATTATTCTGTTCTATTGGCATGACTATCCTATAAATAACAGCAAAATAATTACTTTGCAGCGTCATAATAATTTTGAACTGAAACATTTAAACTTAATGAAAAACTTATTGAAAGCCAGGCTGGATACCTTTGGAGCCCATTGCGCCCTGTCACTGCTGATCCTCTGTGCTTGTTTTCAGGAGAGCGCAATGGGATGGGGGTTCTGTGTCGAATCTACTGCGACCAATGAACGCGCCGCTGCCACATCTGTCAAGCGGTCCTGACCAATAGACAGCAGCGCGAGGCGGATCTCAGGTGCGCGCCTCTGCGTCCTCGCGGCTCTGGCGCGCTGGGGAGCCGCCTGTGGCACAGAGTAGCTGTGGAAACTATGGCGACCGCGGCGTCCAACCACTACAGCATCCTCACGTCCAGCTCGGAGCCCGGCAGCATGCAGCAGACGCCGCCGCCGGCCTACAGGGACGCGCACAGCCTTCTGCAGAGCGAGTACACCACCCTGCAGAGCAGCGGGAGCACGCTCGGCCACGCGCACCAGTGGCTGACGGCGGCGCTGTCTCACGGGGGAGAGGGGTCGCCGTGGCCCGCCAGCCCGCTGGGCGAGCAGGACATTAAGCCGGTGGAGGAGCTGCAGCATTCGCCGAGGCAAGCGCATCTGGTGCAGCAGAGCCAGCATCACGAGGCAGGCGTTTGGCGCGCGACCACCACCGCGCATATGCCGAGCATGAGCACCTCCAACGGGCAAAGCCTGATCTACTCTCAGCCCGGTTACGGCGAGCCTGGGATGCACCACGAGGACCACCACAGCCCGCATCTGAGCGAGCACGGCCACCCGCAAAGCCTGCACTCGGACGAGGACACGCCGACCTCGGACGACCTGGAGCAGTTCGCCAAGCAGTTCAAGCAGCGCCGGATCAAGTTGGGCTTCACGCAGGCGGACGTGGGGCTCGCGCTGGGCACCCTCTACGGCAACGTTTTCTCCCAGACTACCATCTGCAGGTTCGAGGCGCTCCAACTGAGCTTCAAGAACATGTGCAAACTCAAGCCCCTGCTCAACAAATGGCTGGAGGAGGCGGACTCCACCTCGGGAAGCCCGACCAGCCTGGATAAGATCGCCGCACAGGGAAGGAAGAGGAAAAAGCGGACCTCCATCGAGGTGAGTGTCAAAGGGGCCCTGGAGAGTCATTTCCTCAAGTGTCCGAAACCCGGGGCGTCGGAGATCAACTCGCTGGCGGACAGCCTGCAGCTAGAGAAGGAAGTGGTGCGGGTCTGGTTCTGCAACCGGCGGCAGAAGGAGAAGCGAATGACGCCCCAAAACGGACCGATGGCCGGGAACGAGGATGTGTACGGGGACGCTTCGCCTCACCACGGGGCGCAGACACCTGTTCCGTGAGAAAGGGGCGGCTTGATATATAATAATCGACTGTCTCTTTGTCCCGGCCACAAGCCCGTTCGGGGCGGACCGACGGTGATGAAGCGTCTCTGTGTGTGGCACCTCCGAGGGCGCGGAGCGCGCGTGGTTGCGCGAACAATATACGGGCACGGGCGCGAGAAAACACGCTCTGGCAAAACCGAGGCGTTACGCGCCGCGACTGAACTTAAAGAGGGAACGTAAATATACTTTTATTTAAGAGATTTCTTTTTCAAGTCCGGGGATCTGTGAAAGCATCATATCACTTCCAACCGAAAGCTGTGAAAAAGGCGTCAGGGGCGCGCCATCTTCCCCTCATGACCACAAAAGGTTTATTCCTGATTGAAATGAATCCGGTGCAATGTCTGCTATTCATTCTCGTACAAATAATAATGGCAAATGCTACATTATTATTATTATTATTATTATTATTATTATTATTATTATTATATATTCATGATCACAAAATATTCATTACTGATTCAAATGTATCTGCTATTCATTCACCTTCTTATATAAATGGCAATAGTAATGATAATAATTAATAATAATAATAATAAGTAAATAGCTCTAAATTATTTAGCCAAAATAAAATGATTCAAATTATACTAATACACAAAAACAAACAACAACAACAATAATAATAATACTTTTTATTATTATTATCATTATTATTTATATTATGTAGGCTATTATGTACATATTAACATATGTACAAGTATCACTGTAAATGTGACCAATTCTCTAAAAGTCTAATTTCGGTCACAACAAAGGCTGCCAAGTGCTGCTGCTGTATGCTGTTCACTGGCAAAGCAGCCCGATTTCATGCAGATCACGGATTCACACTGCTGGTGCAAAACAGAGGCCTGAGGAAACATTAAAACCCTTCCCCAGAACCGCACAGCGCTGTGGATCACATCGAAATGCCTATTCACAAATTAAATTAAATGATACAAGCTCTATGTAATTAACCACTAAATTGGGTTTTTCTTGACATTTTGATTGGATTTCTATAAGCATCCACCAAAAGCGTCCGTGATTTGAGACGGTGGCTTTTCATTTTAAATAAATTTTTGTCTGATTTATGAAATCTAAAAGAATCCCAAATAGAGTCGTATATTCTGATATTTCACATCACGGATAAAAAACAAACCAAGCTTTTATTTAATTTCATTCATTTGTCAGGGGACGCATGGCGTATAAATATCAAGATTTAAAAACAATTACAAGGACAATATAATTATAATAATAATAATAATGTGAGGCCAGTGTTTCTTGCCCAATTTTTACTATAGTAACATTGTGTGATTTTGTGCGTCAGCTAAATGTATAAGCCTCAACATGTTTGTATATGTTTGTGTTTCTTGTTTATCCCAAATTTATCTCTCTCTTTTTTTAACGAGAAATACACCAGCTGTGTTACAATTACTTGATGGCCTGCATCGAAAAACAAGGACATTGTGCGTGGATTTTTAATTTTCTATGGCTCTGTGAATACTTGTATATTTGTGCACTTAACCTGGCACTGCCAAAGCACAAGCTGTCAGTGTGCCCTATTGAGGCCAGTAACGTCTTTGGTTTTGACAGAAAAATTGCACAGTTTTTAAAAGCCTTTTGTCATTAAATGAATACATTTTTATATAAAGAAGTGCCTCTCATGAATCTATATGCCCCGTGCATGAAGATCCTCAAGACACATTATTTGAGCATCAAGGCTTAGCCTCGGGATGAGATGATGCTGTAGATCCACTGCAGCCCGCTGCAATTCCTACGCTTCGATTTCTACGTGACCATGGAGGCAAATGTTTGCCATTTCACTCGTAATGAAGACGGATTAGACGGGTTCAAACGAGAGAACGGAGACGTGTGTGAATATTTTATGCTCTGGATATAAATATGCCTATTTTTAATATTCCAAATCATTCCAAATGTAAATAGAAACGAAAAATACTAATAATAATAGAACATCAGTGATCTATATGCTAAAATAATTGAGCTTTTAAACGATAAAATATGTAGTTTTAATTTGTCGGTCTTTCCAAATATCATCGCGGCCATTATAAAATCCATTTACTGCTTCACCAATGAACAATTTTAGGAAAACGAGCAAAATGTATTTATTTGTGGCCTGTTTACTGTGTGTTTATAATGACGAGTGAATCTCAAGGCCTTGGAGATTTCGACTGCCTTGAAAAACCCGCATTTGTGCGTGTGTGTGTGTGTATGCGCGCGCGCGCGTGTACCTACTTAATATTCTGGCGACAAATTTGTGCACAGAAGTGAGCTAAATCTGACAATAACTCCCAGTACCTAATTTTGGGGATGTCCTCGTTTGTAAAAACGCCAAAAAATCTAAACAAATGTATTTGATTTATTTGAGCCTATTATTAGGCTATTATTATTGTAAAAACGCAGAACATTTTCTGGTAGGGTTAGGGTTAGTGTGTGGGTTATGGCTAGGTTATACTTATAACTAGCTGCATATAAAAACAATAGAAATCTATGGAATGTGCCCATTCTGACGTAAACGCGCGCGTGTGTGAGCGCGCGCCTCCTCTCCACTGCGAGCATGTGCTGTGAGCGCCATCTATTGACAAAATATGTTGGAGCAATTCTTAGTGAAATGGAGATACTACAGTTGAACTATTTTCTTGATCTGCTTAGTCAAATTTACAGGTATAAAGTCGTGAAATATGAACGTGGCGATGTATTTTGTAAATATACCGTTTTTAGTCACTCGTCGTGCCTGTGTGTTGTCAGTGCAGATTGTAGCCTGAAGATTTGTACGGTTATAACATGCTAAACCCCTTAAAGAGATAGTTCATCCAAAAATAAAAATTCTGTTATCATTTACTCACCCTCAAGTTGTTCTAAACCTGTATGAGTTACCTTCTTCTGTTTGACACAGATTGTTGGTTACAAAATAAAGGCTCTTTATTGGCATCTGTGGTTCCACGAAGAACCTGAAACATTAATTTGGGGGAACCGAAAAGGGTTCTTCTATGGCATTGATGCTAAAACTCGTGTGGGACCTTTATTTTTAAGAGTGTACCAGGGCAATTCCGCGGAAAACTGTCACATCCATAACACCAACACAATGCCATGGTATTTAGTTGGCGTTATGGATGTGACATTTTTGCGTGGAATTACCCACCAAACAATTTCTGGTCCCCAAGAAAATGGGGACCAGCAACTATCTGGTTACCAACATTCTTCAAAATATCTTCTTTTCTGTTCAACAGAACAAAGAAACGTATACAGGTTTAGAACAACTCGAGGGGTAAATATATTGAAATTCTCTTTTTTTGTGTAAACTAAATGTATATTGGTTGTGAAATTTTGATAGTGACCATAAGTTTTTCATGAGAAGCATTTTTGAGAAAAGTTGGAAAGTTCTTGTACTATATGGTGGCACTTAAAAAACTTTGGATCAATCACTCTGGATTGCTTAAGGCTGAATATCAACTTAAAGAAACTCTTAAGTTGGATTTTATTTCTGCCTTCGAACACACCACTGCAAATTAGAGACACCTGTATCATTTATAATAATTTAGCTTTAATTTAACTGATAAGCACCCCCCATGTGTGCCACACTATATTAATGATTTAAATAGTTGTTTGTACATAAGGAAAGAAATAAGAGTTTAAAAACCTTGTATCAGTAAAGAAGATTTTAAAGAATGGACTGTAATCAGAAAACAACCATACAACCAGGAGCGTTTAATTTAATACAGCTATATTTCATGAAATATTTTGGGTATCTTTAACAATTTTGGTTCCTTATGTTACAGTGATCATTCATGTACACAACCCCTCCCTCCCCAATATGATCTAGCCCATAATAAATCCATAAATCCACCAGGGCCATGATACACACAACACAGACTCTGCAGTATGGCTCTAAAATCAGCACACACACCTGTGAGAAAACACATGAGAGATTTGAACGTTTACCTTTGCCTTTCCAACATTATTCCTTCTGTTGGTTGCCAAATTTCCATCACATTTGGCATACAAGTAGAGTATTGAGTCTTGTGAGGTGAATAACAAGATTGTCATGAATGGATGATAAAAATAAAGCTCAACAAGGAAGCAAGTTTTTGAAGACTAGCCTTGAAAAGTGAACATTGTCTGAAATCCATTCAATATAATCTAACATAAAACACAGCTCACAGAGCAAATCTTTGCAACTAAAACTAGATATGCAAGAAAAAAAATAAACTTATTAAAAGTCAACAATAAGTCATTTGTGATACGTTAAAAATATAAAATCAATATCATAAGCGATAAATAAAAAAGTGGTCAAGTGGTTCAGGATAACTCACAAAATGTATATATATATATATATATATATATATGTTTGTTTATAGAAAAAGGCACAATCTTAAATCAAGAAAAATACAAACAAACAAGCGAACAAACATCTTAAGAAAGAATATGATGGTTTTAATCAGACTGGCTGCCCTTATTAAAAATAAATAATGGCATGCAACCCCTTTTCAAACAGTAGGCCTACCCTTTTTCTAATAAAGCACCAGTTAATGAACCAGATGTGTGTAGATATAAAAATGGTTTCTCACACATTTCCTAATAATTTTTGGCGAATTTGTAGCGTTTGAACAAACATCAGATATACATTTGCATTTAAAAGGCGTAAAGATGTCGAGACACTTTCTATTCTTTCTTAGAAGAGCTCGATAGACAGCGTCTTAATGCAGGATTACGTTCAAGATATTAGGGCATTTGTGGTAACAGGAAGGATGTGTGTATGGCACAGCAAGATACAGATTATATCTCACTACAGAACAGAGAATAAAACATAAATCTCTCGTCTTGTGTCATTGGGTGTGCTTCAGCCCCTGGGAGATCATTCCTGCGAGTGTGTGTGTAACGATGACTCAGTGACTCACTCATGCAGCAGATGAACTAACACACACACACACACATACACACACACTCACACTGGCATCAGCTGTCTCCATCTGTATTGTGTTATGTTCCTCCCTTCTGTAACCGCTGCATATATTACCGGGGTATACTCTTCTAACGTTATTCTATTCTTCTCCAGTGTTTTCTGTCATGTCAATGTAACGTTAAGTCACGATTCAGTTCACATGGGGCGCTATTGCACAATCACCCATATCCGAAGTGTTTGCTGATCGACAAACACAAATTATGTTTTTACCTACACATTCAGAACAGCTGCATACACATATGACAGTCTCATGATACACATTAATATGGTTATGCTGCGTAACAAACTTCCGTATTCTGTAAAACAGGTATCCGGTTAAGGTCTTTTATATGTGCTGTTTTACTCAAGATGCCTTCAAAAGAGCGTCCATCACCTATGCAGATTATTAGGCTACCTACACGTTTTTCCCCCTTCTAACATTCGGATATTAAAAATTAATAAAACGTCAACAATAAAAAACAACTAGCCAGGTTAGCCAATTACCTTAAAAGTCCATAGATAACGCCATCAGTTCATGCTGTTTTTTTTTTTTTTACACTTTCTCTGATAAGCGGATGCAATGAGACCTATTTTCCTGTTTGTTTATATGATAAACTTTAAAAAATAAGATTCAAAATCTGCATTTTGTAACTGAACACAGACTGCAAATCCCAAATAAATTAATTTGATCCATTTTATATTCACCACATTTGTTACTACCGGCTATGAATAATTCACACCAAAAAAACTGACGTTTAACATTACGTCATGTCGACATAATACAGAAGTTGTACTTGTAATTGTCTTTTCTTCCCTATTGTGACCTATATCTGAATATAGAAAAATTTAGGGATTTGTCCATGGCGAATTGATTGAATGGTTGTGGTTTTCTATTGGTCAATCTCGCGTGAGTGACAGGTTACCCCGCCCTCGCGCCAGTAAACACATGGGGAAGAGAAGACTTGTTGCTGCAAGAGGAGGGGAAGTTATTTTGATTAAAGATTATGAGGGCCCATGAATAAAAGAAGTAGGCCTAATTATATGGTTAGGATAAACACTGCATTCCATAAAAATAATTGTTAGTTTTGATTTCGTGGTGACTTTAAATATGCACAAACACAAATGATATGTGAGAGCTGCAGTGGTGGGGAAGATTTAATCTGATCCTCACATAGAGCTACACTATACCTTCAGAAGACTTGAAATAAAGCGCACATAGAGCGCTTTTATTGTACTTTTAGGGGGGGGGGGGGGGGGGGGGTTGGATCTTGACCCTGGTCACTATATATTTTAATTACATGAAAAAACACAAACTTTGTTTCAAATGTCTATGTTATACGGTTCATTTGATCATTTTCCTTTTTTTGGGTGAATTGTTCATGATTGCTGCGATGGTTTGAGAACATATAAAAACATTAGCTGATTTCTGATCACACATCACAATAATCTGGACATGAATTTTAGATGGACTATGAAATGTTGTGATGCCTAAATTAGTCGAGGTGTTTCACGTAATACGTATCTACACATTTCAATCATCAGCTAAAATCCTTCTTTCTGTCTGACTACCAGTATAATAATAAATCCCAGGATGTAAGAAATGCCGTTTAGCTACAAACACACACATGGTAAGTGGGAGGTGGTCACATGGGATGATGTCATTCTGATGATTCCGAGCACTGTGATGATGTCACACTGCGGGAGGAGTGATTCAGCTGAAGCGTCATTCACTCCTTTTTATTTTCGCTCCATCCATTTTTATAATTCTGTCCTTTCTTCCTGTTGATCTGGATTCTCTCTGGCCTGGCCTGGCCTTTCCCTGTTTAATAAAATCCTCTCTTTTGTCAAATAAAAATTGTCAGAATCTGCTTTATTGCCATTCCTCGCTCAGAGTCGCCACATCACCACGATAACATCTTCATTTGACCAGCCCTTCCCCTGCTAAAGGGCTTGTGGGAGAACAAAGGGGCAGGGCCCGTGCAGATATATCATAAAAGGGGTGTGTTTATCACTTCAACTGCTCCATTTCCGAGCATTCTGTGTCCATGTCAGAATCGAACAGAGAGCGTCCGGTGATGTCGCTGTCCGGCGACGGTGTGTTGTGGTGCGACAGAGTGCTGTCTTGCTCCTGGAAGCTGTCACCGCGCGAGTAGAGACCCAAATCCGGAAGCTGGGAAGGAGAATCCGGCTCCTCGCTCAGTCCGTCGTAGTAAAGGTCGTCGACATCCACAAACCACTCCGGCCAGAATTTCCGACGGATTCGCTCACAGTACATGGCCAAGTTGATGAACTCACCTGTGCCAAAGGAACAGCTTCAGTCAGTTCATACGCTCAAAACACACAAATGTTTATGTGATGGTATTCCCATACAAAAAAAGCCCGAGTTATTGAACTCACCTTTGATTAACTGTTCCGGACGCGTTCCAGGGAGAGTCCACATGGCCTGAGCAAGATGACCAAATACAGCAGCATCTACTGTGGAAAGCTTCGGGCCCATTAGGTACTTTTTATTGCCTGTGCAAGAAATTATTATTAAATTGAATAATATACGCTTTTCCGTTTTTAGTAGTACATTGTACATGTAAACATACCCTTACTGTGTTTTCTAGTTGGTTGATATGATATTCTGGTCTCTACACATGGCTCAGGCCATTTTTGGTTCATTTAGTACAAAAATGATTGTCTATACCACACATTTTGAGCAATAGTAAATCACCCCTAATGAACAAAGCTTGACATTTCCACTCTTAAAGGAACATGCCTTTGTGTGACTTTAGCTTATTCACCGTATCCCCCAGAGTTAGATAAGTCCATACATACCATTCTCATCTCCGTGCGTGCCATAACTCTGTCTGACGCACCCACCGCTAGCCTAGCTTAGCACAAAGACTGAAGGTAAATGGCTCCAGCTAGCCTACTGCTCAATAAGTGACAAAATAATGCCAACATTTTCCTATTTACATGTGTTACATTGTGTACTAAGCAGTCCTTCCAGAAAAATGTGGCTTTTTTTGTGATTGTTGCGGGCAAAAATCCTTGATTATGCGGCAAGTTTTCTTAAAAAATGCAATGGAAAATGCGGGATATTTATGCAATTTTATGCGATAAAACTTGCAAAAACTGCGGTTTGATGAAAAAGAGAAAAAAAGCGAATATTTTTAAAAGAATATTTAAGTTCTCATCTTGTTTTATTGAAGACCTTAATAAACACATGGCTCAATTTGGACCGATTTCAAAACAATGCATCATGAAGCTTCGAAGCGTTATGAATCAGTGAGTCGATTCATGATTCGGTTCGCGTGTCAAACTGCTGAAATACGTGACTTTGGCGATCCGAACTGCTGAATCGACTCACTGATTCATAACGCTTCGGAGCTTCATGATGCTGTTTTTTGAAATCGGTCAACACAGCAGGAAACTGCTTTGCGCTGTCTTTTGCTGTTATTTTTGTTGGCAAATGGGAATTTGCGTGCTTCATCATGGTTTCACTGATATCTATGGTTTCACCACGGGGTTTGCAGCTTTTCGATGACGTTCACGTCGGGTAATTACGTCACTTCAAAACGTTCCCATGGCAATAGGGGGAAATGGCGGCTCTTGTGTGAAGTAAACGAACATTTTTCAACTTTCTGCTAATATATATGACTTTTTTGCAACGAAAATGCGGGGATTATGAAATCATGCTAGCCCCGCATATTTTGCACGCGGAAATAGGCAAATTACATGGTGAAAGTGCGGTGTATTTGAAAAAATGCGGCCCCCGCATAAATATGTGGACTTTGGTTGATTATGCATTAATTCATGCCATCGCACAATCGCGTTTTTCTGGAGGGACTGACTAAGACCGAAGGAAAATTAAAAGTTGCGATTTTCTAGACCGATATGGTCACAACACATGTAAATAGGAAAATGTTGGCGTTATTTTGTCACTTATTGAGCAGCTAGCTGGAGCCATTTACCTTCAGTCTTTGTGCTAAGCTAGGCTAGCGGTGGATGCGTCAGTCAGAGTTATGGCACACACAGAGATGAGAAGGGTATGTATGGACTTATCTAACTCTGGGGTGAATAAGCTAAAGTCACAAAAAGTGTTCCTTTAAATATATGAATTATGCTCATATAAAACATCATTATTCACTGGTAGTTGTAAGTATGTAAAAGTAAAAAGTAAAAGTAAAAGTATGATCTGGTTTAAGGATTATGCACTTCAACAAAACATTTTTTAACTTTTGTCTTGTTTTACATAAAAAATATTGGTAACACTTTACAAAGAGGTCTCATTTGTTAACATTAGGTAATGTATTAACTAACAGGAACTAACAATGAGCAATACATTTCTTACAGTTTTTATTAATCTTTGTTAATGTTAGTTAATCAAAAATCCAGCTGTTCATTGTTTGTTCATGTTATTTCACAGTACATTACCTAATGTTAACAAATACAACTTTTGATTTTAATAATGTATTAGTAAAGGATGTAATTCATATTAATAAAGATTAATAAATGCTGTAGATGTATTGTTCATGTTAACTAATGAAACCGTATTGTAAAGTGTTACCCAAATATCTATAAATTCTTAAATCAAGACATTTCTTTTAGAAGGAAAAGTCTGTATTAAGTCTTGTCTTTATGAACAAATTATCAAAATTAAGTGAGTATGTTTGAAGCAAGATATAAGATATGTCAATGTGGTAAGAAAAATAATCTTGCTTTCACTTTGAATTACCCCACAAATCATTCTCAAGTTAATGTGTGTATTGATTTAGCGGTGTTTATGTTTGTACTGGAGAAGAATCAGCAGCATGAAAGCACGACTGAGCACTAGAGGGCAGCACAGATCCATTGCTGCATTATTTTGTAACATTTTTCAAGAGCGCTGAACTCTCCAGATTGATCTAGAACAGGGATGGGCAAACTCGGTCCTGGAGGGCCAGTGTCCTACAGAGATTTGCTCCAATCCTAATCATCAAACATCTAAAAAAGCTAATCAATGTCTTCAGGATTAATAAAAAGCAGGGTTGGAGCTCAACTCTGCAGGACAGTGGCCCTTCCAGCAGTTTGCCTATTTTTGATCTAAAATGATATAGACTAAAATTGCTCTAAATTTCTTTCTAAATCGCCATAATTCTTTCAATAAAGCTCACAAACCATGCCTCAGACATTGAAAACATACCAAGGAGTGTGGCAAGGGTGCGCATGTCTTTCTCCATCAGAGCGTAAACGTCCTCTTTGGAGAAGCGTCCGATCCCGTGCCCGTACATCTCTCTCTTCACGATGCCACCGTTCACCTGACTCAAGATCCACCTGAGCAGGTCACTGAGCGGCCCGTTTGTGGCTAACATCTTCTGCGTCTCCTCCACATTGTCCACCCACTGACAGTACGCTATCGTCCTAAAGCAAAACACACATATTGATTATCAACACATTTTAGTTGTTCAATAACCGAAATCTTACTTAACCCTAAAAGCTTACTGTATCGTATTTGATAGACGCATTTCTAAGGCCTCTAAATTACCAACATGATCAAAACATTGCTGGAAAACCTGCCTTGTTTCGTCTGATTGATAGTTTTTGCTTTTTTAGCAAGTAAAATGCCTTTAAGTATAATTGTAAATATAATTGCCCCTTCATATAATGGAGTATTTTTGCTGTGAAATCACAAAATTAAGAATAACTTCAATATTGTTATTAATATTTCAAGATGAACACTATCTGGAATGAAGCAACTTACTTAAAAAAAAGAAAAAAGAAAAATCATGTTCAAATATGAGAATCAAATGGCTTTTGATGAATGTTTATTTGCATATCTCTCAATCATCATTGTATTGGATTTGCCTTATATGTTTTGACAGCACAATGAAAACAACATCGATTTGACCATAAAACTAAGCTCTTTATGTAAGTAGTCTGCTAAAATGTTATATCGATTTCACACGTTTTTTGCCATATAAATAACATCTGCATATTTTTGAAGTCCTCAAATATGAGGTCCATATTCTCACTATATCATACTATATGAGCCTGATATATCAAATATGATGCTCAACAAAATTAAACTTTTATATATAGTTTGTATAAAAGGTTTTATAAATGAACAATGCGTTTTTTAAAATAGATTTTTCGGACTATTATTTCATATGTCAGGCTTTACAGTGTTAAATAGCCATGTTCAAGTGGGAATCCACCTATAGAATGAAATGTATCTGACCAGAATATAATGAAGACTTGAAGAAGGTTGTTTAAATACCAAACCACGCCGTGGAGGAAAACCAGCTCAGTCTCACCAGTAGAAGTGTTCCTCCACCATTTTGATGATGGCACGTGAGATGGCTTTCTCCTGAGGACTCAGGCTGGAGTTGAGGTTCACGCCGAGCTTCTCCTCCAGGAAGTCGATGATGAACTCAGTCCCGCACACCTGCTCCTTATTATACGCGATCCAAGGCATCTTCCCTTGAGGAGACAGCTTCCCATCGAAATAGTTCTGAGGAGAAAACAGCTTGAAAATCACCAAAACGTCCATCTCTTTTCAGAACATAATCTCAAATTTCAAGTTTCGATACCTGGTAGGGAAGGTCCGCCATGCGCAGGTAGGTTTCTATCTTCAGGCAGAAGGGGGACAGGCTAGGGACTCCAGTTTTGGGCCGGGCAAACTGATGCAGAATGAGGGCGTCTTTAGAGTCCAACTCCTGCTCCTTCCTACAGGGCAGCAAATATATGCACTTAATTCCCTTTAACCAATGCACTTTCACACACACACACAAAAAAAAAATCAGCATCTTCCCTAGCTGGTTTCCTAATCTAGTTGTCTAATAAACCTGGCGCTGTGTACTACAACTGTTGGCCCTTTGTTGAATGCTTTGTTCTTCTTTTGCAAGTCGCTTTGGATAAAAGATCACAGTTCACAGTCACACATATACTAAAACTGTTTATGTTCTCAAAACATGTTCATCAAATCCACAAATGATCAATTTTGTTTCAAAATGCGACCGAAACATCAAGTTCCGAGTTCATTCTTCAGTGTTTTCTATCAGCAAGATTTAGTCGCTGTCCACTTTGCTAGTGCTGAAATCCATGGAAGCATCATAGTCATTACCTTTCTTCAGTTTTGTTCTTTTACGTATGAACTTAAAAACAATTAATCATACTTTATTATATTTGTGTAATGCATGCCTGAATCAATAGCTTGTGTGAATCGAATAGCATGTAACCTGAGAGGTTTTGCTGAGGTTTCTGCAAAGGTCAGAGATGAAGCAAAAGCACAGAATTAAACCCAATCCATGATGTCTGATCACTATAATGACCGGTCACTATTTACACGGTCTCACAAGGGGTCGATAAAGGTCATTCTGTCACATCACAACAACACCGGTAGACATCATCCTCTAGGCCTGCAACCGTGCCCTTGAAAGAGCACACATCAACATGTCAACATTCATGATTTAGACACGGAAATAAATAGCATCCCGTTCTTGCAGTTAGCAGGTATTCATTCGTCCTTCCTCAGCGGAGGATAATGAATGGACTGCACTGTGTTGACTTGTCCAGGATATTAATTTAGTTACTATTGTCTTTCTTAAAGACCCTCTTCATGCCCCTCTCACTCCATCTAAGGGCCATAACAAGACATAGCTGATATATGATAACATGAATAAAACATATTTCACAATTCCTAGATAGATAGATAGATAGATAGATAGATAGATAGATAGATAGATAGATAGATAGATAGATAGATAGATAGATAGATAGATAGATAGATAGATAGATAGATAGATAGATAGATACCTAATGACAAGCAGCTCGTGTAGCAAATATGCAGCGGCGGCGAGCAGCGCGCCCCCGGTGATGTAGAGCGTTTTCCTCAACAAGGAGTCGGATCCTAACGCAGACATGATCCCTCCGTACTCCTGCAGAGGGTAGGCGATGATGTACCCATACAACGAAAAATGCTCCTCGGAGCCGCACAAACCGAGCGAGAAGCTCTTGTTCCGGCCCAGTTCAAGCGCGCAGGAGCGGCTCCAGGCGAACCCGACGCGCCAGTACATCCTCTCTCTCCTCTATCCGCCCTTCGGCCCGGTGTGGGTTTGACAGGGGAGGCTTCATCAGTGCCGCAGGGTGGAGGTGGTGAAGATGCTGCTGTCAGAGGGTCTTAGGACGAGCGGGTGAGGAGCAGCAGCGGGCATGTCGGCTCCTGGTGCTGTCTGTCCGTCCCCGCGAAGGGGTCGACATCAGTCCGCAGCCGCTCGGCTCGCCGCCGCTGTTTACCGCACAGCTGAGCGCGTTGCGTCACCAGGGGCGGGGCTGCTGATGCTGCTAGGGGGCAGCTCCACTCTCATTGGTCAGATCCGCTGCTGTATTTACAGAGTTTGATAACAAACATTTCATAACAGCTCATAACATGAAAGAATAGGTCAGTAATGTTTAAATTCCTTTCCTACAAGAGATAGTGGGTAAAGTAGCTTTGCAACTAACCCCACAGATTAGAAGGAATCAATATATGTTCTATTTACACATATCGTCTAGAAACACGTCTAAACATAAACGTCGAATGTCAAAATACCTAATGATGTCATTGCACTATATAACAAAACAAGCCAACAGCATTCAATTTAAAAGAAAAATTACACTAACCTCAGTTTTAAATATTATGCATATTTATATAAAATTGTATATTTTTAAAACTGAGGTCATCTTTCAGCCACACACACACACAGTGTATATATATGTATATACTACTCATTATATAACTAATATGTTATATAATGATTATATATGTTTAGTTATATAATGATAAAATTATAAAATAAAGCATACATTCAAAATTAAGAGTATTTGGTAGGAAAACTGAAGTGACTTAATACATCCACTGTGTGTGTGTGTGTATATATATATATATATATAGTTCTCTGAAACAAAAAAAAACAACAAAAAAATCTGACAATTTTTTTTAACAGCAGCTTTATTCAATAAGGCTTCCGAGCTCTGTTATAGACAAACATAGAAACAAAATAAAAATGAGATAACACTCCAAGCCCTCTCACATCTTCAAATATATTTACAGGCAAATAATACATACATAGTGCCTCATTTATGCTCAATAAAGACGTGGCAACACTCCTGAAGCACTGTTAAGCATAGGACCACAGTGAGAGATGAAGCAAAAAAACAAATGCCATTGAGAACACAGCTAAACGTCTACTTATTGTGTATGTGATGCTGATGATGGGAACCACACCCAAGACGGAGATCTTCACTGCCTCCATTAATCAATCAATACATTTCTGTCCAAAACCCTCAAGATATTGGCTTGTCCTCCATTAATCGTGATGAACACTGCAGCTACAGACATCAATTCAAAACAACAAAATGAAAGCAAAAGAAACCACATTGAATAATTTTTAAAAGTCAAGGGCTATATGAGGAAAGCATATTTACAAATGCATTTTGGGAGCATATTGTGATCAACTCAACAATCTGTGTCACTTGTGCATTCTAACTCTCATCCGCACGCATGTCAAAGAAAACGCATCCAATCAGGATTTGATTACACAGTACAAGGGTTCAAAAAGATCGCCGTCACATAGCCCTGTGGCCAATCAGTTTACAAACAGCCACTTTGTAGAGAGGACTGATCCGTTTCCCTGAGGAATACAAACTGTGATATGGTCAACGAGAGGCACACATACAAATACATTTGCAATTAAACGCACACACACTCTCTCTCTCTCTCTCTCTCTCTCTCTCTCTCTCTCTCTCTCCGTCGCTCTCAGACACAGAAAATGATCAAGTTTTCTTTATTCCCAAAGAGCATCCGTTGAAAGAAAGCTTCATGGGACTTTTCAAGGAAGTCAGGACTATCGACTTACAAGATATGGGAATCATCATCTCTGTTAAATCAAAGGTTGTGGTGCATTTGTGTCCGTAGCATTCAACACTACAGCCTTAAGCTTGGCAACAAACTCTAAATCAAAGATTCCCTATAGGCGAGCAGTCTGCTTCTCTCCTGCTAGTAGAATGACACGAGTTGCTCTGATTGGTGGAAGGAAGGAGGTGGCATCATTCTATCTGCTCTGATTGGTGGAAGAACCCAGAGAAGAGGAAAGAGAGGACGTGTGTGCCAGGAATCTGTATCCCCACGGTCATAAAACGATGTGCTTGTGAAAAGCAGCATTCAAATGTGCCAAAATGTGCTGTGTTTGCCTCTCCGAATCGCTCTGCCTCAGGTCCTTCACCAGGTGGTGCTCTAGGACTGACTGTAGGAGCTGTTTTGACTCCCGTTTGAGCTCTGGTCAGTCTCGCTGTATTAAGAAGAGCAAGAAAATACAAGTGCAAGAGTGAGATGAGATAAAACAGGTTTAATAAAAGGGCTTTTCCAGTCATTTTCAGTCATTGAAATAAATCTGTAAAATAATCAAATCAAAATAAAGTTTAACAATAATAATTAATGCTTATAATAATAATTAATAATAAAATAATACAATTATTAAAATAAAATATAAATATTATTAATACATTTTTAAAAACAGTTATTTAGAAATGTTTCCTGGGCAACTAACCAAAATAAAATAAGTTTAAAGTACTAAAACAATAAATAAAAATGAAAGCTATACAGAAATATAATAATAAATAACAAATAAATAAAAGCATATTACATAAACAAACTAAAATTCTAAATATTAATTTATAATTTATTAAGTATATAAAGAATATTAATATAAAATAACCATGGGTTAAACAAACATAGTTGACAAAATCTTAACTTCAAAAATGGGAATTTAACTTTTAAGTGTTAAAATATTATACTATAATTATCTAGGATACATTTTCAAGAATTTAAAGGTGCAGTAAGTGGATTCTGAGAAACAGTGTTGATATTTTTCTCTTTTGTAATATTGTCTCACTCTTGCTCACTCGCTCTCTCTCCTCCATCATGAGTGTATACACCCCCTACTGCTGATTGGCTAAAAGTGTGTACTGTGGAATTCGGTCCAATCCACTTTCAACAGTTTTTAACAAGTTCACACTTGCATATAATTTATAGAGAGTAAATTTAAATGCGTATTTGGCGTGCTGTCCAGGGGGAGGGCTTCGAGACTAAAAGTGAACTAAAAGTGTGGAGAAGGGGTGGTGGAGGGATGCTGATAACTGTCAATAAACGGAGGTAGGACTGCTGCATATATATACCTCTGTTGTTGATTAGCTGAGTGCTCTCCACTTGTGTCAATTATCTGAACGTACTTCTCCCAAACCTTGTTAATAAAACATAATTTCTCAGAAATCGCTTACTGCGCCTTTAAGAGTTGCAAAGAACTTCTAGCGATATCTAGCGAATGAGCTCATTTCAAATGAAGAGTAATGAAATTAGCCTGTTTTAACCATTTATTTTTGCAGTGGGGAAATAAATAATAAACAGCCCATGCTATTTCCATATAAATAAAAATGTTTGTGTGATTTTGATAACTGAGGTGTAGATTCATTCACTGAAGTCTGTCGTACCTGTTAGGAGGGGGTTTGGGTTTGGGCACCTTGTTGAGCACAGCGGGCATTTCCTTTCTATCATCAAAGTTCTTCCACTGGTCATAGAGTTTCAGTATCACCCTGATGATCTCCAGGATCTGTTGCAGAAAAGCTCCAATGTTAGTGTACACTCGCAGGGGGATAACGTCCACTGCAAGACAGCACTGCACTTACCTTCTCCATGTCAACAGACAGCTCTGCAAACCACTGCCTGGCATCTTTCTGCTGTACCACACATGCCACATGCAGGCACGCTGGAGAAGGAAGGAGACAGTATCTGTAAGTCCGTCCACCATTATGTGACATAATGTGCTATGCAGCTATTCAGATCAAAAACTTTTGCAAGCATAAGACCTGTCGGACTGAGTGTAGAAAGTTTGTTCTTACCAAGTGCAATCATAAATGGAGGATAAAGCAGACACAGGTCCGTCCTGTATGTGTCATTCACTATCCTCCTACACACACACAGAGACAGAACATTCACATCAGACATTCATGTTCATGTATTCAGTTCATTTTGCAACACGGAAGTATATTTTCTGCGAATACGCAAGACTTCTGATTCTTTAGTCGCTATAGGTAAATAACTAGAAGACCAACAAACTGTATATCAATATAAAGAAGCATAACGGGCTGTTTTTGTGCTGCTTAAAGGGATAAGTTTACCCAAAAATTAAAATTCTGTCATCGTTTACTCACCCTCAAGTTGTTCCAAACCTGTATGAGTTTCTTTGTTCTGCTGAACACACAAGAAGATATTATGAAGAATGTTTGTAACCAAGCAGTTAGAGCAACCATTGACTACCATAGTAGGGGAAAAAATACTATGGTTGTACTATCTGCTTGGTTACAAACATTCTAAGTATTCTGGGTGAGTAAACGATGACAGAATATTCCTTTTGGGTGAACTATCCCTTTAAATAACTGGAAGCGGATGACACATTCTACAAATGGTGGCAAAATGTGCTGTGTTAAAGTCTTACTGGAATATTGCAGTATTATAAATTGTTTATCTGTGCACATTGTTTTTTTAATTCATGTGCCATGTCTTGACTGTTCGAGAAGCCGTTTCACACAGATTTACGTCACAATAGGGAAGAAAAGCCTGACTTAAAAACCAAATAACTTTTTGGAGATGTAGATTTGAATCTCGTACAGCCAATCTGATCAGGGTCGGCAATCTTTGGCATGTGGCTTAATCGCTAACACATGAGCAAACGCGAGAGAGGCGTTTTAAGTTAGAAGACTTAAATAAAAAATATTAAAGTGTTAGAATTAATCTGCACAAGTCAATGAAAGCGCACCGCTCTGACTAACCATTAGCATCACGAGCCGCTGAAAGCTTGACGCAGATGTATCAAACAAGTATGTTTGACTGACAGCGTACTGTTTTTCTGCGGTATAGCACTTATTGCACTTATCTTTGAGGAAAAAAATTCTATACATTTCATTATATTATATATCGATATTCAACTAAGTATATAGAGATCCTATTAAACACAATGACGGTGATGTGCAAACTCTAATTTATTCAAAGTCTAACTGAAACCTGAAAAAAACTTTTGACAACATTTTGAAAAAGTATGGAAAATTGCTTTAGTAACATTTAAGGTTCTGCACTACTTCGATGTTACTAATCAAATAAAGCAAGTTTGTGATTGATCAAGTAATGTTTGATGGTATAGCACAGCCATTTAGATGGCTCTATATCGACAAATAAAGAAAAGTGAACTGTGGTTGTTTATTTCGTCGTGCCATCTGAAGCCACACGCACTCCTCACCAAGCCAGCGGCAGAAGCATGTCCTCCTGACCCATGTCCTGCACATACTGCAGTAATGGCCTGTACGGGTGGTACACGATCAGACAGCAGTCCTAAAATAAAGCAAATCAAACATCCATGAACACACGCTGTGAACAACCACTTAAACATCCTACTGAAGAAGAATCAACACCAACCATGAGCTCCAGTAAGTAGAATTCACACTCCAAGATCTAGAGAAACAAAGAGAGGCATGAGTTCACTGTGAAATCGTAGCACTAGCACGTTACGTGGACTAATTATGATCTTTCCCATTTACGATGATCCATAAACATTCCTCCAGCACTCCAGACAGGCGAGATGTTTCCCTTACAACACTTGACTGGTGGCACGCTAAACAAATAACACTTACCACCAACCCGAGACATGAGCTGCCAAAAACATTTATCACAATAATGAGACTTTCCTACGAAGGTGTCGGGAGGGTGAGGAATGTCACTCCTGATTGGGTGTCAGAAACTTGGTGACACTGAATGCAGATTCATCACCATACACACAATCTCAGACTCTTGGCCAGAGTTTCCAACATATGAATCAGACAGTTACAAGAAGTTATTATCTAGATATCTAGTGATGCTGTCAGATTTCCAAAATCTTGATCTGGAGCAAAGTATTTCTGGTAACACTTTGTGTTACACATTCTACATATAAATTATGCATAATTGCATATAACTAACCCTAAACCAAACCCCATAGTAAGTACATGAAGTTAATTAATCTTACTCAGTACCTGAATGTATAATTGCACTAACAAGGAGACCTTAAAATAAAGCATAATCGTATTTCTTTCAACAGAAACAATTCTCAGTAAGAGACAAACAACCGGGACTGCAATATAAAGGCCATCTGGTACAACTCGCACTCGCTTACATGCCAGAGCAGTGTCTCATGAGTTTTCTGGTGTAGAAAGCACAGAAGTTTGACTCACGTGGTTCATTCTGAAGGGAAACTCCTTTGGAAAGGCATGAGAGAACCTTGTTTTCACTGTTATAAAAAGAGAATAAAAAAATTAATTACTGAAAACACCTTCTATTATATTCGTATGAAATTACTACAGGAGTAAAGACCCACAACACAAATATAACTAATAGACCCTTTTCACATTTCCGGGTTTCTCAGAGCGGAAGTCGTCATAGTTGGGTTAAATATTATAGCTGTGAATGAGAGAATATAGTAAATGTTTTTTTGTGTGCCCATTTGCTCAAATAACAAAAGAAAAACGCCACAATAATGATTTCACAACTTTTAAAAAAAGAGGGAAAAAATAGAGGGAGATTGATAACGGCAGTCAAAAGAGAGAAATATGTATATTTTTAACATCACAACACCCTCATAGCAGCGGTAACTTGTTTTTTGTAATTTGATGCAATACAAAGTATTAGTGTAATAAATGTACATCAATTTTTTAAGAAATTATTAAAATGTACGATATTGATGACCCATAAACACGTCATCACAAGTCTGTGAAAAAGGTCTATATAACTAAATTAGTGTTCACACCAGCGGACGATATTGTTCCGTTTATTAAAAGCTGTTTTGTCATCTGCCACTTTAAATCCTCATATTCTTTAAAGCAGGATGGCTTCTGATTGGCTGTCAATATTTTATCTTTTTTCATTCAAAAAAATCGTTCTGAAAGTGATTCCAACTATATAATTTATCTGTGCCATTACTGTTATAGCTGTGATGCTATTCTTTAATATTTATAACAATTTTTAGAACTTTATCTTTACAGTTAGCATTATAGTTACCATCCTTGGTGGTAAGTCAGCATGCCCAAAATGAATGAATTTGGCGATTATGGCTAAAAACTAATTAATTAAATGCTGATTTATACTTTGTATTAATCTCTAAACATAAGCAAACATATTTTTACAATTCAGCTTTAGAGAACTCAACTTCTAGCAATAATATCTGCTGCAGTTTGAGGAGTTTGTAAAATATGAATCACTTACACACAGACGTTGCTGCTGAAATAAGGCGAGTGTTCGAAACAACACCAAATTCCTGTCGAGCAAAAAAATTCCTGTTGATCAAAATTCAAATCTGATGCATCTTTCAACAGAAATTCCTATATTGAGACAGTGTTTACCTCTACTTTAGAGGCCAGAAACACACATGTAGGGGCCATCAGCACAGGGTCTATGCTCTTCAGAGAGTACCTGAAAAGACGTCAAGAGTGTTCTTCAATCGATCAAAAATACAACGGCCATCATTCTAGATCATGTTTAGCAATCTGTATGGAGGAAATGAAGGCAGTAACCATGGCAATGACCCACTCACCTGGCATAGAAGCGCTTAAAGTAGACAGTTGCTGTGGCGATGACCTGCTGCCTGAGTTTCAAGTGTTCTCCCAATGCTTGAATCACTGCCACAAGATGACAAATTAAACTATGTAAAGTTTTATTCCTATAGACTTTGAATAAACATTGCCTTACACACACACACACACACACACACACACACACACACACATATATATATAGCTAAATAAAATGTACATTAATGCTCTGCTGTTTCCTTAAAGTGAGTTAAGTAAATCATACATTTCTGTATATGCATTTATATGAATATCAAATTGCATATACAGTCTATAAATAGTCACATTCAGAACAGGCCCATATTGACTAGACATTTCAGTTAGACAGGAAGATGATACATAATTTATCTCCAAACCATTGGCAAAAAATATCTGTAGCTTCCAGTACTCTTCCTCTGTAAGGAACTTGAGATCTTTTTGTCTCTCCTTCATCAGATCCTGTTTGTCCAGAACCCACTGCAGACTGGTGAGAACAAGCACATCAAATACTTTCAATTTAGAAATCATAAATGATTACTAGCACACAAATCAACACTGCAGTATATAGATTTAATACACACTTAATGTTAAAGAACAAATACATCAATCATATCCAAACTTCATAAGTAATAAAAACATCCCAATACTGCACTAATTAATTAATATCAAATAAAGGGATTAAAAGAAACGCATGTCTTGCATAACACACATTTATCCAGATTATTCATAAATTAAATTCCTCTGTGGTTTCCTAGAACCACTAGCCAGTTGGCTAAAGCTAATAATCCAGAGATTTATACTGTTCAAACCATAAAAGTCATTGAATCGAGTGTTTATTCTTTATCATGGCATTAACCGAGATTTGGTAAATAGTTCTCTTTAATCAGCCAAATCCATGAATTTTAATGTTTTTATTTCTCTTAGAGCTTCGCAGCACCAGCAACACCTCTTGAAATACCTTTAATGTCCTCGATTTATGTCACAAAACACGTCTCTACTTACTAATGTGAACTCTGCCAGAAGTTCCCTGCCATCTTGAGGTGTTTGAGGTAGATAATAACCCTTAATGTGATGTTAGATTGTGTTTAAATAAAGCGATGCCCTGATTAGATCAGACGAGGAGCGCGACACAAAAAACACTCCGTAGAATTTCAATGTGCAAAAGAAAACTGTCCGGGGAGAAGCAAACTGACGCATCAGTTCCGGACAGATTCCTGCGCGCTTCTAGCTTTACAAATATAATATAATATAATATAATATAATATAATATAATATAATATAATATAATATAATATAATATAATATAATATAATATAATATAATATAATATAATATAATATAATATAATATAATTAATATAATATAATATAATATAATAAATATAATATAATATAATATAATATAATATAATATAATATAATATAATATAATATAATATAATATAATATAATAAATATAATATAATATAATAACTGTTGTAAATAATACAATCTAACTTCATATGAAACTATGGCATCAGGTTTAAATAAAATAATTAGAGCTGTCAAAAGATTAATCACGATTAATCACATCCAAAATAAAAGTTTGTGTTTACATAATATATTTGTATGTACTCTGTATAATTATTATGTTTATATAAATATTCATGTATATATTTAAGAAATATTTGCATGTATATACTGTATACATTTATATAATTTATATTATATATAAATATAAATATTTTATATATAAATATAATACATTTTTCTTAAATATATACATGCTTGTGTGTGTTTTTATATATAAATAATAATTATACACAGTTCACACACATATATTATGTAAACACAAACTTTTATTTTGGATGTGATTAATCGTGATTAATCTTTTGACAGCCCTAAAAATAATATAATATAAATAATAATATAATATAATAAACATAATGTAATATAATATAATAAATATAATGTAATGTAATACAATACAATATAATAAATATAATATAACTGTTGTAAATAAAAGCTACAATCTAATTTCATATGAAAATATTGCATCAGCTTTAAATATAGCTAATAATATAATATAAATAATATAGTATACATAATTATTGTGAATTATATAATTTTACTGCATTATTAATATAAATATTTAAATGTAACAAATAATATCTTGTCATTTTGACATAGATGCTATAATAATATAATATAATAAACATAATGTAATATAATATAATAAATATAATGTAATGTAATACAATACAATATAATACATATAATATAATATAACTGTAACAAATAATATCTTGTCATTTTGACATAGACGCTATAATCATTATAATGTAATTTATACATTTGTTTGTTTGTTTGTTTGTTTCCAGACAATAATAGTCTAGTGACTCCATAACGGCAATTTATGATAGCCTAATTCAGCATACAGTATTTTCAATCTTAGGTTTTTAGACAGTTTTAATGCAGAGAATGTCATTAATAAGGGACTCGTGCTTGCCAGCTTCATTAGGAAAGCTCACTCTTCTATTTTTACCGCGGTAAACCCTTCGCGGTGGCCCGTCAGATAGTTCAGAGAAGGGTTCGACTCTGTGTCAGACTAAGGTTCGACATTCCTCGTCCGGACAGCAGGTATAAAGCTCCCTCATGAATGAGTGTGGACTGAACGCTTCTATCGCATCTTTGGAGACGCGCAAAGACCATCACCTTCACCATGAGTCACAGCCCAGAAAGGATGTCATCTTATCGCCGTCACTTTGAGGGTGCCCTGACCTCGTCTTCCACGCTCCAGGTCCGGGTGTCCAGCCCTTCGCCCACCCGAGGGGCCGCTCGCCACCGCTCCGCCAGTTACACCCGCGGTGGCACTTTCGGGCGCAGGGCGCTCTCCGGATCCCGCAGATCACGCATGACCAGGTAAGCTAAAAAGAGATGCCCGGCCCTGATCTTTCACCCTTAATTAAAATATAATTCAAAATTGTTAAAGATTTTGTGTTAAATCTAATGTTAAGCATATTGTGTATTGTATAATGCTTGGAGTCAATTGTTTTATTTGTGATAACTAAAATATGAATACGTGCAAAAACGAGAACCAACGAAATATAATAACTGATGATGTTGCAGTCAATGTATACTTTTTTCCTGTGAGATTTTATTTTTCTGTGTTTTTTTGCATAGTAAAATAAAACATGTAGCTGTAGTTTGACCCTTTTTTGCCAAATAATTTCTGGTTAATACCTTAACCAAATTTAGTGTATTGTTCTTCCCTCATATTTAAAATATTACATATAGGCCTATATACAATTTCCTCACATTTTAATGGTTTAATGGGTCATTAAAACAATTAGCATATCCCCTCCAACATCACTTTTGGCCACCACTGTATAATATAATATAATATAATATAATATAATATAATATAATATAATATAATATAATATAATATAATATAATATAATATAATATAAAAATTGTTAACTTAAACTAAATCGACAAAAAAAAAAAAAAAAAAAAAATAGAATGGCCTATTTAAAAAAAAAAACTTAAATGATATAAAAATAAAATCGAATTCAAAAATTTTACAAAAATGATAATAGTATGATACTAAAATAAAAGTGGCTATAATACTATAATACTAGGGTCCAATTCTCCAATTTAGGGTCCAATTCTCACTATTAACTACGACTTTTGCCTCAATAACCTCCTAATTACTGCTTATTAATGTGAGATGGTGGTCCAGTGGGTTAAACCATGGAACTGATATGCAGAAGGTTGCTGGTTCGATCCCAGCGGTCACCACCAGTGTGTCCTTGAGCAAGGCACTTTACTCCATGTTGCTCCAGGGGGATTGTCCCTGTAATAAGGGTACTGTAAGTCGCTTTGGATAAAAGCGTCTGCCAAATGCATAAATGTAAATAAATGTAAATTAATAGTTAGTAAGTAGTTGTTAAATTTAGGTATTGGGTAGGATTAAGGGATGTAGAATCTGGTCATGCAGAATAAGGCATTAATATGTGCTAATAAACAGCCAATATCCTAGTAATACATGGTAATAAGCAACTAGTGCATAGTGAGAATTGGACCCTTAAGTGTTACCAATTAGTTCAAAATAAATTTTTGTTGTAAATGTATGTTCTGTTTCCCTCTACAGCAGTGTTAGTATGGGAACGCTGTGTCTGGGCATGGGTTTTGGGGTCGCAGGAGGTGCTGTGGATCTGGACGCTGCCGCTGCTGAGAACCAGGCTTTCCTCAGCACACGCACCAGTGAGAGAAAGGAGATGGTTGCCCTGAACGACCGCCTGGCTGTATACATCGAGAAGGTAAGACACTTTGCTACTCCCTCTTATGGTTTCTCTATGGTGCCCATCTTATAGACAGCCCTGTGAGTTTTGGTGTGGTTGTTGCAGGTACGTTCTCTGGAGCAGAGCAACAAGCTGCTGGAGGCAGAAATTGATGCCATCAAGGGCCACTATGTGAAGCCGTCCGGCCTGCGACTGCTCTATGAGGAGCAGCTGAGGGAGCTGAGGAGGATTGCTGACCAGATGAAAGTCCAGCGGGTGAGAGATAGACCGCAGGGCAGTTATGCCTTACTCACTTACACATGTACACTCTCACTCATCTCTAGCAAGGATCGCCATGATAACAGCCTCTGTGCCATTGTAGGACCTGGCGGTAGCAGCAAAGGGTGCCATGGCAGGTCAGCTGGAAAATCTGAAGGTCAAATACGAGGAGGCTCTGGAGGCCAGAAAGAAGGCGGAGCTTGAGATTGAAGCCTTCAGACCGGTAAGGTCTAACTTAATACAGAAAGTGTAACATCACTTGGATTTACATAATGATGGTGTTCAAACTCCCTCTGTATACTAGGATGTGGATGCAGCCACATCCTCCCGAATTGCCTTGGAAAAACGACTGGAAAACCTAGAAGTAGAGCTCGAGTTCCTACAGAGGATTCACAAAAAGGTTCAGATCATTTACATATCATTATATAAGATTGCTAAAATTCATTGTTATGGGTTAGTAATTGAATCGATAAAGGATGTTGTTAAATTGCCTTCTTAATCAACATTCTGTGTATGTCAGGAAATCGAGGAGTTGATGGCTCAGATTTATGGATCTGTGGCTAAGGTAGATGTGGCCTTCGCTTTGCCCGATCTGGCCTCCGCTCTCAAACAGATCCAGGCTCAATATGACAGCATCGCCGCCCAAAACCTGCAGGTAATCAGGACAGGCCGCAAATAAACCTCATCATCCCTTTTACTGACCTTCAGTGCTCACATGTCTATCCCAACTGGTCTTCACTAGGAGATGGACGCCTGGTACAAAGCGAAGTTCCAAGATCTAAACAAAGCAACATCACGGCACATGGAAACAGCGAGGAGCGTCAGAGAAGAAATCACTGCTTTAAAGAAAGAGGTGTGGGGAATAGTGTTTTCTTCTGCTGTGACTCATATAACGCAAGCACCAAACCATACAGCCTTAACATTTAACGCGTATATGTGTTCCGCGTATGCAGATTCAGAACAAACAGAGGGAACTGGATGCTCTTAAAAACAGGAATGAAGCACTGCTGCTCCAGATGAAAGAAGCCCTAGAGAGATACAGGAAAGAGGAGGAGGAGCTACAGGTAAAGACGCCCCTTCAATGTAAAGAGAACGTCACAATGGCTGGGTCTGAAATCGCATACTCTCCAAATATGTACATATTTTGAATAAGTAATTACTTGATGGTTCCAATGCACGAAAAGATTCTTCTAGTACATGGAACCATCAAGTAATTACTTATTCAAAATATGTACATATTTGGAGAATATGTGAGTTTTTAAGAGTGTATATTATAGAGAGAAAGTATGCGATTTTAAATGCAGCCAAACTTATAAACAATAGATTTTAAATGCAGAATATCATTGAGATCTGCAGTGTTTTTTGTTGTTGTTGTTGTTGTTATGTTTTTTTGGTCTTGGGCCTTCTCTAAAACTCTAGAACCCACCCAAAATACTCTAACAACCACATAGCAACATGCTAAAATCCCTCATCTTAAGAGTTTTGCATGAGCAAGCTACACTCACAAAATCAAGTTTATTTTAATATCTCTCCAATTCATGTGTCATAGATCCGTATAGAGACTGTAAAGGAGGAACTGAAGTCTATTAAGGGGAAGATTGCGCTGCTGCTGAGAGAATATCAGGATCTGCTCAATGTTAAGATGTCGCTGGAGATTGAAATCACCACATACAGGTACTGCAGTTCTGCCATGACACCTTGAACGAGCAATACAGTGCTGGATAATGTATTTTTGAAGGCCAATCTGAAATTAGCATAAAGAGTGAGTAGATGAGTTTACCTGTTCGGCTGATGATGTCTCCCCTACAACCTCTGTAGTCCCATTTAGCCACTTGTTAGCAACCGACTTTTTCAAGACAAGTAAAAGCTTTTTAAAAAATCACAAGGGGGTACTGATGTATATTTATGTCATAGAATAAAATGTAAAAACATCTCAAGGCCTGATTTCCACAGACCTTATTTCAGGCATTAACCAAAAACCCACTGACTTCGGGACAATGGAACCAGAGATACTAAAATGCTAACTCTATTTAAATGAAGAACAAAAAAGCCAAAAATGGTGGGGGGAAAATAGTGACCAGTTGCTCATAGTTCGCCACATAAATAGTTGTGTATAATTCAATGCATATGTTTTTGTCAACTACTCATGCTTATACTATAAAGTTCTATATAGAACCTTAAAGGGTTCTGTCATGTGCTTCATATAGAACCTTTTAGGGGTTCCCACCAAGGGATCATTTTATGGATTTAGTTTTAATTAATTAATTTTAAATGAAAATGTAGGAATTAAACAGCTTGTAAACATACTTTCTCACTAGAACAAATGGAAATAACATGTTAAACAGGAAAACAAAAATATTTTGCACTTATTTAAGACAACTTTTTTGGCATAAAGGTTTCTTTAAAAATTGAGTCAAAAAATCTAAGGTTCAAAATATCGGCGGTTTCCCCCAATCGTCCACAACAATATTTGAAGGCCCCATGTTTGTGATTTAGTGAATAAGGATTAAGGATAAGGAATAAAAAAAATACTCACAATTTTTAATATTTTAGAGGTTGGCTTAACTAGAAAAATGTATAGACTCTATTCATAAAATGTATGACTAATCGGGTCTAGAAATTACCCTCATATATCCAGATTTTTTAAATAAAAATAAACAAATAATAAGATATCTAATTTTGAGTTGTTTTAGCTTATTTTAATGCTTGTTTTGTTCTTAAAATCATAATCTTGAGGCACGCTTCGAAGTTTGCTGAGATGTTTCCTGGACCCCTGGTTGAGAAATACTGTTCTATATAGAAGGTACCTTTTTTCTAAGAGTGTAACACATTTTGCTGTGGCTCTGCAGGAAGCTGATAGAGGGAGAAGACAGTCGCTTATCCAGCATGGTGAGCGGTCTGTCTCTCATGAGCGTGAGCGCAGGAATGGTCAGCAGCCTTTCCGGGGTCAGTGGAGCGGTGAGCTCAGCCGCCTCAGAGAAGATGGTCTCCAGCAGCTCAATCGTCAACCACAACCATCACGAGTCTGTGGAGGAGTTCAACCATGAACAGGCTGTGGAGATGACGGAGAGGAAGACGGTCCTCATTAGGTACAAGTAACCCGCTCTACTATAAAATTACACAAAATCCTTGTTGCAAGTTATTAGGCGATTCAAATAAAAGTGAATGTTGCTTGATGTTCCAGAAGCTAATTCCCATTTGTCTTTGTTTGCAGAACAGTTAAGACAGATGAGGACACGATTCAAAGGGACACACAAGAACGCACCATCACCATCTCTGGCGCCGCAGATGAGAACGATTGAATTAGACCCTTGCATTGGAGTCCTCGTCCCAAACCTCCAGAGTTCGTAACTTAGAAAAGTAACCAGAGACAAAGAATCTCTCATCCTTTACTACCTCCTTTGTGCTTTGACTAATCTGTTATAACAGCATGTATTACGCGTTTAACTGTGGGTCATCTGATTCATAAATTCAAATAAAGCTTGATTGCACAGCATTTGTGTTTTTCCAAATGTTTTAGTACAGTTGTTGTGTCCGAAGTGCTTATATGGCACACAAAGAGAATCAATGCTTTTATATGGAAACAAAACACTTTTTAGAGCAAAAAAAAAAAAAGTGATGGTGCTAAAATATTTATTTAATTATAGATTTTTTAAAAAAACATCAGTTTAAAATCACACGATGCTACATACAGTACGCCTTACATTTTAGATCTAATTCACCTGAACTGTATTTTATTTATTAAATAAGACTTTTATTGGAGAACTGCCTCATGTTGTTTGCATACACTACCATTCAAAAATGTAGGGTTAGTATGTTTTTTTTAAAATAAATATTTTTATTCATCAAGGATGCATTAAATTGATCAAAAGTTACTGAAAGACTTTTACATTAACAATTTATTTCAAACAAACACCATTCTTTCACATTTTCCATTCATCAAAAAATGTATCAGTTTCCACAAAAATATGCAGCACAGCTGTTTTCAACGTTTATAAGAAATATTCTTTGAGCAGCAGATCAGCCTATTAGAATGATTTCTGATGGATCATGTGACTGACTGGAGTAATGATGCTGAATATTGAGCTTTATAATCACAATAAATTATTTTAAATTTATATTCACATACAAAACAGTTATCATTTTTAATAATATTTCGCAGAATTATTGTAGTTTTTATCCAGTAAATTCAGCCTTGGTGACACCAAACCTTGCAAACAGACAGTAGTTGTCATTTCTTCCTCTATTATTAAGATGGCAGGTAAGTTGAAAAATGCATTTTATACAGTTTTTGTCAGATGAAACGATAGTGAGGAAATTTCCCCATGGTTTAACATTCCCACATAGTCATACACTTCCAGTTATAAAGATTGTTGGTCATTCATACAGTACAAGAGTAAACTATTAACATTTGTCATCTTCTAAAACATGTGTAAGTAACACAAAAAATAGTATTTATAATATTGACATGATTTGATAGGATGGATTGTCATTGACTGCATGCATGAATGTGTGTGTGTTTAGTGTAAAGGTTTAGGCTCGTCTCCGACTCCTCCAGCGAGACGATACACAGCCAAGCTGACCTCATGAGCCAGATTATCAGCACTTTCCTGCAAATAAACACATCAAAATTGCAATTACAATCAAATATAATGTGATATTTAGGGCTGCCCCAGATCAAAGATTTTTTTAGTCTTTGTGGAGCTCGTAATTCATTTCCTGAGAGCTCCAACTTGTACCATCTGACCGTTTTTTTGTTTTCGGTGACCAAACCGACTAATTAAAATTTGGTTGACCAAGCCTCTTCTCATCAACTAACATTTGGTCGACTATTAGGCAGCTCCCTAGTGATATGCAAAGAAAGTGTGCATAATGACACAGTAGTGTGTGTGTGTGTACCTGTGTGTCAGCCTCAGCATAGACCCTGACCACATCTTCAGTTCCAGATGGTCTAACGAAGGACCGAGCGTTTTTGTACTTCTTGACAAGCGAGTCGATGGCCTCCTGCAGACCCTCTGGAGTCACGGCCTTCCTCTCTGCATCTGTTGTATTTATGACACGCCGGTCTGACACCTGCAGAGTACAGCCGTTAAAACACACACACACATGCACTCAAACCTCACAAAGCGCACACAAGTACACACCGTGACTTTAAGTTGGCGGTTGGGCAGGTCTGTGTAAATTGCATCCCAGTCTTGCACAGACATCCCTCTGATGGCCAACACAGCTTCAATCACCAGCATATCTGAGATAGCGTCTCCAACCGTCTGCGGATGAGAACGAGGGAGTCACGTACAGAAAATTTCACCTAATTTTATTATATCTATAAGGCATCTGATGATATAGTTTGATGTTGTATGTCTTTATACCTGGTTGATCAGATTGACTGTGTTCTCCAGGATTTTAACCGCACGTTTTTTCTCATCGTTGCTGTTCGGGTCTTTTATCAGCTCCAAAATCTGTTTCTGTGCTGCTTTGCTGAACAAAACCTGAAACATATCATCATCGGAAGAAAAAAAAACACTATTAAAAAAACAATAATAATCACCAGCTTATTATAATCAAAAGGATTATATCCTTTTACAGATGTTTTTCCAAAAAAGCCCTTGATGTTGTAGCCCCTCCTTCCAAAAAGCGCAATGTGCTCTGATTGGTCGGCTGGACCAGTGTGTTGTGATTGGTCAACTGCTTTGAGCGTGTTTGGGAAATGTAATGGCCCTTACCATAACTGCGAGTTTCAACAAACTGCTAACAGAACTCATCCAGGCCTCACTCCATTTATTTTGTGTGTTCATTGGGCGGGAAATATTTAAATGAGGAACATTGTGATGTTTCAGGGAGATCAGAAACAGTGCTTATTTCTTACTGATATAGAGAATAACTCACTTTGGAGTGACTTTGTGCTTTTGTCATGCTCAAACAGCAACATTACACACTGAAGAAAGCTGAAAATGTAAAAAAGCATAATAGGTCCTCTATAAAGCTGGATCAAAAGTCTGTTTGAATGGACCAATCGCATAAGTACATGTGTAGAATTGATGTCTTGATGGACTGAAGTTTGCTGAATGAACTCAGACCAGCAAATTTTCACAGTGAAAAGACATTTGACCATCAGAGGAACTAAATCAAATATGGACCAAATGCTCAAGTGGGCAGTTTCACATCCATACAAGTTTAAATACAAGCATGCAAACTCAAATTAAGAGAAACTGTGTGGTTTGCATCCTCATGGAAGACTGAAGTAGATGGTATAGTTCAACATTTAGAAAATATAACCCAATTTATTATTTATTTACGACACAATTCCTTAAGCATGATATCATATCCTGTTGCTCATATTCTTTGCAGGGTCAAAATGATTTAAAATCTAAAATTCATATTCTAAATTTTATCTTAAATCTAAAAAGTACAGCTTACATTTTGCAATTCACAATTTACAAGAGTGCGTCTGCCATTTTTGAACTTACAAATCAAAACCCATCAACCAACTTATACTTTTAGCTAATATTCATGCATGATTCTGCTTTCATAAATGACATTATTTTGCAGTGAACTCACAGTTCCATGTCCATTAGCCTCAAAATACACTCCGATATCGTATTCCTGCGCCGCATGATGTAGGTGCTTCACTCCTGTTTTCGTACAGCATACTGTGACCTGTGGAGAGGTCAAAGGTCACCTTAACATCTCAAAACACTGTCCATGAATTGGCGAGCACTATAGTAACAAGACCTATTTCTAACATCACCTTCATGACATCCTCCAGGTAGCGAGTTGAGCTCCCATTAGCATATGCTGTCTGAACAACAGCAATCTGTAAATTCAACCCAGCCTGAAAACACACACACACACAAACACACAGACAAAATTAATGTCCAAATTTAAATTTGGACGTGGTAATTTCATTCTAGAGCTTATTCGTGTGTGTAGAACCTGTGTGAGCAGCTCTTTGAGATATGTGCTGATGAGAGTAGCGATCTTGTCTCCGTCCAGGAGATGGAAGCGGCCCTTAGAGTCGGAGTAATAGTAAACAATGCGATCGGCATCGCCATCAAACGAGCAGCAGCGTTCGCCCGCAGCCATACACACACCTGGAGAGAAAAAAAGTGAGATTTCTCAGTTCATTCTGTACGAACAGATAATTGAGTGTTTTCAAGGCTTCTCTCAATATATTGTAAAATAAACTCGATGAACAGTCACGGTTTATACAAACACAGAAATTTAATCTCATATGAAAGTTTCCCCAGCTGGGATCAGAGGTGCTATTTACAGAGATGTATTTTCACCCCTCAAAAAGTTCCGACAGACCTTGAGGAGCTTTCTGCTGGACTTTGACGTAATCTGCTCCACACAAGTGGTTGAGTTTCCCGCTGCTGCCATCATTTGAAAGCACGACCTGAAGTTCAGAGCGTAGAAACGGCTCCATTTCTTTCATCTTCAATGCACCGATGCCGTTGGCTCCATCTACTAGAATCTTCTTCTGATCATCGGTGCGATTTGGGACCTTTGGAATGCAAGTAGGGAAACACTTAAAGGTGCACTATGTAAAAATTTTTCAGTAAAATATTCAAAAACCACTAGGCCAGTGTTATATATTTTGTTCAGTTGAGTACTTACAATATCCCAAATGTTCCCAATTATTTGTAAACCGTGAGAAAATTGCTATTTTAACCAAGGAACCGGGACGTGTGAGGGAGTCGCCTGTCAATTGCATCATATCTGCGTTCCCCTCGTTTTCCATTTTTTTGCAGAAACGCTTTACTCTCACTGCAGTGTACAACACGTGTCATAGCAGCCGCTAAGCGAAAGCACAGAATAATGTCATAATTTTCAACACACTCAGATGTATCTAATATGATAAACAGAGCTGCGTAATCGTCAAACTCATGAGCGGAGGAGCGGAAGTGGCATAATAAAAGTCCTGCCGGCGACTATGCCATTATAAAGGTCCCGCTGCTCGCGAGGCTTGTGTTGCGCTCTTCTTATTAACAATCGCGCCTGCTTCTGCTTCACACTACAGTAATGTTAATAATCACATCCATGAACATGATTTCTGCCCGAGTCCTATCCCGATTCTTTCCCACCGGCTGTGAGGTGAAGACCACATGTCCCAAGATTCTGCGCTCAAATGGGGCGTCATCAAACTACGCCTTTGTTTTGAATAGGCGACATCTAGTGGACGGAAAAATTACATAGTGCAGCTTTAATGTTATAAATAAACAGGATCATTAATGTGTCCCTATTATGCTTTTTCGGATATTAACTTTCATGTAGTCCGTAATATAGCTGATTGTGAATTTAAAAGGTCTGCAAAGGTCTGAGTTATTGTGTCCCAAAAAAAAAGAAGTGTTGTTTCTGAACTGCCTGGAACAAGTCGTCATTAATACTGGCTGCCGGCAAAAAATGTCTACTTTAACCCGGTCTCAAACACTGCAGTTTCAACTGAGGCCTGGAAGAGTTTGGTTCATTTTTCAGACTTTGCCTGCACTTCCAATGGATGAGGCTCAAATTGATACACTAAAACTGACACCATCGTTACTGTTCGTATCACTGTGTATCAAGGGCTGAGGAGCTGAAATCCAAATATGGTAATAGATGTAAATTTTTATTTTTAGACACAAAATGTTTTAACTAAATGTCCAAATAAATCTAATTATTAAACTAAATTAACCATATAAAACTAAATTACTGATCTAATTACTGATCTAAAGCCCACACTGCCACTGTATGATAATTGACATGAACTGATGACATCGCCATTTTCTCCGGAATGGCTATACGGCTGAATAAAATTATGCTGCATTATTTTCCTGTTTAACACTGTGAAGCTGCTTTGAAACAATCTGCATTGTTAAAAGCGCTATATAAATAAAGTTGACTTGACTTAACTTGACATGTTTCTGATAAAGTGGTAGACCAATCATAACAGACTGGGCCATCTGACCAATCAGAGCAGAGTAAGCTCAAGGAAAGGAGGGGTTTAGAGAGACACTGTGAGAAACTAGGTGCCATGTATATTATGAGAAAATCATGAGAAAAAGGTGCATGTAAACCTATTGTAGCACAACTCCAAAACAAAACGAGGAACCTTTAAAATATCATTATAGGGGCACTATAGTGTTTGAAGATCACGCAGAAGCGTGTATGTCGCTCTTACATTCTGGGTGAGCTGAAGGAAAGCCTGGGAGAGTTTCTGGTAGTAGCCCTCAACAGTGGGACTGCCGTAGCAGCCTTTTGTGTTGCAACAGCACACCATATAATGCAGTTGGGGAGTGGTGACCAGACCATAGTCTTAAAAAGAAACACACACCCATGATCAACACAGAATAATCAACAGAACAATTCATCAACCTTTGTACTGTCATATCTCAGGATAAACCACCTGTACTTGCACTCCAAAAAATAATGCAGAGGCAAGGCTACTTTAAATGTCTGAAATGAGCTTCAAGCAAAGCAATTCATGTCATTAAGTTTTGTATCGTAAGGAACTCGTGAACACACCATGAGTTTTGCCTCCCAAACTGGAAACGCCATCCAATACAGCCTGAGAAAGACTGACACTGCTTGGTCTAAATAAAACAAATGAAGAGAAATAAAAGGTTAACACTTTACTTTGATAGTCCTCTTTAGACATTCGACTGACAATCAGTAACTTTGCAACTACATGTCAACTTATTCTACACAGTCTACTAATGCTTTAATGAGAGTTAGTTGACATTTAGTAGCAAAGATACTTATAGATATTAGAATGTCTAAAGTGGATCATCGCAATAAAGTGTAATCAAATAAAACACTACACTTAAACTATATATTTGATCCATTACATTCCACCAATGTACACATGAGAGCAATAAGGAAAGTAAAGAGAGCCGATGATTATAAACTACCATATTATTTAACAAATTTCATTATTTAAAATAAATGTATTATGCACATAATTTACTTCCCAAATGTGTTCAAAGACAGATTGAAATGAGAGCGAGCAAAACTTGTTAAAAACTGTTTACATAAAACAATTATATATATATATATGTAAGGGCGAGGACAAATATAAAGAATAGATGATTTCTGTGAAAGGGGTGAAATAATTGTGACAAGGCATTAAGAAAGTGCAGTTCACTTTGCAAATGTATAACTTAAACGTATAAGTACTTAAACAAATTATACATTTTTTAAGTTATATGTCTGTCTATGTAATGCATTAAACAACCATATTAATGTATGAAACGTGTAACCTTTAGTTATGTATGAAGGTTTTGGGGAATGTTGGTTTAAGTAACTTGTTTTTGTATAGATTAAACCTTGTAGTGATGCTTATTATTATTATAATTAAAGAAAGTGTATGTATAATAAACTAAGGCTAAGTTAATAATGTATAGCTAAATGTGTATGAGGACCAAAATAAATCCTGATGATGATGATGATGATGACAAGAAGCATGATTACTTTCAGCTACAAAAGCTATTTAATCACATTTTCAGACTGTCCAGTTTTTTTGACTTGATCTACTGGCTTAACCACTATGAAGTTTTCAGGTTTGGTAGCTTCTCTTGTTCTTAAGCTTTCAATTGTGACAGTTGTTAACCTGCATGCTGTGTAAACAGAAGCCAGGCTTACCTGGTGTCTTTGCCGACATAGACACTCGCTGTTTCACTCATGCTGATGTCCTCTTTCTCAATAACATCTTTCAGTGCTTTGAGGAGAGAGTCCTGCTCGGCGTTAGCTAGCTGTGTGGCGTATCCCTCCCACACCGCTGTCACCATCTCTCCCATGGGGTCAATTAGCTTCACCCCATTGTCTTCCTGGAAAAAATTATAACATTGCAGCAACATCCTCAGAAAGTGAAATCGCACAGTAAATGTGGACACACAGGGGTGTATTTCTTACCTCTGGGTTATGGGAGGCAGTCACCATGACTCCAATGGTGGATTTAGTCTTTTTGGACCTCAGAGTTGCCAATAGCCCCATGCGGAACATGATGTGGTCCAGATGTTTGGCGTGAGTGCGGAATCCAGCCGTGCCGTATTGCAACGTCAGCCCCTCCGGCTTCGGATGCAGCTTGGACTTTTGAGATACCTCCTCAAACTGAGCCATCACTGAAAACAAAGACAAAAACAACTCAAAGTAACTTAAATCACTTTAGTTTTATTTCAATTAAATGATCTTCTGCTTTCACATTTACAACAGGATCACACAGAATGACATTAAACTGCTGAGTTTGAACTATAAACATGAACAATTTTAAAAGCCTAAATTAGTATGAGATTTAAAGTGCACACCTCCATTAAAAAAACTGTCTGTGTCCAAGTAATATATCCCAGCATTATAAATTAGCAACTGAACAATAAAACATGCAGACTAACAGATATAAACATAACGATAATGGCATTATTACAGTTGTTAAAATAATAAAAACATAACTTAATTCAATCTGAAATGAATGAATGAATCTTCACAACTGCAACACATTATACGGGCTTGCAAACGAAAACAAGACACGCTAACTAATTATAAGAGTTGTTGTTATTTACCCATAAATTAGTTTAATATGATGACAGCTGATGAAGTTTATGCTCACTCTGCTGTTGCTGCGCTGAAGGGCGTGCGCAGCGCTTCCTACTTCCCTGATTACGTGGCTACAGTGACGTTCATCGCCACGCCCCCTCTACTGACGTACACAGGAACTTTTTGCATATTTTTAACTAAATCGGTTTAGTTTAAAGGAGCTGTATGTAGGACTGTGGCCAAAACTGGTACTGCAATCACTTTCAAATTACTGTAGTGCTGTGTATCCCTCTCCCCCTCCCCCCTGACTCGAGGTTGCCAGATAGGCTGCAGGATCCAGCGGGAACGTAGGCTGCTACACGGAGCTTTCAATGGCAAGTGACGAGTCGTACACAAAATTAATCTAGTAAATACTATAGTGTTTTTGAACCATACTATAGTAAAGATGCTACAGTATATTGTAGTAACGTTATATTATAGTATATACTACACTTTGTTAATTTACTGTAGTATATTTACTATAGGACGGTTCAAAAACATGATTACTAGAGTAATTTTACTATAATATACTATAGTATTTTTTTCATGTGGGTTGATAGAACAGTAAGTTAGCTGTTAGTCTAACTTGTAACGGTAGAAGCACAAGCCTAAGTCACTATGTGAAACAGATTTCAAAGATGCAGCTATTCATTTAGCTGAAGCTATAAGGGAAAGCGACCAGCTGTATTTTTTAACTTACCCTGCGGTACACGTCCATAACGCTAAAATATGTGATGTGGAAGATTACATGACATTCTATTATTTAGCTTGAAAAACAAGTAAGATACAAAACGTTACAAATGGGCCAAATTATTCACATAATAGGCTACAATGTGCTTTTCATTGGTGTAATGAAATACATATGATACATACAATGACACGTTTTTGTCATAAGTAGGCTAACAAATAACAAACATTGCCACAGCAAGTATAACGCGGGACAAATTACGCCATGTCAGCGTTCAATATCAACAATGGCAACATGGTTGATTTCAGTCCCATCAGAAACGATTGAGAGTAACTAAATAACATTTGCAATGGTCATACAGGTCAACTTGCAGCATGTTTTATCCACTATATATACGAAGAAAGAATGAGGAATAATTTTTACCGAGGTAACGTTAGGCTACTGTCTCAAATACGTTTTCACATTGCCATAATAAGCGTGCTAATGTTGTTTTCATCAGCGTCTCAGCATAATGACAGAGAAACGGGCTCTGATAATGCATTACTAATGTTAGCAATGACAACTCGCCATTTTTATTTACCAAACAATTCCTTAACGTTACCTTTTCAATTCAATGACCCACCTCCTCCATCTGCGCTAACCTAACGTTACTTTGCATGAACATGCACAACTTTGTTCGACTGTCGTGAATATTTGAAATGTCCATTTACATTAAGTACAAGTTAGCCAAACATAGATGAACCTTAACGTTACCTGTCCAGGAGAAAATTAGCAACGTTGGCATCAGTCTTCAAATTCTTCTCCGTTTTCAGCCGTCTCCATCTTTCAAAGGCATCTCCTATACAAATCCTTGTTTTATTTCGGACACTGTCACGACGTTTTTCTGATTCATATCGAGGTCGTTTAGGTTTCGTAAAGTTAGACATTGTTTATCCAGAAAGTTTGTAGCTGCAGCTGTGGTAACTAGCAGAGCTGGCAACCCGAATGCAGAAACACTACTGACTTCGTGATTGGTAGATAGGTGGAGGGCGGCGCTTCAGGCATGACACAACATGTCAACATCAACATCAGTTGAGGGCTGCAACTCCAATTTTAAAATGACAATATCTTGGCCGGACAACTGTTGTCAGTGATATAAGTATTTGAAATTAACATGATTTCTTAATGTCTATTGACATATTAGGGCCATTTTATGATTAATTGAAATACATTTCTTACATACAGTTCCTTTAAGGCTTAAGGATCAACGTTTGATTATATTTAATGCTTGCAGCATGTGCTAACTGAATATGTTCATTGTTAATCCAGAGATGCTGAGTTTTACTATAATAATAGTATTTCTAAATAAGATTTGCAATCACAGATATAATACATATGAAATAAAACATATTATTATATTATTTTTAATATATGTAAATATTTTTATTATGTATTATTACACACACATACTATATATATTCACCGATCAGGCATAACATTATGACCGGTGAAGTGAATAACACTGATTATCTCTACATAACGGCACCTGTTAGTGGGTGGGATATACACATGAGATAAGAACATTTTGTCCTCAAAGTTGAACAGTTGTTTTCAAACCTGTCTTGGAGGCACCCAGCCCTGGACATATTCTATGTCTCCCTTATCAGACACACCCAATTTAGTTCTTGTGTGATAAATGAGGGAGACACACAAAATGTGCAGGGCTGGGGTGCCTCCAGGACAGGTTTGAAAACTACTGTGTTAGAAGCAGAACAAATAGACAAGTGTAGGATTTGAGCGAGTTTGACAAGGGGCAAATTGTGATGGCTGGACGACTGGGTCAGAGCATCTCCAAAACTGCAGCTCTTGCACCGGTCTGCAGTGGTCAGTATCTATCAAAAGTGGTCCAAGGAAGGAACAGTGGTGAACCGGCGACAGGGTCAAGGCTCATTGATGCACGTGGGGAGCGAAGGCTGGCCTGTGTGGTCCGATCAAACAGACGAGCTACTGTAGCTCAAATTGCTCAAGAAGTTAATGCTGGTTCTGACAGAAAGGTGTCAGAATACACAGAGCATGGCAGTTTGGGGCTGCATAGCTGCAGACCAGTCAGTGTGCCCATGTTGACCCCTGTCCACCGCCGAAAGCATCAGAACTGGACCACAGAGCAATGGAAGAAGGTGGCCTGGTCTGATGAATCACGTTTTCTTTTACATCAAGTGGATGGTCGGGTGCATGTGCGTCACTTACCTGGTTGCACTATGGGAAGAAGGTAAGCCGACGGAGACAGAGGCAGTGTGATACTTTGGGCAATGTTCGGCTGGGAAACCTTGGGTCCTGCCATCCATGTGTATGTTAATTTGACACGTACCACCTACCTAAGCATTGTTGCAGACATTGTACACCCTTCATTGGAAGCGGTATTCCCTGGTGGCTGTGGCCTCTTTCGGCAGAATAATGCGCCCTGCCACAAAGCAAAAATGGCTCAGGAATGGTTTGAGGAGCAACAACAAGTTTGAGGTGTTGACTTGAACTCTGAATTCCCCAGATCTCAATCCAATCGAGCATCTGTGGGATGTGCTGAACAAACAAGTCCGATCCATAGAGGCCCCACCTTGCAACTTACAGGACTTAAAGGATATGCTGCTAACATCTTGGTGCCAGTATATTGATATATATTAATGTATATAAATACACTCACCTAAAGGATTATTAGGAACACCTGTTCAATTTTTCATTAATGAAATTATCTAATCAACCAATCACATGGCAGTTGCTTCAATGCATTTAGGGGTGTGGTCCTGGTCAAGACAATCTCCTGAACTCCAAACTGAATGTCAGAATGGGAAAGAAAGGTGATTTAAGCAATTTTGAGCGTGGCATGGTTGTTGGTGCCAGACGGTCTGATTATTTCACAATCTGCTCAGTTACTGGGATTTTCACACACAACCATTTCTAGGGTTTACAAAGAATGGTGTGAAAAGGGAAAAACATCCAGTATGCGGCAGTCCTGTGGGCGAAAATGCCTTGTTGATGCTAGAGGTCAGAGGAGAATGGGCCGACTGATTCAAGCTGATAGAAGAGCAACTTTGACTGAAATAACCACTCGTTACAACCGAGGTATGCAGCAAAGCATTTGTGAAGCCACAACACGCACAACCTTGAGACGGATGGGCTACAACAGCAGAAGACCCCACCGGGTACCACTCATCTCCACTACAAATAGGAAAAAGAGGCTACAATTTGCACAAGCTCACCAAAATTGGAAAGTTGAAGACTGGAAAAAAATTTTCCTGGTCTGATGAGTCTCGATTTCTGTTGAGACATTCAGATGGTAGAGTCAGAATTTGGCGTAAACAGAATGAGAACATGGATCCATCATGCCTTGTTACCACTGTGCAGGCTGGTGGTGGTGGTGTAATGGTGTGGGGGATGTTTTCTTGGCACACTTTAGGCCCCTTAGTGCCAATTGGGCATCGTTTAAATGCCACGGCCTACCTGAGCATTGTTTCTGACCATGTCCATCCCTTTATGACCACCATGTACCCATCCTCTGATGGCTACTTCCAGCAGGATAATGCACCATGTCACAAAGCTCGAATCATTTCAAATTGGTTTCTTGAACATGACAATTAGTTCACTGTACTAAAATGGCCCCCACAGTCACCAGATCTCAACCCAATAGAGCATCTTTGGGATGTGGTGGAACGGGAGCTTCGTGCCCTGGATGTGCATCCCACAAATCTCCATCAACTGCAAGATGCTATCCTATCAATATGGGCCAACATTTCTAAAGAATGCTTTGTTCTAAAGAATTCATACATTGTTGAATCAATGCCACGTAGAATTAAGGCAGTTCTGAAGGTAAAAGGGGGTCAAACACAGTATTAGTATGGTGTTCCTAATAATCCTTTAGGTGAGTGTATATATATTAATATATTGACCTAATATTGGGTTGGTCCCCCTTTTGCTGCCAAAACAGACCTGACCCAGTCGGCTGTGGCATACACATAATAAATGAGACACGAGACCGGTGCGGCGCGCAGGTGCCGCTCATTATCACTCACCCCCGGCCTCGCCCCGTTCTCACGGTCCCTCTGCCTCATCCTGCTTGCCACAGGCTTATAGTGGTGGAGCCCATTAGAGGTTTTTGAGCTCATTAGCAGTGTTAGCTGCTGCATGCGTGTTTTCATTTTGGTATTATGCTTTTTAAATGCATCTACATTGTTTATGTTTGTCTCTTGTTATAAGATGGTGCATGTTGAAACCCCATAAGAGGGGCCTTTCATGGTTTGAAGGAGACTTTAACACATGTTATCTGAATGAAGCAGACAGTCAGACATAGAACCAGGAGAGAGAAAGTTGGTGGCCCCTGGCCAAATAACAGTTTACTGTTAAGCTCCTCCTCAGTGAGGACTGACCCCTGACACACACAAACTAATACTCTATAGCATGCTCTGAAAGGACTTTTAGTAATCTTTTTGGTAGACTTAACAAAATCAGCTCTTGGATACTGTGCATTCTCTGAAATCAATTTTTGTTTATTTTTTATGTTGATGTTGCCAAGATGTGACCGTTGCAGCTGCCTCAACAAGTAGAGGTCCTCAGGGTAGATTCCTGCATCCCGCTGTGCACACTTGCACACTACATACAGAGCACAATGGCACATGGCTTTTCCCGTCTAAAAGGTTTTAATTACTCGTGTTGATGAATCTGGGGAAGAGTGCTGGCTTTGTTTCTTGCCTGAGCTCTGAACTGGTTGGTCAGTTTCCAGGGTTACTCTGCTTGAAAGGAGGTGCAAAAACAAGTGGCATAAGGAGCAAATGAGAAAAGTATACTGGACTTACTTCTTAGCTTTTCATTACATCTGAGTCTGACTGGTGAGTAGAAAACATTTTACTTAAATGCATTTACATTTGAAATATTTACCAATGTCTTTAGAAGATTGGTATCACTTTGGAAATCTGCATGTTTTTTTTGTTGTGGTAACGCTTCAATTGTCAACTTTAGACATTTTACCAACTATTAGTAAATTTGCAACTACATTGCATTGTCTGCTTAATATCCGCAAACACTTTATTGTGATGGTCCCCCAACATACATACCGATTATAAGTAACTTTATAAAGTTTGTCAACTTATTCTACTATCCCAAACCAGTAACCTAATACAGTCTACTAGTAATACTCTAATTAGTTAGTTGATGTATAGTTGCAAAGTTAGTAGAATGTCTAAAGTGGACCATCGAAATAAAGTGTAACCCTTGATGATTGTTTACTGTGATTTAAAGCTTCACTTTTGGGATTTGTGCAAATTATGTGTGTACCCTCTTTGTGAAGATCTGAATCAGCCACTGAGAGATGGGGGTCTCTAAAAGAGCGCCCGCCACTGATAATGTGTCCGATGAAGGTAACAAAAATACCATGAAAGATGATCCAATTTATCTGAGGAGGAATATAGGCCTGCTGCCATCCATTTCCTTCATCATTGGCACTGTGGTGGGCAGTGGGATCTTCATCGCCCCCAAAGGAGTATTGATGAATTCAGGCAGTGTGGGATTGTCCCTGCTGGTCTGGGCTCTGTGTGGCATCCTCTCCACTTTTGGTGAGAAACATCTTTGGTACTTATATTCTATTCCGGTCAAAAGTTGTAGGTTTTTGTAGGCGGTGGTTGGAATTTGGAAGTCTGAGTTCAGCAGCATCAATAATAATGTACAATAAAACAACACGTTCCCCGCACTGCACAATGAGTCAGCACAGACCAAAAACTTCTGGGTGGATTCTGACTAAACACCTCTGATTGGCCATTGCATTCAAGAGATCAACAAACATGTCTGTGAGTGGCTACGTTGCTCACTGCAGAAACACGTTGTAAAAGGAAACATTAGGTGTTCTCCAGAGCGCAAACACAAATACGCACAAAATGATCTGAGGCAGATCGTACTATGCCACTATCTGACTTGTATCCTGAGCTGTGGAGTTGCCAAACCACACCGTGATTAAGAAAGATGACATGCTTTCTATCACTGCTGTATATAGCCGCCAGACTTTTATGCTGTCTTAAGAAGAAGCATTAAACAATGCCACTTAGGTTATCATCCCATTTCAATGATGCAGAGATAATAGTCCCAAGAAACTAGAAATCTGTCCCTAATGGCGTAACAACATTTTGGCATAGTACACAACCATCTAATCAACTTTTTTTTTCTTTGTTGATAGAAGTATCTTCTGCTTACCAAGGCTATATTTATTGAATCAGTAAGAATACAGTAAAAACAGTCATATTGTGAAATATTACAATTTAAAATACAGCATCCATTATTTCAGTAACATGATAAAAAAAAACAGTTTGTATGCTTAACAGCTGCTTAATATTTTACTCTACCATTCAAAGGTTTGGGGTATAATATTCACAAAATAATAATACTTTTATGCAGCAAGGATGCATTAAATATATCAAAAGTGACAAAGACATTTTTTTAAACTTTTATAATGTGACAAACAAATTGTCTTTTGAACTTTTTAAAGAATCCTGCTAAAAAGTATAACAATAAAAACGGATCACACAAAAATTGTAAGCAGCAAAAATGTTTCCATTGATAATAATAAGAACCATTATTAATAATTGAGTAGCATACCAATAATAACTGGTAAGCAGCAAATCGGCATATTACAATGATTTCTGAAGGACCATGTGACACTGAAGACTGGAGTAATGATGCTGAAAATTCAGCTTTGCATTTTAAAATATATTAACATAGAAAATAGTTATTTTAAATGGTAATATTTCACAATATTCCTAATTTTACTGGATTTTTTCATCCAATAAATGGAGCTTCGTTCATTATTCAAAGCTTTTGACTGCACTGTAAAAAATGATCTTGATTTTAGCGGTAAAGGACCGTAAAAATGCTACAGTGAAAAACAGTTAATTGGTTACTGGAAAGTTTCTGCACAATATACAGTGAATAACTGTAATAGATCTAACCTTACATTTAATTTAATTTTACAGTAAAATATGGTAAATACCGTAAATTACCGTAAATGTATTTGTGTTTTTTGGAAGTGAAAAAGAACAAGTCATTGTGTAATTTACAATGAAAACCTGTATTGACATTCCCAGAATTCACTGCGTGACACTTCGCATTTCGTTTCTTCTTAGTTTTTTCTAATCAGTTATGTGCATTAGGGTTTGAGGTTACATCTAATGTTGTTAAATTAATGTTTATTGCTTTTTTAAATTCCATGTGTGTTACCAGGATGGTGTTTAGTGTTTTTTGTGAATGACACCTTCCATATATTAGTATTGTCCTCCTAAAAGCTGCTTGTGAGCTTTGATTCATCACATGACTCTCATCACCACCTGTGATTGGTGGTTGTCAGTATCAAAAAAAACAAACAAACAGATATTAGCATTTCAAATTATTTCAGTTAATAAGATATGTTGTTTTTACCGTAAATATACTGTACATTTTTATAGTGTACACGTAATCATTACAATATAAACCTTTAAATTATATGGTTTTGAACTGTAAAATAGACTAAGTGCTGTCCTGTAAAATCTAAAAAAATTTGATACCGTTTTTTTTACGGTAAAGTTCTGGCAACCACAGCAGCCATTTTTTTACCGGGATTTTTTTTTACAGTGTGGTTGTGTGTATACTTTGACTTTTAGCTCCCCCCATGCTCGAAAATCCAAATGTTAAATATTGCATGTTCTCGCAGGTGCTCTGTGCTATGCTGAGCTTGGCACAACCTTTACCAAATCAGGGGGCCATTACACCTACCTGTTGGAGACTCTGGGGCCCCTGCCTGCCTTCCTGCGCCTGTGGACTGAGTTCATATTCATCAGGTGTGTGTGCGTGCAATGCATGTAGTGTTTGTGTTTCATCATGTTCAGTGAATTGTTCAATTCAGTTGAGTTAGATCAGTCAAAATGTAATTTCAGACCTGCAGTGGCCTCCTATATTTCTCTGGCTTTTGGGCAATATGTAGTGGAGCCGTTTTTCTTCCCATGTGCAGCTCCGACAGCTCTGGTCAAACTCGTCAGCGTGCTGGGAGTCAGTGAGTGGCGTTCCTTTATTATCAGCAGTGGAGTATTTAACGTTTAGTTTGTGCAGCGAACTAAGTCTGTCAAAAAAAAAGTAAAACTGTAAACTATTCTACCTATAGCGTTTGTGGTGGCAGTGAACTGCTGGAGCGTGTCTATGGCAGCTCGTACGCAGGTCTCGCTGACCTTCATCAAGATGTTTGCTCTGATTCTGATCATCATCCAGGGCATCATGGCTCTTGCCAACGGTAAGTTGTTGTATCTACAGCACTGCATTACATACAGTGTTCATTTAAGATTACATTTCAAATAAAATCTATTCATTTTACTTGCATAAACTTTCACTTTCAGATAAAAAAAAAAATGTTTCAAAATATGCATATCATGTTGATTAGCTAAATTCAGTTCCAAATGTGTGTGAGATATGGGAAAGTATATAGTTTTTAATGAAAAAGTTTTTTTTATTTTTTATTTATTTCAGTTTTAGTTTTTTTGGTGCATTAAATCAAACTGGCAACAAGCTGCAATAACATTTTTACTTTTTTAAATATTTTATTTGATTTATGTTTATTTTATTTCAAGTAACAAAAATATATTTACATATTTTTTTATGGTTTTAGTTTCAGTTATAATAATAACCCTGGGATTTTTATAGTCTTAACTGACACATTTCCAAAGTTTAAAGAATTATTTTATGTATCGCTCGTGTGTCAAAAAAGACAGAAATGTGTTATGAGAAGGAAAGTGACTTAATATTTTCTTTTTTTTTTCTGTTTCAGGGAAAACTGAAAATTTCCAGAATGCATTTGACTCTGATTCTATATCTCTGACCAAACTTCCTTTGGCATTTTATTCAGGTCTTTATGCATATGGAGGATGGTGGGTATTGTCATTGCCAAATATCTAAAAATCTAAAGTAAGGTATTTAAAAAATAATGTAGTGTAATTTGTTTTTTTTAACAGGTTTTATTTAAATTTCATAACCGAAGAGGTAATAAACCCCAACAGGTATACAGAACTTGCACTGCCAAATTGTTAACTTGACATAAATACATCAAGACAGCTAAGATTCCTTTCTCATACGTTCTTGTTAGAACCATTCCATTGGCCATCATTTTCTCTATGGTGACCGTTACCGTGTGTTACGTGTTGGTCAATGTGGCTTACTACACAGTGATGACCGCAGATGAGTTACTGATATCAGATGCCGTGGCAGTGGTTAGTGGACCACAGATTTGGAGATGAGTATTACAGGAGAGTAATTGGAGAGTAAATGTCATGACTGTGCTGTCCTGAATGCATTGCAGACGTTTGCAGGTCGAGCTCTGCAGGGTGTAGCTCCAGCAATACCAATATTAGTCGCTCTTTCCTGCCTTGGAGCTCTAAATGGAGGCTTTTTTGGTTCACCCAGGTAAGGATCTCAGAAATGAAAAGGCAAAAGAAGTTTTGCATCTAGATTTATGTTTTGTATTTGTGAAAGCTTTGACAGGTTAAAAGTTAAGATTTTGTAACTCTGCAGGATGTTGTTCGTGGGAGCCAGAGAGGGTCACTTTCCGGTGATCTTTTCCATGATCCATATCCGCAGACAAACACCACTGCCAGCTGTGCTTTTTCTGGTACAGCCACATTCAGTGCTGAGTACACTTTCAAAAATAAATGTTCCAAAAGGTTTTCACACACTGTAAATAAATGATTGTTGGTTTCAATGAAGGAGGTTGGTTTAATCAACAGAAACTCAAAATATGAAGTTCTTTTTACAGTGCAGCAATGCCATAGAAGAACCCTTTTTGGTTCCCCAAACATGTCAGTGAACATTTTTTTCTTATAGTATAAAGAACATCTAAATAACTTTTTAAAGAACCTTGGATATGAAAGGTTCTTCATGGAACCATCAATGCCAATAAAGAACCTTTATTTTTAAGAGTGATGATTACTTACAAATTGTAGTCCATTACGGATTACAAATCGCATGATGAAAATTGTAGTTAGTAACATAATCTATTAGATTACACAACTTTTTGATTACTTTTGACTTAACACACATACTTTAACATATAGATTTGAACCAGACTTATACCATATTGGCATAAAAATACAAAGATAAAGAAAATATTTCCCATTCTTTGTTTTCAACAACATGAAGTGCATTAAACATTACATATTATGTCAATGTTTCAGAAACTGGGGTTTGTGAAGAAGCTGCTTTTATAATAAAGACATAACTTGAACACTAACAAAAGATTAAATACTTTATTTGTTTACCTGCATGCCACCGTTAACCAACATCAGAGAACTGTGAGCCTGTGAATGTGTTGGAATTTTAACTTAAAATATTTCAGGTGAAGCTGTAAGTAAATTTAAAAAAGGAAAATAAGAAGAATCAATACATTTTGAATAAGTTAGCCTACTGACATTGTATGTAATATGTAAGAGTAGCTGATTACAAGTATTTGAAAATGCAATATAATCTAATAACTAGACCTGCTTATTTTTTTGGAATCTGATTATGTAATCCAGATTACATGCAGTCAATTAGTACTTCTCATTCATCCTCCCTCCAGCCATATCTGGTTCCTCCGTGATCGTCATGTCCTCTCATGTTTCTCCTGATGTTTGCAGTACCCTCTGTCCATCATCCTGTTGGGAAGAGGAGAGATCTTTCAACTGATCAACTTTGCGTCGTTCTCCCGTTGGCTCTTCATTGCCTTGGCGACCTTGGGAATGATCATCCACCGCTACAGATTTCCAGAACTTCCTAGACCGTTCAAGGTCCATTTCACATGGCTTATTAATTGATATATTAGTAGGAATTTGTCACTGAACATTGCTGTGACTGTGTTCAGGTTCCTCTAGTGGTTGCAGTGGTCTTTACCATAGTATGCTTCTTCATCGTGGGCCTGTCCTTGTATTCGGACCCTTGGAACACGGGAGGCAGCTGTGCCCTCACGATCTCAGGAATACCTGTGTATTACCTGACAGTCAAGAAGTCATATATACCCGAACGCTGGAAAAGAGCCTTCAGTAAGTACTGCAAGACACTTTTATGTGCTTTTCGTTTCAAATGATTCTTCAGTACAATTATTCCTGGGATCAGTCACTGACCAGAACTTCATTGTGCGCAGATTATTTCAGTCGACAGCTGCAGATTCTTCTGGAAGTGGCTCAGCAGGAAGTTCAGACCTTCTGATGGAGCATCACCAAACACCAGCTAAACTCATGCTAACAGAGCAGTTTTGCCATTGGCGTCAAAAGTTTTACATTTTAGTCGTGCTTGCTTTTACTATTGCTCTTTTGAACAAAAGGTTTTTAATAGGGAGTTTTCACAGTGATGCCATATAAGAACCATTTTTGGTTCCCTAATGAACCTTACAATGATCAGCTCTTAAATGGATAATTCAGACAAAAACCCTCATGTTGTTCACCTGTAAGTCTTTTGCTCATCTTCAAAACTCAAATTAAGATATTTTAAATAAAATCAGAGATTTCTGTCCCTCCATTGACAGCTATGCAACTACCACTTTGTTGCTTTAAAAAGTTGTTAATAACGAGATCGTAAAACGAATCCATATGAATTGAGCAGTTTAGTCCAAATTTTCTGACTCAATCGCTTTATTAGGGTTTAAATCACATATAAAATTGATCAGTGAACATAAACAGAAGCTCATCGTACTTGCTACTTGATGTGTAAGAACAAACCTCATTGGTTCTTGCGGAAACTCATACTCCTAACACACGAGAATGAATCTGATTGGTTCTTGCACATCAAGCGAACATGCTTGAGCTTCCGTTTACCATATCTGATGTGCACATTTAAAGGAACGCTCCACTATTTTTGAAAATAGGCTCATTTTCCAACTCCCCTAGAGTTATACAGTTGAGTTTTACCGTTTTTCGAATCCTTTCAGCCAATCTCCAGGTCTGGCGGTAGCACTTTTAGCATAGCTTAGCATACATCATTGAATCTGATTAGACCGTTAGCATCTTTCTCAAAAATGACCTGAAATGAGACTTTCGATATTTTTCCTATTTAAAACTTGACTCTTCTGTTGTTACATTGTGTACAAAGACCGACGGAAAATGAAAAGTTGCGATTTTCTAGGCCGGTATGGCAAGGAACTATCCTCTCATTCCTGCGTAATAATCAAGGAACTTTGCTGCCATGTACCATTTTGTACCATGGGTGCAGTGGCGCAATGATATTACGCAGTGCCTGAAAATAGGCTAACTTCCATGCTGGGGACTACTTTCAGGCGCTGCGTAATATCATTGCACTGCACCCATGGTACGGCAGCAAAGTTACTTGATTACTACGCTAAAAGTGCTACCGCCAGACCCAGAGATCGGCTGAATGGATTCGAAAACGGTAAATGTTTAACTCTAGGGGAGTTGGAAAATGAGCCTATTTTCAAAAATAGTTGTGTGTTCCTTTAATGAATGTTTATCTGAATAAAGGCCTAAATTCAATCTGTTCATCACATAAAGCGATCGTGTCTCTTCAGAAAATGTGGACTAAACAGCTCAATTAACAATCTCTTTATGAACTTTTTGAAGCGTCAAATTAGTAGTTGTGTGTAAAGAAATTCACACAGGTTTGAAACTGTAAATGAAGAATGAGTGAACTATCCCTTTAAGTATTAAGGGTTTGGAACATGAGGGTAAATGATGACAGAATTTAAAATTTGGGGTGAATTAACCCTTTAAAAGTACCATGATTTTAATAATAAAAAGAACCCTTTTCCACTAAAATAATCTTTTGTGCGACAAAACCATTGATGCTAATAAAAACATTTTTTTAGTGTAGCAACTGCATAGCAACATCCTGGCACCAAATCAATCACCACTCACTTTTTCATCAGTATAAATTTAGTTTTTATTCAAATCAAAGAGTCAAAGACAGGGATTAAAATGCCCTGGATTTTTCTAATTCCCATTTAAAAGCATTTTTGAAGTATCCATTTATTCAGACAAAAAAAGTACAATAGGAAGAGAAACCAAATTGTACGCTTTGTTGGAAATGACGCTTGTAGTTTCCGGTCAAATGATGTTTTCATAGCTCAATAAGTTTAATATTTCATTACGGTCTTTAGAAGAATCACAAAACACATCCTATTATGTGTTTTTTTCAATGGCAGAGGGTCTTAACGGGACATCTTTTTTTCATGTTACCAAAAGTTACACTGTTGAGAAATGTCAATGATTAATACATGACTTACAGAAACCAAGTATCAAGGCAGTGAGATTTTCAAATGTCTGTGCATGAATGTACTATTATATTGTAGGATATAATATTTAATTTCTAATGCTCATGTGTTCAGATATTTTAACACCATAAATGTCAACTGTGCAGTTTTTGTATATTTTTTGACATCTTGCATTTTTGTTGTTTTGTTCGTTGTTTTTACATTACAATAATGTGACATGAATTAACGCAGCTACATTTGACGGTAGTCTTCTAAGCATATGAACTCTGCATGCTCACTAATCACTCTAAACATGGAAACGAACATTAAAAGTTTTGGAATGCAACACAAATCTCTTAGAGTGCTCATCTTGGTCACATCCAACATCCAGAACACAAGTGTCTTATTGTTCTTAATAGCAAAAAAAAACAAAAAAAAACATGAATGCAGAAAAGCAGCAGCAGCAGAGATGAGTCACTATTCCGACATGCTTGTAACCATGAAAGGACACATTATGGGATGTTATAAACAGCTTGATACTCCATCTGAACGACTGGTAAATTCTACAACAGTAAAAAAGTGCAACACTGCAATTAACCAACAACCCTTCATTCTAAGAGAACAAGTGTGAGGTTTTGCATACAGTTTTATTTTATCCCCAAATTCTCTTAAAATCTCTTATTGCGAGTCAATTTGTACCATCTGGCTAAATCAAGGTGTTCAAAATCATTCCAAAACAAAGAAATACTGTAAAGTTGGGTAGTGTAAATGAATGAATCTGTTAAATCGGTATGTCAAATTACTTATAATACACACTCTCTCTCACACGCTCACATTTATATATTACAACTTGTGCAAATTAATTATATCTAAGTACATTCGTCACTAACAGTTCTGCTCGCGAATAAAGCAAATAAAGGCCTACACATCAAAAAAAAACACAAACTCGTACAGTAAAAGGCAGTGAAATAGCAACACTTGTTAGCAGAGAAATGAAGAAAATCCTTATAAAAATAGAAGAGATCAATAGCAAAAGTCAAAGGCAGTGAAGAAAGTTGAGCAGCTCAGATAAAGGGAGTCAGGAGTCACTTCAGCTCCGGTATCAACTGGGACCAGCTGATGTTTGCCATTCCGAGATCATCATCCTCCAGGCCGGAGAAGCTGATATCCACTAAAATTTTACTCAAGCTGTCGTTCATGGTGTCCAGGACGAGCCCTTCGGTGAGGGAGCGGTTGGCGACGCCCACCTGCAGCAGCTCTCTGGAGCAGGCCGGAGCGGGGCGTCTCGGGGAGGGTCGGGCACAGGTGAGCAGCTCTCGAGGGGAGTTGAAAAGCGGCAGCTCCTTGAAGGGTGTGCTGTTGAAACTGAAGGGTGTGTGTTCGTGCCGCTGTGGGGTGAGCTGTGGCCCGCTGGGCGTTCGGATGGGGCTGAAGTCCAGCACACCTCCCTTCCCGACGGGAGTGATCCTCCAGGGCTCCAGCACTGTGGGCGGCTTGCTGGGAGTAGATGAGGAAGGGTGGCTGCCCTTGATGGGCGTTTTAAAAGTGTATTCTCTGTTCGGGCTGTCAAAGTCAGGTTTACAGGTGGGCAGGGGCTCTGGATCAGGCTCCGCCTCCCGAGTGTCTTGGAAGGTGGAGACGTCGGAGACCACGCCTGAGTCGAAGAGAGTGCTGTCGGGGTAAAGCAGGACGGGTTCCTCCATGGCTGGCCGGACCAGGCGTTGCTTGCGGCGGGAGCTGCTGTTTTTTTGCGGTCTGGTTTTGGAGGCCGGAGCTTCGGACACCTCAGGAGTCAGAGACATAGACACAGGCTCCTCCTTAATCTCCCGAGAGGCAGGAGTGCACAGCATCACCGAGCTCACGCCACTCTGCGAGACCTGTCATGACACACAAGCGTCAAACACTTTTTCAAAATTATTTCCTCAAGAAATGAATTATCTGCTGGAAAAGACCATAAAGTTGATTTCTGAACTAACATCAACCATTTACGGCCCAGGTATACAACATTTTCCGCGTCTTACACACAGTCGTGTCCTCGCAGCTTTCAAAGTATACCAAACCGCAGATAAGCGCAGGGTGAACGTGTTCGACGCATGTGCAGTGTGTCAGAGGGCAGCACTGAGTCATGTCATTTACAGAACATTCGCTCGGAAGGATAGAAGAAAAGTAGCATATCTGCCATTTATGGCTGCACGATATATCGAAATTATTGAAATATCGCAAATGTACATATGGCAATATGCATAACACAAAGGTATGCGATATCTAAATGATTTTAACAGACTACTTCAAAACATTGTGAAAAGTCTACATTTTAGGTCGACACATATAGCAGAGAATAGACTGTGCATGTGACTGTTAAGTCACTGTCTTAAGTCACATGCTTGATGTTAAAAAGAGTTATTAAACCCAATAAGTTGTGGAAAACAACTCCTTGCAGTCTCGCGCTGTCTGTTGTCTGACACGTACCCACCGCGTGCACAAGCTGCCTCTCTGAAAGTGTGTGATCCCTTAAGTTCTGTTTTGCGCCTCATTACACATTCGTCTCGAACTGTCAAATACACACACAGTTGTCAAAACGGCGGTCTTGACGAGTATTCATGTAAACACAGTCGGAAGTGAACGTTATCAGTTCGAACGAAACCTGATGCGTGTCAATAAGATCCATATATTATGTCTTAAAGTGACAGTACAATAAAGTAAACCTGCCGCTGTCTGTCAAACAACAAAAGAAAAAGAGAAAATCACCCCATTCTCTTGACTGAATAACCTTTGTAGCTTTATTATGAATCGGTGTATATTTAATTAGATTAGATTAGATTAGATTCAACTTTATTGTCATTACACAAGTACAAGTACAAGGCAACGAAATGCAGTTTAGGTCTAACCAGAAGTGCAATAGCAGCAAGTGCAGGATATATACAATGGTTGCGTAAGTGCTGGGCATAAAAATGTACTGAATATATATAAATATGTATAAGTAGAGAGATGGTTATTACTATAAACGTGTAATTAACGTGAAGACTATGTAGTGTTTTAGTTTCACATTTTATTATTCAGTTTCTGTATTTGTTTCTTACAAGAATGCTACGGTTAAATATATTTAATGTCGGTCTACCTGAAAAACTTAAAGCACTGTTTATATAATTTGTATCTTTGTTTTATTGTATTTGTCCTATTGTTTGTGGTTCTTATTTTTACAGTAGCTGCACGAATCTCCAGCTGTCTGGTTGACATCTCTGCATGGATGAGAAAACATCACCTGCAGCTCCACCTGGCAAAGACTGAGTTTCTCATCTTCCCCGCCAGTCCCACCATACAACATGACTTCACCATCCAGTACATCCTTGATTTCCCCATCAAAGTCAGTCAGAAATCTTGGAGTAACATTTGATGACCAGCTGTCCTTCAGAGAACACATTTCTAAGACAGCTCGCTCATGCCGGTTTGCGCTCCACAACATCAGGAAGATTAGACCGTTCCTAACAGAGCACGCAACACAGCTTCTTGTCCAGGCCCTGGTTATTTCTAGACTTGACTACTGCAATGCGCTTCTGGTTGGACTCCGCTCGTGCGATCCAAACACTTCGAATGATCCAGAATGCAGCAGCACGTCTTGTCTTCAACGAGCCCAAAAGGACCCACGTCACACCTCTCTTCATCTCTCTGCACTGGCTACCACTCGCTGCTCGCATCAAGTTTAAGGCGCTGACGCTTACATACAGAGCTACCACACGCTCAGCTCCTGCTTACTTGGACTCCATTCTACAAATCCACACCCCCACCAGAAGCCTTCGCTCAGCAAAGGAACGACGGCTTGTGGTCCATCACAGAGGGGGAAAAAATCCCTTTGCAGAACATTTTCATTCAACGTTCCCAGCTGGTGGAACGATCTTCCCAACGCCATCCGAAACGCAGAATCATTGACATCATTCAAAAGTCAACTTAAAACTCAGCTCTTCCGTGAGCACTTAACCTCTATAAATAAAATAAAAAATAAATAAAAAATAAATAAAAAAACTTTCCTTTCCTCTTTCTCTTCCTTCTTCCTTCCCTACTCTAGCCTGTGCTACACTGAGCAATGTACACGGTCTCAGGATTTCAGGCTCTTATTGCGCTTCTCGACTCTTCATGACCAAATCGCTTCATGTACCCCCAAGTTGTAAGTCGCTTTGGATAAAAGCATCTGCTAAATGCATAAATGTAAATGTAATAACAAAGATAAATAAAAATAAACATAATTTTGGTTAAATTTGTTTACCTGGATGTTCTTGATGTTAAGTTTTAGGCTGATGTAACTATACCAAGTTAAATGATTTTTCAGCGTTGTATATAAAACAAAGATTATTGGAATATATTTTACAAGAGAATACTATTAGTTAGTCTTCAAAATTTCAGATTTAATTCAATGCGTTTCTTGCCATTTCTTTGTGAAATGTACTAGTAATTTCTGAATGAAAATTGTTTCAAAGTAAATCCCACCTCAAATCTCTCTCTCTCTCCTCTCTCTCACACACACACACACACACACACACACACACACACACACACACACACACACACACACACACACACACACACACACACACACACACACACACACACACACACATTTAGGTTTTACCTTAGGAGCAATCCGGACCCTCTTGCTCGCACTGCTGGAGCTGGGAGTGGAAGACCTTTGAGTGTGTGGAGGAGTGGCAAGAGACATGGGACTGGAGGAGGGCAGGAAGAGTGACTGACCCAGAGGAAGCTGGATGGGAACCAGGTACGAGTCAGTCCGAGGCAGAAGAGGCTTCATCTTCCTCTCTGAGGGCGAGCGGAGATAAATGACCATCAGGAAACAGACTCATGTGCTCTGAGACATTCATCTCTCTCATCCAGTTCGACACTCACCTGTGCTTGCGACGGGTATCACTTTCTTCACCTCCGGAGGAACTCTCTTCTGTTGCTACGGGAACAAAGAGGCTTTGTTTACATTTGTACAAAGTGTTACATTCAAAATAACTAAGGCATCAGTTCTGTCTGCCTTTCTGAGGACTCGTAGAAAAAAACAAACAAGCGATGATCTCAAGCTGAACATGCTTCCTTCTGTCTGTCTGAATCTCCCTGAAATAAAATAACTGATTCCTGTAGAAGTAGAAAAGCTGGTCCCTGTCGATCTGCCCGTGAGAGGATGAATTAAAGTAGGAAAGGGGATCTTACTTGATGGTAACCAACTTGTGTGGTCTGAGGGCAAGTGGGGGTCACTGGGTCAACCAAAGGCTGTGGGATGAGCCAGGAAATGAGAGATGACCACATTTGAAGCATGAAATCGCATATGGACAAAGCAGCTCTGCAAGTGACTGGGATATAATGAAGCGGGAGTGTGATTTGTGTTAAGACACACCTTGTAGACCTGGTCCAAAGTGAGACAGCGGTTTGCTTCCGGTCGAATCGTCCAATAGGAGATCTTGCCATCAGGAGACGTCTCGCGGACAAACATGTCATGCAGCGAGAGATTATGACGTATGGAATTCTAATAGAAAAGATTGAAACAAATCACTCTCAAAAATCATACATTAGAGATTTGTGTAGAGTGAAAAAGTATTCACTTTACACGCTACCTTCCATCCGGGTTTTGCGACATTTCTGAAATATGGAAAATGGTCTTCGATCCAATTGTATATTTCCTTCAGGGTCATGTGTCTGTTATTCTTGCTGTTGATAGCAAACTGGATCATGGCCATGTAGGAATACGGGGGTCTCTCGGACAGAGGGTCCTTCTCCTTTTCTGGACATTTGGGCAGCTGAAGAGGAAAGAAACAATTGTATTAAAATGTCATCTTAAAAAAGCTAAATATTAGGTTTACATCGATACACTGATATCACGATTCATTCGATACACAACATTAATCTCATGATACTTTGAACAAAGCCAAAATTTTACTTGTTTTTTGAAATTCCAATTTCTAACCCATATTGTAAACATTTAAAGGAATAGTTAACCCAAAAATTTTAACTCTGTCATTAATTACTCACTCTCATGTCGTTCCAAACCCGTAATACTTTCATTCATTTACTTTCGAGACATTTCTGTCCCTCCATTGACAGCTATGCAACAACCATTTTGACACACCAAGAGATCGTAAAACTAATCCATATGAATTGAGCCGCTTAGTCCACATTTTCTGAAGAGACTTGATATGAGGAACAGATTGAATTTAGGCTTTTATTCACATATAAACATTCATCAACTCACACATCAGTTGTGGTAAACAGAAGCTCAAGCATGTTTGCTTGACGTGCGAGAACCAATGAGGTTTGTTCTCGCACATCAAGCAGGTTCGGTTGAGCTTCTTCGCTGATCAATGTTTAAAACTAATCATATGGATTCATTTTACGATCTCTTTATGATTTTTTTGAAGCGTCAAAGTGGTAGTTGCATAGCTGTTTACGGAGGGATAGAAATCGTAAATCAAAAAGATATTCATTTGTATTCCGAAGATGAACAAAAGTCCTACGGGTTTGGAATTAGCGGAGTAAGTATTTTCATTTTTGGAAAAATAGATTTTTTTATTTCATGCCGACTTTAATGTTGTGTACCTGAAGACAGTCACTTGGATTGTCTTTGCTGGGGCCTTTTTGGTTCGACTCCGGTCCGAGTCCATCAGAGCTCATTTTTCCCAACCATTGGATGTTCGTCAGACTGTCATCAAGTGGGTAGCACTCAGTCTCCTTTTTCACTAGTCACGGGTAAACAACATTTCAACATTCATTGTGCTTGTGACAAAATGTAAAATGTGTACCTTGAATGCAATGTAAGTGGCTTTGGATAAAAACGTAAATGTAAATTTCAGAAAAACAGTCATCTTACATTACTCACAACATCAATACGCTGGAAACATGCTCTTAAGCTTTACCTTTCCCAAGATCAGCCTCAGGTTCTGTAGAAAAACACCCAAGGGTTTTGCTCTCCTCTAAACTGGTGCTGCCACTGAGCAAGATGAACTTGTTTCGGCCCTTAGGGCCGCACTCCTTCCCTTTGGCCGTCAGAGCGCTGATGACACTTTTCAGATCGGCTGCTTTCGGTATCACCACCACCTGTGTGTCTGCCATAGTGGGGTGGTCCATGATGCGGATGCCATCGGGAAAGCAGCGGGCAGTGGATGGGGTCGGGGTCAGGGTGGTCTGGGAGCGCAGCCCGTCCGCCTCATCACACCCTACATCAGATTCAGTCTTCTGAAATGGCAGCTTCCTCCTCTTCAGGATGATGGGTCTCCTTGGGCTCTCTCTCATTGTTTGCTCACAGCAAATGGATCTGTCCGATGCCTGTCTAACAACATAAAACCATAATATTTAATACGTTTTTTATTCTAAATACAGTGTATATAGGAACTACTCGCCTACAAAAACGGAAAGCTTCGCAACAGTTGCGCGAAGATGAATCATACAAACAACTAAATAATAATCTATCTTGAATCAAAAGCAGATTAAGTGTCACAACAAATCTACGCATATAAAATATACATAACATATATATATACATATAAATATAATATATTTGCAGATCAAGTCCAAATGTACCGATAAGAAAGTCTGTTGATAAAACGACTTTTTTGCCCAACGACTCTTAAATGACGAATCCAGTTCTAAAATATAAAATACCGTTACAAATTGATTACTTTCAATCTGCTGTATTATTGTTGATGTCATTATTATTACGATGACAGATCATTCAGGAACAAGGTTTTGTGCAATGGTCTGTAAAATAATTAGCTTTTACTTTAATTTCTCTATCTCTATTCGCTTTAATCATCGTTTTAAAACACATTAAAGATTGCTAATGTCTTAAAAAGATTATTATATAATCAATACATATAATTACTACATTATAATCGATCTTCCTTTATTATCTATCTGACATGAGGCCTAGTGATTCATCTAACCAACTAACCTAACGTTACTGTACAGCTAAATTAGTTAATTCGTGAAAAATAAGACACATAACAAATAATACGAAACGGATCAAACCTTCATATCATGTCAGCCGTGCAGACAGGGGTTTATTCGAGTAAATCTGGCTGAGAGGTTAAATATATTTTGATTGGGGTAAATGAAAGACTCCGGAGACTCTAGTGCGCATTTGGTGAGATTTTGAATTTTGGCGCAGAGCGGTACAGCCCTGTCACGTGATCACGCTGTGTCCAATGGAGAATACACGTGGGCGGAGCCGTTTTAAAGTCTATGGTGTTGCTGTTTTTTCTAAGGTGTAGTAAGTTATATATTCCTTTAGGGGGCGGTCGGCGGCTCTGAAATACAAATTCTCCAATTTTCTTTTATGGAAAAATTCCACATTTCTATTAATTTTTCTAGGAGGGAAGCATTCTACAGCTATTTTAAGAAGCCTAAGTTGGTAATTACAAACGAATGTGATTGGTCCGTTGAGAAATGCGCTGTAGTCTGATCTATTTTTGGTCGATATCTGATTAATATTTGTTCGGTATGGTCAATATTTTACACACTGATAAACAATAATGAAAATTACATTTAAAAAAAGCAATTAAAATAAATAATAAATACTATTCGGACTCCTACTTGACCAATCAAAACAACATCCGGGCCACTAAGCTCCGCCTCTTGTGGTATTTCAATATTCGAGTCGTTTCTAGTTCTGTTGGAGAGACAGGGCTGTTTGAATGGGGGATGAACTTTCCCACAAACCTCACGCAGACGGTTTGTCAATCTCTTTGTCAAATTTACATGGTCCAAAGAAAAAATACAATGCGAATGAGAAGAAATACAAAGCGATGCGTAAGTATCGGCTAATGTTTCATTGCATGCCATGTATTTAACCATGTGCGAACTTTCTCCGTAGTTCATAGAACTGCAACCACCATTAACTGAATGTCGAGGGACAGTAAACATGATAAAATGCTACTGAGTTTCGCTAATAAGTTTTACATGAGTATTAAGGCTTTTCAATTCACATTTATTTGTGTGGCTCTTTGTAAGCACCTTTACAGAAAATGCATGCATCTACATTATGATTTGTTATCAGGCGACTGTGTCCAAGTTATGGATTTTTTAGAAATGTACATTTACATATCATATCACACAGTTGGCAAACTATGTATTAATTTAAGGCAGAGCACATTGAAGTAAAGAATACATGTTGTTTACAAATGATTAGGATGTATAGAAAATACATTTAGCCTTGGTGCATGTTGATTCAGAGCTGTGTCATCTGAAGTCCTTGCAGGAGGAGTTGGAGTCAACTCTTCACAGGTGTTGATCACATTTACATTTAGTCATTTAGCAGACGCTTTTATCCAAAGCGACTTAGAAATGAGAGCAATAGAAGCAGCTAGAACAGTCAAGGGCAACAGTATGTAACAGTATGTAAGTGCTGTAACAAGTCTCAGTTAATCTAGCACAGAACACACAGGACAGAATGTTTTTTTGTTGTTGAGACAGACAGAGAGAAAATTAATATAATGTTAAGTGCTATTCTTGATTGGTCAGGTGCTGCTGGAAGAGATGTGTCTTTAGCTGTTTTTTGAAAATGGCTACTGACTCGGCTGCTCGAATTGAGATAGGCAGGTCATCTGAAGTCTTCATAAGAGGCTGGATCCAAACTGACGGACTCACTAGTTACTTCGGGATGGGTGTCCTGAGATAAAACCGAAAAGCAATAGAGTTAGCATAGCTGCTGTTCATAACATTAAGCAAAGATAAGACCCCTGATTAATGGCACATTAAGGCCCCTAAATGTGCCATTAGTCAGTATCTGACTTACAAAATAAAAGGTTTCTCTGTGCATGACATATTGCATTGCACTGTCAGAACAGTAGTAGTAGTAGTAATTCAATATTACTACTCTGTACAATATTACTACTACTCAATATTACTTCTCATAATTCTCTGCCTCATGTGATCTTGTTTTCATTTCATGCAGCATATCATGTCTTCTAATGCCACGCACTTCACATAAGAAGAGGCTGTTGAATCCACACAAGTCTCAGCTGTTGTTTGTAGAGGCGCCCATCAATGGACCAAAACATGAATATGGACTACAACTACGGAGTGCCATTCATCCCAGGTCATTTATATCAGAAGAAGAACGACAAAGTGGTGCACCATGTACCTCGTGGGTATGCGCATGCTTTGCAACCCTTACTTTTGTTATGAGTGAAGTTTTTTTTATAACCTGATGCATATTCTTTGTTTTATAGGTGTCTCCACAGTTTAAATCAATTGAGACCACGACGGTTAGTCGAGGTGGTCGAGGGAAGAGAGCTAACCAAGCGGCTACAAAAATCTCAAACAAGGTGTCAGTTTTGGGTTTACCTCAGACTAGAAAAACAAGGGTATGCAAATATACTCCTTTGTCCTTTGAGGCAACCACAGGCCACGAAAACCTTCGTAGTTCACGGACGAAGAATGATAGGCTCGTTTCTTCAGACAGTCATCGCAAGGAGCTTCAAGGATCCTCAAGAAGAACTCCAAAAGTGGTGGAGAGGAGGATGGCTGCATGTGTTACATCTGCTACCTCCAGGCGTACAGATGTTTCAAAGAACCTGCTATTCCGCAAAAATGGAAATGAAATTAATAAAGATTCTATTCACACACCCAACACGAGCACAGTTCCAGAACCACCGAATGTAGAGACCCCAGAAATGCCACATTGTTCCGGCACTTCACCAACCAACGTTCAACATCTACTTTTCTCCCCAAACCAAGCAAAAACTCCTCCACAAGCCGAGAACACAAGCATCCTGGTGAAGGACACACCTGAGAGAGACTATGGGCTGAGGGTAACATGGAGACGAAGGAAAGGACTGATGAAATTATTGGTTGACAAAGGTCAGCTACTTCTGAAAGATGCAGAAGTTGGCAATGTGTGGACATAGACCATGACTCAAGTTTACCGAAACTGTCAAAAATTAGATTGAATTTGAAGAGTTAAGATTTGGGAAATTGTGACTTACACTGAAGATAATTTAATACATGAGCACTTTAGAAATTAAGAATTAAAAATTGTATTTTGACGTCCCCAGCCTTATTTAATGGATGCACCTTTGTATTCTGTTGGACATCAGTGAATTATGTACTTAAACTTATTTTCCAAATGGCTTTTGTATATATATTGTGTTTTGCAAGAAAAATCACCATTATTTTTATATTATCAATATTTTTGTTAAAAGAGAAAGTCTAAAATGCATTTATTAAATGTATAACAAATATGTAAAATATCAGATAAAACATGAAAATATACTCTAAAATATTTAGATTTTTTTTTAATTGGTCACTACATTGTTATTACATTTAAAGGGGTCATGATAAATAAGTTTTTGAACCATTAGCCTTAAACGTCCTCCTCATAAACAAAGCATTTATTTAAACAAGCTCCAAAAACAACTTGTTTTGATATTGTAGGATATATGATGTCAAATACATTCTCATATGACTGCCTCCAGAGCAAGACATTGACAAATAGTTATACATCGTTGTACCATAGGCCCTGCCCACTGGCATAAAGCATGACATTTGTTCTACACTGGATGTGAGCATGTCCCATAACTGATGCTGTCTACACTGGATAAAGTATACAGATGTGCGTTCAGTCTTGTCGACAAATGGAAGAATGTAAGAACATTTTAAAAACACTTGCATGCAGCAGTATGCTTTCCTATTCAATGACATTAGCCATTCATAACTGGCCGAGCCTTAAAGGGATAGTTCACCCAAACAGCATATTAAAAAAATTCCTGGCTCTGGATATTTTTCTTACAAAAACCCATCGATTCTCTTCAGAAGGAGTTTATTAACCCACCGGAGACGTGTGGATTTGTTTTTTTTTTAATAATGGATGGATGCACTTTATTCGGCTTCAAATTTTGTGCTTTCATTCACTGCCGTTATACTGCTTGGAAGAGAGTCAAAATGTAAAATAACTCTGACTCTGACTAACTTTTAATTTTTTTCCCTTTAAAGGTGCCGTCCCTTAAAAACATAATTTCAGACAAGGTCAGAATGAAGGTTGGCAATAATCGTTTTTCTGCATACATGTTGTTTTTTTGTGCAAAACTTTATTAACATAAGTGAACCAAGGAGCATATTAAAAATAATTAAAGAGCAATGACATGACCCCTTTAATTAAAAGATGGTTAGATATATTTTATGTATTTTTATTTTTATCAATTATTTGTTTTTTGTCGACTTTTAACTTTTCAGTAATGAACTTTTAACTTGACGGGCGTCCATTGCGGAAGTGGTGCTGAGAAACTGTTTTTGTTTACAGAATGGATATGATCCACGTGTAGTGTTTAAACGAATTAATGACATTGAGAATTTAGATGGAATTATTCCAAATTATTTCTTATATCGATATTAAGCCTGTAATGCACTAAAAGCTCAATAGCGGACCGTAATGAGGAGCAGTTCGTCCGTGTCTCTGGCGGGCGGTCGTGGTTCGGCCTCGGGTCGGCTGATTAGCCCACCCGCGTGTCCGTTTGCAGCTCAAGTAGACGCTGCCGTTGAATGTTTAATGGTAAAGAAAGACTTTGAGGCTGCTCTGGACACGTGCGAGAAAGGGCTTGAGAGTCTGGGCTCTTCTGTAGAACAAGAGGAAAGCTGGTGAGCAGTGCAACGAGAAAGACACGTGACATTGTTATCATTATCAACTAAATGAAGTGCATTCAATATTACATTTGGGTTCCAATGGAACTGCAGGAGGCAAAATTAAACCCCCAAAAAGAGACCATTAACCATATCAGAGCACTATATTTATCCTTATTGTTGACCCAACTTATTCATTTAAAATATAGTAATTAAAAGACAGTAATACATGTTTAAATGACTCGCTGAGTGATGATTCAAATAATAATTATTGTGTTTGTGTCAGGAGTTGATTAGATATGCAATGTTGAGAAACATTTCTTAAAAGTGAAATGATTTCTATAAATCTAGTGATCAAATGCTGTGTTGGTGATTGGCACATGACTAGTGGCTGGTATGATCTCTGTGTGTAATTCTGCAAACCTGAAATATCTTGGCTTTTATAGAAAGGACATTTTAAAAGACAAAAAGTAGTAGTAGGGAGAATCAATGAATTGTGAATACAGTAATTGTGCCATTGTGAGAACACTGCTGGTGAGTTAAACTGACTGTTAACATGATGATTTACCATCTTAAATCCTCACACTAAATCTTTGTCCCCACAGCTTCAAGTATGCAGAACTGAAAGCAGCTTTAACTATAGTGGGGATTCAGGCGCTGGCTGAACTCAATCAGTGGCATGGAGTCCTGTCATGGGTTTTGCAGCAGTATGGAGAAACAGAGAAAATTCCTGCCAAGATTATTCAAATGTGGTGAGAAGAGTCTGCCATCTAATCTCACAAATAGTATTAAATAGCAGTTTGAATGTGGGCGAAGTACCACTACATCACACCTAATGTAGATGAACTGTGTTTCACAGCATTCTACTCTATGTGAAAGTGGGCGAACGGGCTGTGATGAAGGATGCAGTCTGTGATTGGCTGCACTGCTCTGGTAACATGAGCCAATCAGGGTTCACTACTGTGGCTGAGCTGTATTTTCTCCACATACTGGTGCCGATGGGCCACACGACTGAAGCTCTGGAAATGCTGGAGAGCGATGTGGGTCGGATGGCATTCAGTGATGAACAGAGACAAACAGCCTATAGTTTAGTAGACATTCAAAATGAGAAAAATGCTGCATCGTCCAATTCAAATCCTAAATCTGTGGTACCGAGTGCTTCAAAACAAGGTGACTTTCTTGTATTTATTTGTTTGGAGTCAAAATATTATATTTAACACATTCTGTGCAGTATATATAGAACTGTATAACTGTATATTTTAGCAAATAATGGATTCAACAATGTGTTATTGACAGATAAATTGACCCAGCGGCTGAATTCTCTAATGAGGCTGTTACACCGAGGTTTCTCAGTAGCCAGTGTGAGAATTAGATCCATCTCTCTGCGCAGAGTTTTTCTGGCTTTAATGTTGCTGTATCTTCTTCTCGTCCGTATAGACCCAGGTAAGAGACCCCTCTTTATGCAGTGCGTTCTTAATAATTACTCTGATTGACTATAGCCTGAACTAATTCTCCGCTCTCAGCTCTTCCCTCAGCTTTCCCATGGCTGCTCCGCCTGCATGGACTCCTTCAGCAGACGTGGAACACCATGTTTGGCCCTTATTACAAGGCCAACAACAGAAGTTAGAGTTTTACTGCAGTTGCACTGTGAGAAAATGGTGCCGTCCAAAATTGTATAGATCCTGTGTTTGCTATGGACATCAAGTGTTGGTGAATATAGTTATATTATAGATAAATCAATGAATTATGTCTAAGATAGTAGCCTACTGATAGCCTTTTTGAAATGGACAGGATCCTGAAGAGAAATATTTAATGTGGATCAAATGTAATTTTATTATATAATAATAAAATGTATGTGTGAATGTATGAGTTCCTGGGCATCTGTACTTGTGCTGTAGATACATCATGCAGCTTTAGTGAATATAGTCACCGTTAAGACTTGTAATAATTGTATTAATATTTTATTATATACTTTTAATATGTTTTATTAAATTAAGAATCAGAGGTTTATGTATATTATTATATATATACAAATAACCTATATCTAAAATGTGTATTAGAATGTCTTGATATTTCTATTGATTTTAAAAATGTATTAGTGATTCAATAATGTTTGTTTAATAATGATGATGATGATAAAAGTTGGGTAGCCTAACACTTTGTTAACATTAGTTAACTTTAACATGAACTAGCGATTTAAAAAAATCTAAAGCGTTTATTAATCTTAGTTAATATTATTCATATTATCAATATTTCAGCATTAATTACTAATATATAAAGAATATCAAAAGTTGCATCTGTTAGCCTAATATTATGTAATGGCCCTGAGCTAACTCTTAACAACATTTGTATTAACTAATGGGACCTTATAGTAAACTGTGTCACCAAAAGTTGTTTTAAAATGTTACCTAATCATGTTAGTTTCGTATCTGTGACAGAAACTGACGCGTGAATTGAAACTGAAAGTAAAATCAGCCTTTTCTGTTTATGACTGAAACTGAACTGACTGCTATACTACGAGAAAACCGGGAGCTGAAGTATATTGAGGAAGGTATTGCATACGCTTAACAGTTTCTAAAAGCTAATGCACAGTTTAAAACTGACTGTGTCATAAAAAACAGCCATAGATACAGCACTGAGAAGCTTTTGAATGGGAGAGATCTGGAGTAAAATGGCTCGATACCACCGCTCCACATCATGGAGCTATCCCAGGAATTATGGTAAGTCAGCAGAGACTTGCATCCACAACATCATTTTTTTAAGGTGTCAGTTCATTCTGATAGGTGTTTAGAACTGACAAGATGTGTTACCCCTGTTTCTACATCCTTTATTAAGGTGGCAGTTCATTAGGTGTTTAGAACTGACAAGATGTGCTACCCGTTTCTAAATCCTTTTTAAGGTGGTAGTTAAGTTAATTCTGATAGGTGTTTAGAACTGATATGTGCTACCCCTGTTTCTACATCCTTTTTAAGGTGGTAGTTAAGTTCATTCTGATAGGTGTTTAGAACTGATATGTGCTACCCGTTTCTACATCCTTTTTAAGGTGGTAGTTAAGTTCATTCTGATAGGTGTTTAGAACTGATATGTGCTACCCCTGTTTCTACATCCTTTTTTAAAGTGGTAGTTCATTATTAAGGGGTAGACAGTTCATTAGAACTGACAAGATGTGCTACCCCTGTTTCTCCTTCTTTTGTGTAGGTGGTAGTTCATTCTCAGAAAGAAACTCATATTATCAGATTAACATGACAGCTTGAACTACCGGTAGCACATCGCGGGTAGGACAGATTGTCAGAACACCAGTTCACACAGAACACATTTTTGCAGGTCAGAACGACAACAAACATGAAGTCTAGAGACACTCTTTTTAAAGGGTTCACCCAAAAATTAAAATTCTGTCATCACTCACCCTCAAGTTGTTCCAAACCTGTATGAATGTCTTTTTTTTCCTGCTGAACACAAAAGAAGATATTTTGAATAATGTTGGGAAACCAAACAGTTGACATTGACTTCTATAGTATTTTTGTTTTCCATACTATGTAAGTCAATGGGTCCCATCAACTGTTGGGTCTACAGTGGACTGGAAAAAAGCGTTTTGTGTGAACGGCCCAACATGTTCTGAGAACTACTGTAAAACAGACTCCTGAACCATTTTTTTAAGTATATGCAGAAACATATGATGGAACTAACAAAATGATCTTAAATATGATTTTATGTTTCAGAAGTGAGAGGCCTTTTCAACGACAGTCTGTCCTGTTGTGTTAATTCTCTGCTTCAGTCCTTTTCTGCCACCACTGAACTACTGGACATACTGAACAAGTAAAGCTCCATTAACTATTGAATATGCTGCACACTTGAAAACTAGCCATACTAAGACGTGCTAAATAACATTTAACAATGCCTGTTGTTTAAAGATGGAATTCATCTGCTGGGATCAAACAGAGTAATAACATCCCACTCCAGTTAAAGAATGCCCTGCTAGCTATGAGGGATTTATCACATCCTGCTCCGCACAGAGACCTTCTGAAAAGCCTCTACCATCACGCCATCTGCCGTATGCATCATATCAACCTAAAATTGTATACTTATGAAAATGGTGTCAATCTAAGTGTATTCTGTCATTGTGCTGTAGGATACACTCAACAGGATGCGGATGAAATATTCCACATTATCCTCAATCTCACCCAAAAGCAGATGCCTGAGTCTTTATTGGTGGGTTTGTATTAAAAATAGATATGTACAGTTTTGTTTAGTGTGAACTATATAAATGAGAATATTCAATTGTATATGTCTTCACGCTTTCAGGCTCAGGAAATCCGCAGTCTCTATGAGATAAAGGTAGAGACGCAGGTGAAATGTTCACATTGCGCATCCATTCAACGGTGCCCCAGCTCTCTTTTCAGCCTTCCTTTGGCGATCCGTGAAAGGGAAAACACCCTGGTAAACAAGCTAAACATTCATCAATTATGTTTCGTTAGTCATTGATACACCAGTTTTGATACCATTGTAATGTAAATGACACATAGTTCCTCCTTATGTTCTTCAGGAGAGCTGCATTGACTCTTATTTCCAGCTTCAAAACCTGGTGGATGGTGAGGAGAATCACTGTAACCAGTGTGAGAAGAAGCAGCCGTCCACTCATGTGTGTGCTTTTAGTTTTTTTTTTTTGCCATTACCAAACAATATCATATTCCAGAATGTACATTGTTGATGGTTTAAAAATGTTTTTAGTTGGCAGGGAACGGAAGTTGCGATTAGTATTTTCTAATAAAATTTTATACAAATAATGATGTGCACGGATCATTAACCATTTACAATAAATGCTGCAATATTCCATAAAAACATAAGAAATGTACATTTTGATTTTACTGTGTTTTTATGTGATTATATGGCAAATTCAAGTAAGATTTTACGTTGCATGCACTTATGTGTACTTACAGTGTACTTATCTACTGGGTACTATAAGGTAACTATGGGTAAAGGTTAGGTTTAGGGGTAGGTTCAGGGTTAGTACCTAGTTATTACCCAGTTATTGTAATTCATTACTATAATAAGTATATAGTATCTACATGTGACAGGACTGTAAAATAAAGTGCTACCAGATTTTAACTTGATTTTAGCACACGATACAATGCATGACTCTTTTTAGTTAATTGTTTATAAAGTGCTACCAGATTTTAACTTGATTTTAGCACACGATACAATGCATGACTCTTTTTAGTTAATTGTTTAATTTTCTGTTTTGTTTTTTGTCATGTAGGTACAGAAACTTGTCTCATTGCCTCTGATTATGTGTGTCCACTTGAAAAGATTCAGAAACGAACGTGGCTTCACCAGGAAACTCTTCAACAAAGTCGCCTTCCCTGAAACTTTTAACACAAGTGTTTTTGCTGCAGCGCAATCAGAAAATGCATGTGTAGTATATATTTTGTAAAGAATAATAATAGTCATAATAATAATATTTTTTGTATGTTTAAATTATTTTATGCTTGTTTTAGGTTGCGAATGATGCTCCCAGGGCTGATGAGCATTACAGTCTCTATGCAGTAATAGTTCATATAGGATTTCATATGTCTGGTCACTACACTGCTTACGTCAGGCCAGCTCAGGACCAGACGTGGTACTATGCTAATGACAGTTACGTGCAACCAGTAAGAGACTGACTAGGAACAGAAGAGTCTGAAATAGATCATATTGAGACTGATATGTAATTTAGTGTAGTAATTATTTTCATTCATTTGTCTCAGGCCACATGGGCAGACGTGCAGCGCACATATAAAGGGTAATTCTTGACCTATAACCTACCATGGTTATCTTGTCACAGACACTTTAAAAGAGAACAACATACAAACACAAACACAGACCCGTTAAATAATGATTACTTTATTCACGTTGCAACATTTTCCAGTTTTTGATTATAATTTTGTATACTGTTTTAGAGACAACACGGCCTACTTGCTTCTGTACAGGAAGAAGAGCTGGAATTCATCTGGATAACCGATGGGAACACTGCAGTCCTAATGTTTTTGACATGACACTATGGTTGAACACAGAGAAATATTCCAAGAATAGGACCAAAGTCTATTTATATTTTGTGTATGCATATGAAGAAACGTGTTTAAGAATGTAAATCAGTATATTTTCATTTTGATTGTGGTTTATATAGGACAGTATTTTGGATGGGATTGTGCAATTTTGGTAGTGATTATTTTGTGGAGTTTATGAATATTGTTCAATAAAAATATGTTTTAAAATAATGTTGCCTGTTATTTCAAGTTCTTGCTAAAGATATAAAAATATGGAATACAAAAATACATAGTTTCACAAATTAAAAGACTTTTATTTTGAAGGAAAAAATGCAACTTGGCTTTTATTTTTTATTTTTGATGTCCAGGCATAGTTTTGAAGAGCAACCATGTCATGGCAATTGGCTTTATGCACAGCTGCACTACTTCCTGAACTTCAGCCAGCTCCTTTGTTTCCTGTCTGCCATTATTGGACAAACTGATTAATCCAGGTGTGCCTGACCTCTGTAGTCACAACAGCAATAATCAGACACACCTGGATTAATCAGTTTGTCCAATAATGGCAGACAGGAAACAAAGGAGCTGGCTGAAGTTCAGGAAGTAGTGCAGCTGTGCATAAAGCCAATTGTCCCGCACGTCCTGGTAAACACATCTGTCATGAGCTTGTAGGTGAGTAAACATTGTAATAAACAGCCTATTTCTTAAAGGATAAACTTACCCATTACGTTTACGTTTTCCCCTCAGCATGTCTGCATATAGTACCGTATTAACGTACCATAACCGTACAATGTATAGACTGCAACAAGGCGAATTTCATTCCACATTATTGTGTGTAATTGTGTTGTATGCTATTGGAAATATTATATTGTGGTGTATTATTGTTTGTTCTTTGTCTTTTTTAGGTTTATTCTCTATCTCAGGATCTAGAGAGAGAAGCTAAAATGACTAATCCACTGAGGGGAGAGGTGATGAGATTGTACAAAAATGTAAGCATCATCTTCTGACAGTTTCCTTATGTTTTTTGCAACAGATTAAATATTGTTTAATGGTACTTTATGGCATCCTTTATTAGACATAACACTGCATGGCAGCAGAGTCACAAAATACACAAAGAAGGTGTGTCAAATTGTAATAATGACTTTTCTGCAGCTTTTGTATCTTGGGCGGGAATATCCAAAAGGCACTATATACTTCAGGGAGCGCCTGAAAACTGCCTTCATGAAGAACAAAGATGTCACAGATCCTGAGAAAATCAAAAAGCTGATTGACCGTGGAGATTATGTGATCAAAGAACTCGAAGCGCTTTACTTCCTCAGGAAATACAGAGCAATGAAGAAACGCTATTACGATCCAGAGCATTAATCACAAGTGCCAGACTATATATGTCTCAAACGTTTTCAAATATCTGTATCTGATATGTTGCACTACAACAGATTTGGACATACATTGTTTTTTTTATAACTACATCTTTGTTACATTTACAATAGAGCTGTTAATTGTAAAGAAAGTGACATGTTTCATAATAGGTATGTATGTATGTATGTTTATTCAAAGACCCTTCAGTTTAATGGTGCTTTAAGGAAGTGTTTGAGTAGATAACTCTACATCACAGAAAGCGAGGTTGGTTTTTCCAAAGGATTTCTCCAGCTCCCGCACCAGGTCAAGCTTGCCCGACCTACCGGAAACCTTTTAGTGCAAATAGTTGAAAATGGAAAAAGTTATGGGAACACTGTGAGTATATGTCAATTTATGCATGTGTGTGTAAATAGACATGTATATACAATATACATATGCAATAAAATGTATACTCACTTTTTCTTTGAATACATTGTAGGCTTTGTAGCAGGTGAGGTCCTCTTTTGATAGTATAAGCCCAGGCTGCAGAACCGTCTGTCTGCCCCCTTGGAGACACATTTAGAAAACATCAGTTACTCTTAACAATGACAGCATTATGCAGAGTGCTTCACGTGTCGGAATGTCTCACCCGAAAGTATGCTGATAATAAGCCCTACGGTGATGACCGTCACAGTCCCCAATGGGCCGAAGTACAGGTATGAGAGCGAGTACCAATTATCAGACAGGAAAGGCCTGTTGAGGGATGGATCTTGTTACATCTCAGCCAATAGATTTAGATTCAAATGATTTTCACAACCCACCTTTGTAGATTCTCCTCTTTCAGGATGAAGTCATCCATGTTTGCAGTCCAGTTAGTGCCGCCTGGTGCCATAGAGAAGTTACAGCCGTGTATCGTCAGAGGCAATGGTCTGCTGTTCTCTGGTTGTGGAGGGTATATCTGTGCTCCAATGCACACCCACAGTGACAGCACCAAACCAGACAGCAGCCCTGCCAAACCTCCCTAAAACAGACACACTTTCCATTGTAATGACCACTAGATTTTTGCATTTTATAAAGAAAAATACACATTAGCCTGTTAAGTGTCAGACACTTTTTATTACTTTTTCAGGGTTTCTGCTAGCCTGACAAGCCAGACTCACATCAAGATGTTGGGTCTGGAAACTCACCATTGAACTCAATTCGAGGGGTGGGACAAACGGTTGTCTTTCAAATTCCCTCTGCACGCAATTGGATAGCGCCATGAGCACCACAACCAACCAGAGCCAAGAAGAAGGTGAAGCCGAGCTAACGTTAGTTGATAGACTTTCGCCGTAGCCAATCTGGTAGGCAATACTTCGAACACATCTTCTTTTCTTAAGAATGACTTCAGTGCCATTCTTTGTTCTTTTCTCAAAGAAAAGCTTAACTCCAAGTCTTCCAGAGTCGCGGCCAAAGCCGATTCAAAAGGCCGCTGTTCGTCAGCTTCTTCATTTACGAGTAACACGCGGAACCTCCGCAACTCTGCCGTGACGTGCTGTCATTATGTTAAGCCCGCCCACAGACTCTACACACTCTGTGATTGGCCTGACCAGAGTTTGGTTTTTCCAGCTCTCAGGTCTACCGAGAGTTGCTGCAAAAATATTTTTTCTGCCGCTAGGGTGCGTCTAGATTTCTAGGCTAGGTTTCTGCAGGTTTTAACAAGTCTTAATTCATCCTTACACAAATTAAGGTCTTAAAAGGTCTTAAATCAGAGGAGAAAGTCTTAGTTGCTTTAAGTTAAGACAGCTCAAAAATGCATTTTAGTCTGGGACTACTTGAGCCTTGTCTGTGAAACCGGGCAATTTATTGATAGCAAAAAGTGATTTCCTTCCTCTTTACAGTGAGGAAAATAAGTATTTGAACACCCTGCTATTTTGCACGTTCTCCCTCTTAGAAATCATGGAGGGGTCTGAAATTGTCATCGTAGGTGCATGTCCACTGTGACAGACATAATCTAAAATAAAAAATCCAGAAATCACAATGTATGATTTTTTTAAACTATTTATTTGTATGATACAGCTGCAAATAAGTGAACACCTGAGAAAATCAATGTTAATATTTGGTACAGTAGCCTTTGTTTGCAATTACAGAGGTCAAACGTTTCCTGTAGTTTTTCACCAGGTTTGCACACACTGCAGGAGGGATTTTGGCCCACTCCTCCACACAGATCTTCTCTAGATCAGTCAGGTTTCTGGCCTGTCGCTGAGAAACACAGAGTTTGAGCTCCCTCCAAAGATTCTCTATTGGGTTTAGGTCTGGAGACTTGCTAGGCCACGCCAGAACCTTGATATGCTTCTTACTGAGCATGATTTCAAACCATGACGTCTTAGTGTATTACCAACAGTAACCTTGGAAACGGTGGTCCCAGCTCTTTTCAGGTCATTGACCAGCTCCTCCCGTGTAGTTCTGGGCTGATTTCTCACCTTTCTTAGGATCATTGAGACCCCACGAGGTGAGATCTTGCATGGAGCCCCAGTACGAGGGAGATTGACAGTCATGTTTAGCTTCTTCCATTTTCTAATGATTGCTCCAACAGTGGACCTTTTTTCACCAAGCTGCTTGGCAATTTCCCCGTAGCCCTTTCCAGCCTTGTGGAGGTGTACAATTTTGTCTCTAGTGTCTTTGGACAGCTCTTTGGTCTTGGCCATGTTAGTAGTTGGATTCTTACTGATTGTATGGGGTGGACAGGTGTCTTTATGCAGCTAACGACCTCAAACAGGTGCATCTAATTTAGGATAATAAATGGAGTGGAGGTGGACATTTTAAAGGCAGACTAACAGGTCTTTGTGGGTCAGAATTCTAGCTGATAGACAGGTGTTCAAATAATTATTTGCAGCTGTATCATACAAATAAATAGTTAAAAAATCATATATTGTGTTTTCTGGATTTTTTTATTTTAGATTATGTCTCTCACAGTGGACATGCACCTACGATGATAATTTCAGACCCCTCCATGATTTCCAAGTGGGAGAACTTGCAAAATAGCAGGGTGTTCAAATACTTATTTTCCTCACTGTATGTCCTGTTTTCCAGTACAAATATCTGAACATCTTTAAATCAAGATACATATACTTGAGATGGAAATGTAAAATGAAGTTGTGAGAAACTGGACAAAAGTAAGTGAATTTATGCTTAAAGCAAGAAAAAATTATAAGAAAATCTGTCAGTGAGTTAAATTTTTCTGAGCCCATTGGCAGATATTTGTAAAACTTTTAATCATAAACTCTCTTCATTTTGAACAATTTCACAGAAAACTGATATTTTATGTCATTTTGCATCTCCAGTAAATGTATTTAGATTAAAGAATCAGCACTGGATAAGGTTAAAAAACAGAGGAAGAACATATTTTTTGCAGTGTGATCAGAAGGAACGTATTATGAATTAAAAAGTAATGGATATCTGTAGGAAGTTGTATTTTCAAAATGAATACAAGTCATTGTGTTTCTCCCCAGACATTTAAATTTAAAGAACATATTAACGTATTGTCTTCCCTTCAATTTATTCCTTAAAATGTTCTTTACTTGGTCTTTTAAAAGGTCTCATAAAGTTTTAAATTTATCTTCATAAAACCTGCAGAAATGCTGTTTTTTCCCTATCACATATTTTAATAAACACCATGAATTAGGTATCATTCAAAAGCTTACACACTCAAAATTCATCCTGTGAAACCATTTTGAAATTGGACATTGCTTTACCATGGAAGTGGTACTTGAAAGCCTTTTAGTGTGCTCAACTTTTATGATAAAAAAAATTCAATTTTGGAACACTTGGTTAGACATAGTTTGGATTTTCTAGCAATTTTAGAGCCAAATTACTTTGTAAAATACATATTGACATTTTAAAATAATTTTTTTTTTAGTTCAGTACATTTGCTACAGTAAACAAACTTCTATAACTGTTTTTAAAATAAAAAAATCTGATGAGAGTCTTTTTAAAAAAGAGACCAACAAATTACAACTATTTTAAGTCTACACTCAAACAGGGGGGGTGACGTTTATCAGGTTAAAATGTAGCCAAAATAACCTTTGTGTTGGCACATGGAAACAGGATGCCAAGAGAAAAGAGGCCGAGTAGAGGTCCACCAACCACTCCTACAATACTAATAGCGGCCTGTTGAGGAACAAAAAGACAGGAAAATTGGGATTATGCCATCATTTGTCCTGTTATTTTCACATGATTCATCAGTAACCGACCTGTAGCATCCCTCCCATCAAAGATGCAAGACCAGCCATTCCAATGCACACGACACCGTAAAGCACACCTGTTATTGGGGAACATCATCTTGTTTAGTAGTTGAAATCCCTGATTATATGTTAATGGGCTCTAAATGAAGATATTTGCTCACTCGCGCCCTTCAAAGCCCAGGACAGCTGCCTCTCTGACAGACTGAAGTACGGACGCATCAGATCTGTAATAGTTACCGCAGCCAAAGCATTTACACTGGAGGAGACTGTACTGGAGACAATAAATGTTATACATGCTCAAGAAAATATAGTTGTCCTTTTTAAGCCATAGTTTCATTTTATGGCAAAGAGCTGCTTGGACATTCTGCTAAATATCTTCTTTTGTGGTCTACAGAAGGTCATATGGTTCTCGAACGACACAAGGGTAAGTAAATGATGACGGAATGTACTTTTTTAGGTGATCTGTACCTCTTAATAGGGAACAAACCTTAAAGTGCCACTATATGCTGCTGCCACGAACAGTCCTGGCAGTCCAGGGTATTCGCTCAGGATGTCCAACACCAGGTAGGGCACAAGCTTATTGTATATTATAGAGAGACATTGATGTTGCATATATAGAATTGATTTGTAATAGCATCAATACTAATAATAACATGCACAGATTATAATGATGTTGCATTTGGGAAGCATTGCTGTGGCTTGTGGCATACCTGGTCTTGAGCAGACACCTTCTTTGCTGTCCATGGATCACAGTTCTTATAAATGGAGTATAAACACAAGCCACAAAATACTGAGCATAATGAAATAACCAAGAGAGACACTAAATTAATGTACAAAGCCCTGGATAGAGACAAAAACACACATACACACACAAAAAAGGTTTAGTTACACATTGCGTCTCTTTCCGTGTGAATCTGATGATTATTTTTTGTGCAACGCTCACATTTTTGCATGGAACAGGGACTTGCATGATATGTATCTCTGCACCTGAGCTTGATTGATGCCATAGACGCTGGTCCAGAGGAACGTCCCTCCAATTGTGATGCTCCAGAATGTGTGTCTCCTCAAAGGGTTTGGATCAAAGCTAAAAGGGTTGGACACGACATGAGAAAGTGTTTAATTATGCATTCCTGTACCTGTCAGTCATGTCACAACTCACTCCCATAGGTTGAGCCGGCCGCCCTGGGCGGAGTCACTGATGATAGTGGAGATCCCGCCCTGCAGCAGCACTGATTGGATGATGACAGCCAAAAGACCAGCCAACATGATGCCAACCTGGAACACGTCCGTCCACACCACCGCCTTCAGACCACCCTGCCAAGGTAAAGGGACAGTTCTCTATCAGTGCTTCTCAAATTTTTGACTCCAAGGCCCCCGATCAAAATAGAGTTAAAGGTGCAGTGTGTATTATTTATGAGGTTCTATTGACACAGAAATGCAATATAATATACATAACTATGTTTTCAGTGGTGTATAAAGACCTTACATAATGAAGCTTTATGTTTTTATTACCTTAGAATGAGCCATTTCAATCTACACACACCACCGGTCCCGTTACAGTAAAGTCAACATTTTGCGGCATCATGTTTCTACAGTAGTCCTAAACGGGCAAACTTCTCTACAGAGTACTAGTCACTCTCTGCTCTCTCCGACGACGACATCTTTGTCCTGTGTCGGCCACCGTAGCTTCTCTATGCGTTTCGAAAGGGAGGGGTGAGCGGTGGGCGATTGCAATTCATAACCTCACCACTAGATGCCGCTAAACTTCACACAGATTGTATCAGTTACATCGTTACACCAGTAGGTGGCAACAAGTGACTGTTAAAAAATTTATTTGTCATTGAATCACTCGCATAAGAGATTCGTTCAAAAATGCAGATTAATCCAGTAATAAAACAATTGAAGTTAAAAGTGAGTCATTGAATCATTCATTAACCCTTAAAGTGGTCTTTAGTGACCCAGGATGTCATTCACTGCCCTACTTCTCATTCATTTTTTTTAAAAGACATCAACCTTCTTAGTATTCCTCAATCAATTTATATTAAACAATATAACAAAAAACTATTATAAAAGGAAGGCTGTTTTGCCATTTGATTTTTTGTAAAAATTGTATAGGGTCGCTAATGACCCGAGGTGTGTAACAGTGTAAGTATATATTTTTTCTGCTCAACAATAATTTAATCTTTAATAACTGAATAAGTGCATTGTCTGATACACACTGATGAAGTGACGTTTTACTCATAGTTACCGCAGGCAGAAAACAAATGAATAGGAAGTATCATCAGCAAAACTTGAAATGGCTCAGCGATTTACTGCAGAGCAAGTATTGAACGCAATCAAATATTAGTGTCACTGTCACTTGATGGTAGATTTGGTGAAGAATATTGATTTTGAAGATGTTGAAAATTATAGTGTTTGAAATTGCGACTATGAGCCAGATGCTGTATGTACTGGGAAACGAGGACAGTGATGATTGAACAAAACTCAAACTGAACCCTTCCGAGCTCTAAAAGGTAACACATATGCTTTATTTTATTCTTCTGTAATTGTTACTCTAATATCAGGAGAGTATTATATTATTGCGACAGGTAGAGATCCATCCGTGTTAGATATTGATCCGGGTCGCTAAAGAGCCGAATATGTAATAATGATTGGTAAGGGTTAAAAAATAACAATAATTATTGTGCAGTTCTACTCTTTTACTAACTTACTAATGTACAGTAGAGGGTGCAGACAACTCCAGTCGACATGACCGCACCCCAGAGATCCACACCTGTGACTGAGAAGAGAGAGAGGAGAGAGTTCACTTGACCATAGAGTGCTGCACATTATCAAGCATACTTGTTACACCATGCACTTCACAAATAATGCAGTTCAACTTTACACTCTTAGAAAATAAAGGTTCTTTATTGGCATCTATAATCCATTGAATAATCTTAAACATCCATGGAACCTTTCCATTGCACAAAAGCTTCTTTATAGTGGAAAAAGGTTTGTTATATTATAAAAATGGTTTTGAAAGACCCTAAAATGATTCTTCGCATCAAAATCCCCCCTTTGGGAACCATTAAATAGTGAAGGAAGAAACTTAAGAATAAGATTAATGTAGAATTAAACTAGTCATTGGTAAATGTTGAAGTGCAAAAAAAAAATCCTACCTTGGTTTAAAGCCAAAGCTGGAGCATAAATAACCAGACCAGTGTACAGTACCTGAGAAGAGATGGAAAATACTGTAAACTACACTGAGTTTACTGTATGAATTAATGAGACTGATAATAGCAAGGACAACACTCACCGTCTGTATGATAAACAGGACTGTCCCAAAAAGTCGAATTACTTTATTGTAACGCATCTCCAGATACTGCGAACAGATTATTAAAACATTAGAGGGGCAAAAATGAAGTTACATTGCAGTTGCTTTTACATCAATATGAATGCATTATTGACACATTTTAACATCATTAATGTTTTACCTTTAATATATTGAATAAAGTTACTATTTTAGATCAGCAACAGTGTTAGTTTAATTTGTTTTAGCTTTATTAATATTTTGAATTAGCTTTTATTTTTAGTTTTCATGATAATTTTAATCTAATTTATTTATTTCCAGTTAATAATTTTAATTCTTTAACTTAGTCCAGTTACTTAATGCCAAGGCAACATTTAATTTTTATTTTATATCTGCTTTATTTCAATGAACAGAAATGTTTTTTAGTTAACGATAATAACCCTGATCAATAAAATGTTTTACCTATAATATATTCAATAAAGTTAACATTTCCATTCAGCGATCTTGTTACTTTAGTTTTTATTATAGTTTTATACTGTTATATTTTTATAGTTTCTAATTTTAATTTAGTTTAGGTTTTTTTTTTTTTTTAGGTCAGAAAGGTTTTTAATTTTAGTTAACGACAATAACCCTGAATTCAGCAATAAAAGGTGTTTTATTGTATAATTTTCCTTCCATTTTATTTTTTTTCTCATCTCACCTCATAGGTGCTTGTAATGCCCAGTCTGTAGAAGATTGGCAGGAAGATCTCAGAACTAACAACCACCATCAGAACAAAAGAAAAGCAGATGAGGATGAAGATGGCTCCGTACTGATACACCTCCACCGGGGTCCCCAGAATGGTGATGGCCGACATGAAGCTGGCCGTCAGGGACAGGGCCACCGGTACCGCCGTCATACTCCGTCCACCCACCAGAAAGTCTGCGGAGCTGCTCTGACCTCCTCCGGCGAAGGCGTAATAAACCCCGACGCCTGCAGAGACGACCAGCATTAAGGTGAAGACCACATAGTCCCACACACTGAAGGAGGGTCCACTTGACATCTTGGTGCACGTCTGAACTTCTTTAACAGGATCTCTTGAATTTGCAAGGCAGCCTTTGTAGCTCTGTTTGCTAAATATTATCAGTGACCATCAGGAATGTACTCACTGATAGCTGATTGTTAGGTCAGAGATTGTGTCATGGCAGTCTGAGGAGCCTCTTTGCTGTGCGGTCAGTCAGAGAGACTGTGAATGTTCCTGGAGCTGCATGCTTGTCATCATCCCACCCGTATCACATTCATTCCTCCTTATACTGGAGTTGGGCTGGAATTTTTTTTTCTCTCAGTAATAAGATAATGTGTTTATTCTTGCGTGTGCGACACAGAGAGAGAATTCACTCCCTATTAATTACCAATGCAACCTAATGTTATTAACCTTATTCATTTTTGTATGTGTATAGGTTTAAGTAATACAACTTTTGGAGATAATGTTTATCATAATTGTCAACTGGTTATACATGCAACACAATAATGTTTAGAAATAGGTCAATATAATTTTAAAAATATGTATAGAACATTTCATATTTTATATTTTATCTTATAATTTAGATTATATTTTATATTTCTATATTATTTTACATAATTCAACTGATAACCCTTGGTATGGACCAGTGTTATTTTAGTATAAGTGTATAATGATATTTTGAATTAGATTTATGTTTATATTTTCCATTTTACTTTCAGTTAAAGTTTTAGGAATTTTGTTTTAAACATGTCTATAAAGTTTTTATAAATTTCTTATCTAGTTTTATTTTTATTGCTTTTTGTTTAGTACATCAAGGTAAACTAAATGACATGGGAAATGTTGATTTAGCACGTAGGTGAAATAAAATACTTTTTTTATATTATTTTATTTGAGTTTAGTTAAGTTAATGTTTATTTTATTTCAAGCAATGAAAAGGTGTTTTTGTTTTTTACGGTTTTCGTTCTAGTTTCAGTTATAATAATAACAGCCCTGGTATAGTCGAAGAAAACAAAATGTTTTAGGTAATAAAAAAGGCATGATCTTTCCTAATGCGCTTCTAAACGTAGTAGGACTTTTATTTTGGAAAAAGTAAAAGTCTACGCTTTACCCATAATGCATCATTCAAGATGGCGATTCCCTGAGACGGCATGTGTATCAACAATTTCACATCAATTGATAAAGCAAATCTTTTTTAAATCACGGAATACACTTAATTTCTGTATTTGGTCGTCAGAAGATACATCAAAATGAAGCTCAAAGCCAAACCTCCATCTCATAAATCACAAAACACTTTCCGCGTAAGTTTAGTGAATAACGCATGTTGGAGACTGCAGCTCGTGCAGCTTACAAACATTACAATGTTTTATTTCATATATCGAAACGAACAGAGTTTTACATATTGAATTGGGTGGATATAAGTCTGTGATTTTAATAATTACATTTTCATCTATACAGTTCAATATGCTCCTAGTTCTAATGCGAGGAAGTTTCCACTCAGTTAAGATGTCTTCATATCTTTTATTTTCCAGTTTGTCACGTTTTCTGAAAGGCTCGCTAAAGTAAATATTGATGTCATTCATCGCATTGACAGAACTGGAAGTTATGCTGAGGTATGAGTCTTGTTTATATCAGATAACACAATTCATTGTTAGCAACTTTGTAGTTTATGTATTTTCTATTAATTCTGCTGAATTCTCTTATTTTTTCAGGAGGTAGAAACCTATTTTTATGAAGCCTTAATAAAATGGAAAGACTTGAATTTGACAGAGCACTTCAGTAAGTAACAACGTCCTGTGAGCTTTTAATGTGACAAAATACACTGTATAATGTGAGGATATTGCACATACTGCTCATTTAATTTGTGATCTGTACATCTTGTCTATTGTCACTCTCTGTAAGGGTTATTATAGCTTACCAAAACTATTAAAAATCACATCAAACTAATTCAAAATATGAATAAACTATATAAACACTGCTCTCTGTTACTGTCATGTATATGGCATAGTGACAATAAAGTGATTTGGTTTGAGTATTAATCTAATCGTCTGTTTTACAGCGACTTTTTTTCGAGAGGTGTCAAGCAAGAGTCAGTCTTTCAACATGCTGGTGTTTCACCAAAACACTATTGTGGAGAGTCTGAAGACCCACCTGTCAGTGAAGAGCAACATGGCTTACCAGCCTCTTCTGGAGTGAGTTCCTCTCAGTTTATTTAAAAGAAAGACAGGCCAACGAAGCCATGCTAACCCCACTCTTGCTTTCAGTCTTGTAATTCAACTGGCTCGGGACCTCCAGATGGACTTTTACCCCCACTTCTCTGACTTCTTCGTCATCATCACGTCTATACTGGACACACAAGACACTGAGGTGTTGGAATGGGCCTTCACTTGTCTGTCGTACCTGTACAAATACCTGTGGAGGATGATGGTGAAGGATATGGACAAGATATACAGGTGAGAAGTAGAAATAAACCCTAGCAGATTATATTAGTGTTTATTCTGTGTTAGACTTTTGGACCTTTTGGATGTTCAGATTCTCAGTCATAGTTAATAGTATTATAATGTATAATCAGTAACACTTTTCAATAAGCTCTCATTAGTTAAAATTAGTTAACCTTAGGGGTGTAACAATATATCGTAATACAAAAATGTAATTATATGTAACGTGGATAGTGACAATCTGTATTGTGTATAGTTCACCCGAAATTATAATTACTGTGAGAAAAAATTCAAGTTTTAGTGTCAGTATACATTAAAGTACTATATATATTATAGTACACATTATAGTATATATAATGTGGAATATAATATATACTGCAATGGGAGAATATTTGTGGATCCTGATCATGTCAAATGTCTCATGTTATCAGTAAAAAAAGCATATTAGTCTAAAATAATACTGTATTTTCAGCTTCAGAATCATGAATATTTTTATGCATTGTGTTACCAGCATCAAGTCCAAGCCATTTCCACCCCCATTGTGATACCAAATTTAGCATTTTAATCAAAAGTATATTTTTGTTAACCTTTTACAATATGTCTTTGCAATAATATTGTATCGTGTGTTGAATTGTGACATGATGGTATTGTTACACCTCTAGTTAACCTCTTAACTGTCAGTGTTAACCTGTCTCATGCCACACTTTTCCCCCCCATTGCATATTTTAGTAATCGTTATAAAATAGGGATCATTGAAAGCTTAAACACTCAAAATTCATCCAGTGTAAACTGTTGAAATTTGATATTACGTTTCCATGAAAAGGTACCTTTTCTCTGGCTCCTCCCCCAGTGGGCTGGGTCATGTTTTAAATATTACAAAATTTACTGCACTATTTTATAATTCAATCTTTTTTCTAAACTTGTCAAAACCCACATCTTTGGAAATGTCTGAGTGACTCAAGGTTCCATATTTGGCCACTGTTTTGTGTTAGAAGTGATATTGTGACAGGAGAATGCATTAAAATTCAATTGAGTGTGGGTGTCATCTGGTGATAAATCTCACAATATGTGAGATAAATAAAATCTCACATGAACTTCAATTTTTGTGATATCAGCTTCAAAATTGGAACACAACTGGTTAGACATGACATTTTAAAGAGTACAAATTAATTTGTGAAAATATATAATTTGTATTAAATAAAACATGTTTAGTTCAGCACATTTGTTCTTCACATCTATGCTCAAAAAGGGGGGTTACAGTTAACAGTATAATGGATTAACTATTGTTAATTCATGTCAGCTGAGGTCCATTAAATAATATTAACAGATACATCTTTTGATATTAATAATGTATTATTCAATTTTGAAATTAACATTAAGATGAATAAATTCCTTAGAAGTGTTAAAGGAACACGCCAACATTTTGGGACTTTAGCTTATTCACCGTATCCCCCAGAGTTAGATAAGTCCATACATACCATTCTCATCTCCGTGCGTGCCAGAACTCTCTGACGCACCCACCGCTAGCCTAGCTTAGCACAAAGACTGGAGGTAAATGGCTCCAGCTAGCCTACTGCTCAATAAGTGACAAAATAACACCAACATTTTCTTATTTACATGTTGTAACTGTGTATAGTTACATTGTGTACTAAGACTGAAGGAAAATGAAAAGTTGCGATTTTCTAGGCCGAAATGGCTAGAAAACTATCCTTTCATTCCTGCGTAATAATCAAGGAACTTTGCTGCCGTACCATGGGTGCAGCGGCGCAATGATATTACACAGCGCCTGAAAATAGTCCCCGGCACGCTCTCTGTGCAAGCAGGTTGTCACGTTGGTTATGTTGATGGAAGTTAGTCTATTTTCAGGCGCTTCGTACGGAGATGAGAATGGTATGAATGGACTTATCTAACTCTGGGGGATACAGTGAATAAGCTGTCCCAAAAAGTCGGCGTGTTCCTTTAACTAACGTCAACAAATGGATCATTATTGTAAAGTGTTACTTTTTCTAAATCAGTCTTTACAGTGAACTTCTGGCGCACAAGAAAGATCACATCCGCAACTTTGCTGCCGAGAGTTTCTCTTTTTTGATGAGAAAGGTGAGTCTTTAACATCTCATGTTGTTTTCATCATCCTCTGTATGATCATGTGCTGTCTTAAGCTAACGCATCTGTCTCATGTCCAAAAGGTTACAGATTATGACGCGCTCTTCACACTCATATTCTCCAACCTGTCAGAGCATCCTCAGAAGGCCAGAGGAGCCGGTCAGCTGATCTTTGAAATGTGTCGAGGAGTCCGTAACATGTTCCACTCTTGTGCCTCTACGGTGAGATCACGCCACAGAAAACCAAACGCATCACATAATTAACATTTGTTTTGTCAGTGATTGACAGTGCTGTTTTTGTCAGGCTCTTCCGGCGGTGTTGCAGAAGCTTGGCCCAGCAGTCGGACAGGATGTTGATTTACCTTGGGACTCGATCAAAGAAACTCTTGACCACATGGCTGAGTCTTCAGCTAACTATGTTGAAAAAGAACACATGCTGGTCCTGTGGGACTCCTTACAGGTGAGAGAACCAATGTTGTCTGACATACCGTATAATATGGACTTTAATGTTTTATGCACTTTTTATAAAGTGATTTTTCCCATTCTAGATGTCGATTGATTGTCACTTCAGTTGTGTTAAAATACATGCTATAGTAACTGCTTGTAATAGACCAATACATCGGCTAAACATATTAATCAGCTGATGTCGATGATTTGTTTTTTAAATTAATAACCACAAATGATGTGTACACAAATAGCTGAAATTAAAGACTTATTTTACTTAATATTTAGTAATAATTCACCTATTTTAAACTGATTTAAAGGAACACGCCACTTTTTTTAAAAATAGGCTCATTTTCCAACTCTTCTAGAGTTATCAACTATTGATTTTCAACTATTTTCAAAAATAGTGGCGTGTTCCTTTTAAGGGAGAGCAAACACTTCTGTATACATGCGCATATAATATAATTATATATAACTTCAAATAAATCTGTATTTGTTTTTATATAAATATTAAGAACTAGTTTTATTATTAATATATTATGGTCTTTTAATTGTCTTTATGTGTATATTTGTGTGTTGCAGGGGTCTCTGAAAGAAGTTCTTGGAAAGTTGGGGACAAGCGATGCCGACCCGGCTAATGAACACTTGGAGAGGATTCTGTACATCTACCATACACTTGTGGAGCATCGCAAAGGGGCAAAGATCACAAAACCACAGTCTGTTTGTGAGGTTTGTGCGTGTGTGTTTTTCTATCACTGTAAAGCCCTATTTGGGCGGGGCGTTTGAGTTACAATTCTTATCACTCGACAACTGTGATTTCATGTACCGATTCGGATGGACTAACATTTCAGTATTTATCATATGAGTGGGAGTGTGTGTTTTCTATATGTGGACGTTACAGAAGTTCCTGTGCTGTGCTTGCATGCATCACGTATGACGTGCATGTCTTTTAATTAAGTTTTTGGAAGCGACTTTATAATAATCTTGCACAGAGTGAGCAGTTACCCGACTTGCCTGACAATGATATTAAAATAGACAGTCTTCCACGTTTTGACTCTTATTTTTTTCCATTTTAAAATGTTTTTTTTTTAATGAAATGAAAACATGCAAAACATTGGTAGCCAAACGGTAGCTCGGAGAAGTGTTAGGGTAATACAACATCAGAAATCACAGACATTCGCATTCAAACAGGATTAGATTTCTCAGAGGACTGTTGAGTTTTCTGAAAAACAGTAGGTTATTTGTTCTAGAATTTTTAATAAGGTTGTGTGAGAAAAACACAGACATGGCAGATTCAGATGGGATTAAAATCGCAAAGTATGCCTGTGAAACTAAAGATTGTTCTTCTTGAGTGCTGGTGCATATCTGATATATTTTTCTCCTTTTTAATTGTATTTAGACACTTCTTCAGCTAGTTCAGGCACCAGGACTGTCCTACTCCTGCTCCAGGCAGCTTTTACAAGTGGTCTCGTCTCTGTTGATGGGGGAGAATCTGTCATTGCCTGCCCAGGGCATCCACGAACTGGTGAAAAAGGTTTGTTTAGTGTGCACCTACACAAACGTTTGTCCATCTTTATCCGTCTGATTTCCTGTCGAACTCATTTGTTTCCTCTCTGGTCCCTCACGCAGGTCTTCAATAGCGGGATGGACCGAGACCTCATATTGTCATTTACAAAAGAGTTGTTTGACATGAAACAGTTTGAGCAGGTCAGTGAAAGCCGGATTGTTGTTTGAAACCATCTTTAAGATCAACGTACGTCTGTTTTAATGTTGATGCGTGTTTCTCTAGGTGTTCTTGCCCAGTTTGTTGCAGTATCTAGAGCAGATCTTCTGCACTGAGGACGCTGTAAACCGACAGCTGGTTCTGGAACTGTTGGTTGGTCTGATTCTGTCCAAAGCTCCACCCCCCACTGACGGATCCATGGCTTTTGAGAAGTACCCATTGGTCTTCACTGGACAGACTGTCAGGTTAGCTGAGCTTTGAATTTATATGGACTTTAAAATGTTCAAACTAATGTAGTGAAAACAGTGACCATATTTCTGAAATGGAAACCGGGGATATTTCCTATTTGAGTGGTCAAAATATCACTCAAATCTCATTTGTTATTATATTTTAATTAAAAAACAGGGACAATAAATTTTTGAATGTTGTTGTTGTGGAGTCCTATTATATTAGTATATTATTATTAACATTAATAAGTATTATGATTTAGTTTGATTATTAGGATTTTTCGTCTGGATTTAATACAATAAAAAAACACAAAAAACAAACAAACAATGAAAACAGTTATTGGTAAGCTAACCATTGTAAATAAGCAGTTCAAAACAATATTGTAACATGACTTAACAAAAACACATTACAAAAATAAAACTATTCAACAAATTAGGGCTGTACGATTAATCGAAAAATAATCGAAACCGACATTCAGAACCTCTAACCGACATATTTTTCCCATGACGGTTATTTCGGTTTTCACGTGACTCCGCCCCGTCAGTCACATCAAGTGCAGTTTGCAGGCACACAGAGAGATGCAGGAGCAGTTTATAGATGCCCAGAAACACTATAGTAACTGCATGTTTTACACATTTATACAGGTCAGTTAATTGCCGTTCTTATAGCCTACGCGCTGACACACACACTGACACACACACAGACGGCGCGCGCAAGCCCCGAAGCCAGATCGCTTTCACTTTCGTCCTCATAAAGTTTGTTAAGTAAATGCGTTTAAAGGCTTGCCAGTTTCAATATTTAAAGCGATTGTGCGCTATTCAAAAACAACAATACGGAAAACTTATCCGTTCAGTGCTCATCTTTTTTCTGTGAGGCAGAGAACCGAGCCGCGTCGCGTCTCTGACAACGCACGCGCGCACCCTGAAGGCAGATCTCTTTCATCTGCGTCCTCACAAAGCTTTGTCATTTTTATGTGTTTTAAGGCCGGCCAGTTTGAACAGAAAAGCGATTTTCGACCATCAGATGTGTATTATATTGAACTAATGCCTGATATATTGTGACAAACGAACACTCAGACAGTAGCTCGCACATCACATGAAGATCGCGCGCAGAGAGCAGCGCAGAAACGCAGTGTCAACGCCGTCCTGTGACTAAAGTAAAGTCACTAAAGTAGCTTAGAAACTCAACCGTTATAGGCATTTAATACCTTTGAAGTACAAACCACAGCTTCATAATGAATAGAGACGGTATGAGTAATTCACACACACACAATCACTCTCTCATTAATGCATTCAAATAAATATAATGTAGGCCTACTTTGCTAATATATCTGTATCTGATGTACAAGCAGAAATCTGCCCCATAGACAATAACTGCTGAAAGTGAACTGTTTCCTTCAAGTGTTTTAAAATCACAAAGAAATGCACTTTTTCATTAGAAAAAAAAACTCCACCTTTAATAGTAGAAAATATTTACAGTACAAACCTTATCAGTGAACTTACTCAACCTTATGAGGGCAAAAAAAGCAAGAAAAAAAAAAGCTAAATAATCGTTCATTAATCGTAATCGAGGTAAAATGTTCAATTAATCGAGGTTTTTATTTTTGGTCAAATCGTTACAGCCCTACAACAAATATTGTAACATTTTATAATCGTATTTAAGTTTACACTATATAAATTTCTTTTTTTACTTCAAAAGTTTTACGTTTATGTTTGAAAATAATTCTTACTGTCCTTAATTGGTCTTGTTATTTAGCATTTTAGGATTATTTTAAGCAGAAAGTATATGTATTCTGCACATGTATTGGTTGCAAGTATAATTGTTTGGGGTTAGGGTTAAGGTTTTTATATTTAAGTTATAGTTCAGATGTGTGTTAATCACTGCATTGTGACTGCGGAACTTTTGGGGACAAAACAACCCCGCACCTTGTTGAGGCTCTGTTATAAAGCACATACAATATTACTTTAAATTAAAAATGATTAGTTCGTATGTTACTACCTTGAAAGCAACAATGAGGTTTCTTTTAATATTTGACGATAATGATGCTCTGTCTGCTCTCGACTCGGTATGTTCTTCATGAAGTAGTAGCGGGCGGCGCGCGCGCTACCAAGTAGAGTCAGCGTAGCAGCTGTATGTTGGTTGGGCGCTTTTTTCCAATATATCTGCGGGTTGTTTGGAACGAGCTGTAAAACGGGGACATTTCCGGGGACAACTCCAGTCGGGGATAGAACATTAAAAACCGGGACTGTCCCCGGGAAACGGGGACGCCTGGTCACCCTATCGTTGATCCAAGTGATTGACAGGTGATGCCAGGCGGCATATGACAGGTTGGGTCAAACCATCCTGGTATGGGGGAGACTTTGGGTTTTAAGGATAATGAAATTGAATAGCCTACTGAATATAAAATTCATTTTGTGAACTTATACTTATATTTTCCTGAAATATTTATTAGAGAATTATTTTTAAAGGATTTTTGCATGGATGCTACTTTTTAAATATATGTAGGCTATATTTTAAAATATCACGTACCCCCTGGAGTGCCTTCACGTACCTCCAGGGGTACGCGTACCTCCATTTGAGAACCACTGGTGTATAGATTCGGTGGGCGGGCTTAACATAATGACTGCACGTCACGGCAGAGTTGCGGAGGTTTCGCGTGTTACTCGTAAATGAAGAAGCTGACGAACAGCGGCCTTTCGAATCGGTTTTGGCCGCGACTCTGGAAGACTTTGAGTTAAGCTTTTCTTTGAGAAAAGAACAAAGAATGGCACTGAAGTCATTCTAAAGAAAAGATGATGTGTTCCGAGTTTTGCCGACCGGATTCGGCTAAAGTTTAATCTATCAACTAGCGTTAGCTCGGCTTCACCTTCTTCTTTGGTCTGGTTGGTTGTGGCGCTCATGGCGCTATCCAATTGCGTGCAGAGGGAATTTGAAAGACAACCGTTTGTCCCGCCCCTCGGATTGAGCCCTGTCAGTGGTGAGTTTCCAAACTCAACATCTTGATGTGGGTCTGGCTTGTCAGGCTAACACTTAGGTTGACCAATCACACATGTTAACTGGTTCAGTCGACCGATCAGAGCACTTTTCGACCGATCAATCCTACATTTCGGTAGGAGGGGCTTCATAGAGACAGAAACTAAATAAAAAGTGTTTTTTTAACATTCAAGCATGAAAACCTATTCTAGCAGACCCCCAAAAACAAAATCAAGACTTCATAAAAGGGCATCATAATAAATTGTCTTGAATTTAAATACTTCATAGATAAATACACATAAATACACAAATTTCAAATTCTCTTTTAGGTCAACTGGACCTGAAAGAGACCAGTCGGTCTCTGTTCCCCAGCGGATTCTTTCTCTCATAGACATCCCCATCGATCAGCCGCTTTCTGACCTTTCTCTACCCTGGGCTGCACTTGTGCTCCTCCCACACGTCAGGTAAACACTTAATTACCCACAATCCTCTGGGTGTCAAGTATAAAATAAATGCTTAGTTCAGTACATTTGCAATATAGCTCAAATAATTTAAGTTCAGATGTATGATCAGACAAGTGGTGTGACAGTTAAAAGGTGAATGGTCTTTTGCTGTATAATTTGGTATTTGTTTAAATATAAAAAATTTTTTTGCAGGCCATTAGAAGCATCAAGCGTTATACAAGCCGTCACTGCACTACTGAACAGGTTACTGCAGGAGGTTGGCAGTGAAACTCTGGGGAGAGGTCAGTCAAGTGTGTGCGTGTGTGTGAATGATTGTCGCAAGCTACTTTTATGTTAAATAATTTCCTAATACCGTCCTTCTGTCCCCTCAGGAGGGCTGTTTGTGGCCCGACAGGCTCTAAGCACTCTGCTCAGCTTCAAGGAGACGACAGCGGTACAGTCACTCCTGCCTGTAGAGCTGGTCAGAAACATCATCGAGTATGTGTTTATTTGCTCTGAACATCCCAGTAAAAAAGGGTATTGTCTGTTAAATGAAGAAACTTGCATTTTTGTTTGTTTGTTACAGGAAACTCCCCACTGATCTTTCAGCGCTGTTGTTAGGAGATCTGTACTACACCAGACTGGCACTCAACGGCTGCTCAGCTCAGCTGGCCCATGCGTCTCTGCTGGAATTGTACCATAAACTGCATTCCAATTTTTCTTCCAACGTTTCCAAGGTCAGGTTTAGCCCAGTGAGGGTTGTTGTTGTTAAGTTGGTGTAGCGCAGAGTTCCCACAGTCCTGGAAAACCTTGAAGTATCAGAGGATTTAATGCCTGAAAAAGTTATTTAATTTAATTAAAACTTAAAAGGTGACAATTTACTTAAAGCCTTTGGGCAAAATGCATTATAAAGGTATTGGTAATGTACGTTATAATGCATTATATCTTTTCATAAATAATTGTAACCAAAGTTAAATTGCAGAGCATTTTCAAACTTTTAAAACAAGTAAAAACGTTCATAATGCATTATTTATAAAGGGTTTAAGTAAAGTGTTGCCAATTTCAATAGTCAATAAGTATCTAGTTTATTTTTTATAATTATTTTGAAAAAAAAAAAGTTTTATTTGGTAGATGATTGTTCAAGGAGGTATTATTCTTTTTATTTTTTTATTCATCACATTCATCACAACTGACTAAAAAGAAATGGAAAAATTTAATACATTCATTACTCATCTTTGTGGACCCTGCTATTATGAATATACAGATTCTGAAGGATCAATCTGTCCTTGTCCTCAACAGATTCGTTTGCTGAGCCTCAGAATATTGTCAAACTTTGAGGCTGATCTTCCTAAACCTGCAGAGGTATAATTTGAGATTTTCCAACAAATTCTCAAGCAAAGCACATGCATTTATTTATTAATAACTCATGTCTTCTTCAGGGAGAGGAGGGCTCAAATGCGCAGACGGTGTTCGCCGTGTGTCTGCAGGCAGAGCAGGTCCCGGCCACAGTGCAGGACTACAGGGAGAAACTACTACATCTTCGTAAACTCCGTCATGACCTGGTGCAGCCCTGTCTGCCTAGAGGACCTTTCCATGATGTAGATAAACCCCTTTACTCCATATCAAGTATAAAATCATTTTTGAATGTTTTGTTTTGTACTATAAATATGTTTGTATGTTTTACAGGTTCCTCTTCGTTATCTTATTGCAATGCTCTTTGTCAATTTCCAACCTCTTTGGGATGCTGTTATTGATCTGATTGTGTAAGTGTGGTGCACTGCTTGAATGATCAGTCTCGGTTTCATTTTTTCTCAGTATTATTTCTGTCTTTGAGTTTTGGTTTAATATGCTTTCATCTGCTCAGGTCGCACGCTAAAGAAATGGACAACAAATCTTTCTGGAAGGTTTATTATGAACATCTGGAGATGGTTGCTGGTCTAGCTGGTGAGTTTTTAATGATGAGGCATTTAAGACCAGTCAAATTTATTTGTTAGCACTTTATACAATACCAATTATTTCAAGGCAGCTACACATTAATAAACAGGAAAATAATAGGGTTAATACTGGATAATTATGAAACGATTATTTCACCTGTAAAGCGCTCTAAAGAAGACAATAGTGTCATTCAGCTCAATTTTAGATGTTATTTCAATTCAGTTCAATAACTGTCAATATTGCAAAGTTCAACAATTATGAAAGCAGCTCTACAGAAGGCAATAGTGTCATTATCCAGCTCAATTCAGTTCAAATTTTGTTCTCATTTGATGGTTGCTAATGTTCCCATTAGTCATACATTTCAGCTGTTATGAATCTTTATTTTCAGAGGAAGAGCTCCAGGCAGATGATGATGATGACGATGATGATGATGAGGGAGGTGTAGGTGAAAAACATCAAGCCACAAAGCAGCTCAGAGGTCCGGGAACAAGCGTGCTCGAGAGCGGGGATGTGGGAGTTCTGTTTCTGGAAGAGCTGGACCAGGTGCTGAATCCCATTGAGCGAACGGACTTCACAAACTTCCGTGGCTTGCTTTGGCGTGCCATGTCCCAGTTTCCCGAAAAAGTGGAGCCACGTTGCCGAGAGCTCAGCCCATTACTGCTGCGCTTCATCAGGTGTGTGTGAGCTTTATGGCATCAACCTGTTAGTCTCTCTAGAAAGTTCTCCATAACAGCCTTTTCTCTGTGGTCTTTGTGTTCACAGTAATGAGTTCTACCCATCTGACCTGATGGTGGCTCCAACTCAGGACCTCATGAAGAAAAGCAGCACTTCATCAGAGCAGGAAATGGGTGAAGATGTAGATGCTGACATGGAAGACGAAGAAGAAAAGGAGGAAGATACCAAACACTCCAAGAAGAAGATGCCAAGAAGAGCAGCGGCCAAGTAAGAGATGATCTTATCCTCTAACATCCGTCTTTGTCCTCTAGTTACCTACTTGAAGAACTCACACAAACTAGACGTGCATGTCTAATATACCAGAACGATGAGCATTCATTTGTTTCTCATCAGAATCTACGTTTGTGTTTCAGGCAGCTCATTACTCACTTGAAAGTCTTTTCCAAATTTACCAACCCAAAAGCTTTATACATGGAGGCAAATCTGAGTGAGCTGTACACCCGGGTATGATTTCTCAGCTTTGTTTCAAAGCAAATTCTGCTTATCAATACTTGGTGAACTGCCAGGTGAGACTAATTCTTTCTCTAAACCCACAGCTCCTGTGCCATAAAGATCAACAAATCCAGAAAATAGCACTTGACTGTTTGCTGACATACAAAGACCCAAATATTCTCCCTTACAAGTAAGACCTGTAGTTACATTTCCCTTCTCTTCTTGCTTTTCCATTTTCAGTAATATATCTATTATACAGTAACTAGGTCAGCTTATGAATAGAATGCTTTATATTCAGAGCTGAGACTGATGGTATCTTCCAAAAAACTTCTTTGGTTACCTTACTAGATCTCAATACTGGCATACTGGAATGTACCAATTACCTCAGGAAGTCTTTTAGTCTATTATGATTTTATATCTCTGGATTCATTTCACATATCTGAGTTACTTGGAGCCACTTTTGTCATTTGGTGCAGGGAAAAAAAATACCTAGAGGCAATCCTCCCTGACCTAATTTTAAGCCTGTTATCAGAGATAGCTTTTCTCCAACCTCAAACTTGCTGCGGGATGCTTTAAACAAGTTTTAAACATTTTCTATTTGTGCAGACATAATTTTGGGGGGTTTATTAATAGGATGGCTTAAAGCAGCACTGTGAAAGCTTTTTTAAACATTGCTGCAGCAGCGGTGTTCCCCAGGGCTTTGTTTTGGGCCCATAATGATTGTCGATTTGTCGTTGTTTACAGAGAGAATCTGGGGAGACTTCTGGATGACAAGCATTTTAAAGATGAGATTGTCCATTTCAACATCTCAGAAGAAGGAGCTGTGGTGCTTTCATCACACAGACCCCAACTCATTCCCATGCTTATGAGGTGTGTGTTTACACACACAATGCATATTAATGATATCAGTGATTCACTGTTGTTTCTTTTCTAAACGTGAATGTTATGTCCCTGCAATCAGTAGTTGTTATTTATTCTTGCAGGATACTGTATGGAAGGATGTGCAGTAGGGTTGGTAATAGGTTTCAGGGTAAGGCAGGCACAGCTTCACGTTCCTCCATAGTGCTGCGCTTCCTGGCGGCTTGTCAGCCAGAGGAGATGGGCATGTTTATAGATCTTCTGCTAGAGCCTGTTCGTCATCACGCTGAAGGTAACTGCTTAAAGCTTATTAAAATTATTAAATCCTAACAAAACCTTCTAACATACACCTTATAATCACTTATTGGCAGTTTGGCATTGGCCTAAGGTTAAGGGTGTGTTCATACTTTTAATTTGGTCATCTTAGTACTTTTGGTCCAGACCAAAATAGAAAATGATTTGCTTATCATTCACACTGTCATTTTTAACAGTGAACCAAAATATTAAAAACAAAAAAAACATGGTTTTATGATGCATGTTTTGTTATGGTATGTTTTGGGCTAGATGAGCTTGTGCGTACATATGATTGTAATTTTAACTGCTAACTCATGATAGCTTATAGAATATGTAAATATGCTTCATATTTCAGTCGACCCCACCTTTTTTCAGGGGTCTTAGTCCACTTGTTTGGTGCGCACCAAGGTTCAGATGGCAGCCTTCAAACGTATTCAAATGAACTGCGCTAACAAAACAATTGCACCATAGTTTTGTTTTGTGAAACACACTGAAAAGTGTGAACACACATTTAGATATTATTTGGACAATTTATAAATGAATAGAGGTCCATCATTATGAAGTGGTTTTACATTTATGCATTACACTTTAAGGTTGTGAAAATATTTAGGTTATTTTCAGAATTAGAAAACTTAAATAAATAACTATAGTGCACTCATGTCCATATATGCAACACACCTGAACTTTAATAAATGGACAAATTGGAATAAATGTTTTAAGACAAGCTACCAATAGATTTTGTTTTACTCATTTTCTTTTTTAAGATGGATCAGAAGCAAGCATTGATTAAATTTTCTGCTTGCAGGAGCGTGTCTGGCCGCGGTAGATCGAGCCGTAGGTGAAACAAAACTGTCTGCTGTTCTCCCTGTGGGTCGCCAGCACAGCCTGCTCAACACCATAGCAATGCTCATCAATAAACTAGGCCATCTCATCCAAATCTACCTGCCCAAAGTTCTGCAGATCTTGCTGTGCATCACAGCCTCTGTGTCATTTATACTGGATCACAGAGAGCAGGTGAGCTGAATGCAAAAAAACATCCTCATTAATCCTTTAACTATATATACAAACTGAAATATTGTTTTCAGTTCCTGGTTATTGAGTTCCTGGTTCCTCTTCAAAGGGACATTTTTAATTTTCTCATTGTTTTCTAATTGTGTGGTGGTCAAATCTATTTTTGGGGTGCTGATCTCAAGAGCTTCAATGGTCTTTATGTTTGTGTAGCTCAAGCCTGGTTGCATCAGTCCTCTGAAGTACTTGCGTCGTCTGGGGATTCTGCGCATACAAGACTTCTTTGATGGCTTTGAGTGTTACAACTTCACTGCAGATGAGCTGGACGCTGTGTTCCAAGCCGTGGTGTGGCCTCAGGTGTGTGCATAAGAGAGAAATCTGACTGGATAGCTTTAGTAAATTTAAAGGTACACTATGTAACACTTGGGCCTCTAACAATCAAAAAACTCAATTGTTTTGGTTGTCTGGCTCTGCGTGACACTGCTTATGAATATGATTATCCTACTGCTCATAATACATTCACTACAAGAGATATAACCAGTTTAAATGGACAGCATCTCAAGCTGGCTAGCTGCAGATGTTACTGTAACTATACCCATTAGTAGACATGATACTTTCTTGAAAATAAATTCAAGCACAGTGCTATATAAAACAATCATAATAAGAAAATGTTAATCGTTTTGATTTACAGGTCTGATTTGTTTGTTGATACAATCTTGATGTATTTAAATGTGGATTGGAATCAGTATAGATTCAGTAAGTATCCCAAATGACCAGGTTGTGTTTTGTTCATTAGGTGTGTCGTCTGCCCACTGAAAGCACGTATGCACCAACGCCCCTCCTGAAAGTCATCCGTGTGTGGACCCAAAACGCTAGGTAAGTTTATCATTAACCATGCAAAGATGAACCTCTCATATAAAAATGAAGCAACGTGTGAACACAAGTACCGCCTTTGTTATAATAGCCAGGCTTCTTTTTATTTTTACTCTTAAACATGTATGCAGATTTTATTGCTGGTTTGACCTGTTATTGCAATGCAATCTTATAATATAAATGTTGTCTTGTGTCTCTGTCAGATTTTTCCCTTTGCTTGCTAAGCAGAGACCAGGCCACCCTGAGTGTGACGTCCTCCGCAATGTTTTTGCTCTGTTATCCTCCAAAAACGTGTCTGCCGTCACAGTGGCCATGGTGATGGACATAGCCGAGAGCTTGCTGAACACTCCAGACTTTGAACCTAAGGAGAATGAGACCGAGTTGATTGTGAATGACTGTGTGATCCCTGAAAGCTGTGACGTATCAGGTACTGACAGTGGGTGTTGATGATTATGCTTGAGGACCCACTATTCTTTGCATATTTGACGTCTCTGTTTCTTTTCTTCTGGTAGATTCTCTGAGTATCGGCTGCCGTCTGCTCCTTCCTCACATCCCAGCACTGCTGCAGTACCTCGGCGGAGTCGTGCGTAACTCTGAACGCCTCAAAAAGAAGAAATTCAGAGTTCAAGTCAGCAAAGAGCTCAACATCCTCTCAAGGTATGTTCGTATATCTCTGTTTATATACGTACAGGGAGCGTAACGAGCCAATCAGAGCAAGGACGATAACTATAACGTTAAAGTTTTAATAGTTAATACTTATTCAATGTCAATAGTGAAGTCCTCACCACACCAATAACGATACAGAGGAACAATATCAGTGGAATCATTTTCAGAACAATGTTTTTTCTAGCTGTTAACTATAAAAACATTTACAGCCAATCAGAATCCATCTGATCCCATGATCCTTCAGGAATCATTCTAATATCCTGATTGGCTGCTCAAGAAACGTTTCTTGTCAATGCTGAAAACAGTTGTGCTGCTTATATTTACCATTCAAAAATGATTATGCATTAAATTGTTAAAAAAGTGACAGTAAAATATTTTTGTTTCAAGTAAACGCTGTTCTTTTGAACTTTCAAAGAATCCTGAATAAATAAAAAAATTCAGGTTTCCACAAAAATATTAAGCAGCAAAGCCATTTTCAGCAATGATAATAAGAAATGCTATCATGTGCAATGAAGTGAAATGTTCAAAAATGAACAGCCTTTGTTGTGTTCCAGGATCAGCAGATTTGTGACTGAAAAGGGACAGAGTTCAACACTAACTGGCTTGCTTCTACCTTACCTCCACAAACCCAAAACTGCACAGGTACACTCCTCATATCCTGTACATAATGTATTTTAATATTTTATTGCTTGAGATCTCAAATCATTCTCATTGTTTCCTTGTTGTTTTCTTTCAGGAAACAGAGTTGGACATCCTGGGTACTGTGCAGAACCTGCTGAGACAGTGTTCAGAGCCCAGCGTGTTCCTCAAGCCTCTCAGCAAACTTTTCTCCATCATCCACAACAGACTTTCACGTCAGGCTCTGTGTGAAACGTTCCAGGTAATTTTCCGCATCTCTAGCCACTTTAACACCATTTTAGTCTATTTCAAACTCTTCCCGACTGACCGTATCTCTCCCCACAGACTCTGTCAGACATGGACAGTGACCTGAAGTACATCACAGACGTTGTCATTCAGGTGAATGTCCAGTGAGGCCACGAGAAACAGGTTTAGTTTTGTTTCTTCCAGTCATGTTTGTATTTGACCGGCTCTACTCTCTTCTCCAGCTCAATGCATTTGACAGCCGCCATCTGGATGAGATTCACTTTGACGTGCGTCTGCTGGCGTTCCAGAAGGCCACCAAGCACATTAAAGAGATGAGTACGCTGGATATGAAATACCTGACTGCTGTCATGCACAACTGCTTCCATTCATTTGAGGTGACCATCAAGTTTTAAGATTCTTGTGACGTTACTATTAGCTTTGAAGATCTCTTAACGTTTCTTTTTATGTGTATATTTTTGTGTCCTGACCTGATCTTTTTGTTTGTTTCTGAGACAGATCGGAGATATGTCTCTGGCAGACAGCGCCACCATGTGTTTGTCAGCCATAATAATGCAGCTCTCAGAAGTCGGCTGCCCAGAGGCAGAATTCAGGGAGATTGTTCAGTACATGATACTGGATGCCCTGCGAAAGGGTTTGAAGAGCAAGACTGAGGTGAAAACGAGCGACATGTCAGCTTACATTCATTACAGCACTGCTTTATGAACATTTCACATGCAATTCACACATTTATATCTGGCTTTCTTTTTCGCAGAGTGTCCGAAATGATTACACCACTATTCTGGCCTGCCTGGTGAAGACCTTTCCAAACCGACCAGAGTTTTGCGATCTGGCTCAGCTGACCGATTATAATGATCCCGAGTCAGATTTCTTTGAGCATATGAAGCACATACAGGTAACGGCAGGACACTTTATCAAAACTCATCAGTGAGACTCAAAACCAGAAACATCATAAATCTTCAATTGGATGGAACTTGGAGAAAAAGGGTCTCAAATTTTTAGGGCTGTCCGAATACCTTTTTTTTTTTTTTTTAGCTTCGAAGCTTCTGTAGTAATCAACATCGAATATTAAAAAATTGGGAGGGATGGGGCTGAACATATTCTTCTCTCTAATAAAAGCAGGAATCTCGAGAAGCGGCGCGCCTCACACGGGCATGATACAAAACACACCAGTCTGTTACGTACCAGTTTTGATATATTAGTAAAAATCATTTTGTTCAGTTAGAGAACAGATTAACTACAATTAAAAACTGAACGTGCCGCGTGAGCCGAACGTGAGCAAATATGTTTATTAAAGGTCCCGTTCTTCGTGTTTTTTTGAAGCTTTGATTGTGTTTACAGTGTGCAATATAACATGTGTTCATGTTTCGCGTGTAAAAAAAACCCCAGTATTTTTAACACTATGTACTTATCTGTATACCGCTGTTTTCACAGTCTTGAAAATGGCTGATGAGTTCCTTTATTCTATGAAGTCCCTCCTTCAGAAATACGTAACGAGTTCTGATTGTGCCAGCGGTTCCCGTGTTGTGATTTGACCGCAGCTTAGCGAACGTGGCACGGTTCCTGTGTTGTGATTCGACAGCAGCTTAGCGCACGTGGAAAGGTCACGCCTCTTAACGGGAGATGTATGCGCGCTTAATGATCTCTACAGCGTCCCTGGGAAAGCCAAACAAAGGTGATTTGACTCCGGGATGAAAATAACAGCGTCTCGACGACATGGCGACAAACACACTCAAACGCAACAATTCCTTTTCTCCACGCGACACGTCCTCTTCTCCACGTGGGACAGCAACAAGACCACGCCCCCTTTTTTCGTGCATTCTTGTGGGCGGAGGTTCGTCTGTTCTACTGTTCTACTGACGTCATTTATGAAGGAAGTACCAGGATGTAGTCCAAGCCAGCCGTTCGCTGTAGGCTTTGAAAGGGAACTTCTGTTAAATAAAATATCTCGCTTGGCATTGAACTTTGAGCTTTATAATTTTACAGGTATTATTTATGCTCTAACAGCAACATTACACACTAACTAAAGTTTGAACAATGGGATCACGAAGAACGGGACCTTTAAGTATAATGTGGTTGGGTTCCTATTCAACTGTCCATCCTATTAAAAACTGCTAGGCTATAAAAATAATTGTAAAAAAAAAAAAAGAGTATTCTATATCGTCAGATTTTATCATAGCAATACTTTTATATAGAAAAATGTATATTAAATGCAATTAAATTAAATGAAGCATAAATATAAACTAATGTACTATATAAATATTTTAATTACTATTTTATAAAACCATAAATATTTTTAGTAATGAACTCGAAATTAACTAATAATAGTAATGAATATATTAATAATTATATATATAGATATAGAGTGCTGGGCAATCGATGTCTGTGTACTGTGTATAATTAGTATGTATATATAAATACACACACATGCATGTATATATTTAAGAAATATTTGCATGTATATACTGTATATATATATATTTATATAATTTATCTTATAAATAAATCAAAATATTTTTATATTATATAAATATAATATATTTTACTTAAATATATACATGCGTGTGTGTGTGTATTTATATATACATAATAATTATACACAGTACACAGACATATTATGTTAACACACACTTTTATTTTGGATGCGATTAATCGATTACCAAGCACTAATATACCATTGCCACTTTTTTGATCCTTATTTGAAATTGGCTCAGCATAAAACAGTCTGTTTGTATTTCAGGTTTACAGACGGGGTCGAGCGCTCAGGAAGTTTGCCAGGCAGCTGACCGAGGGCAAGATTGTGATGTCATCACGCTCCATGCAAAATTACATCATGCCCTACGCCATGATCGCTCTAGTTGACGAAAAGCTGTTGAAGGTTGTTACTTGCGTCTGGTAACTATTTAAATTGTTCTGTCACCATGCTGGTTGATTTATGTGTTTTAATGGATAAATTATTTGTGTTCCCAGTATGAACCCATGACAACAGCCGCTGTAGAAGTTGTCGGTGCCGTGTGCAGACGCTTGACCTGGTCCAAGTACTTGTTCTACATAAAACACTTCGTCCATATTTTACAGACTGGAATAACTGAGCAGAAGCTGGCTGTCAGGTAGGCTCCCGCATATATGTTTGCAAATGATATACAATATCTCTCCCCCTCCACTTCCTGGGCATTTGTGCATTTTCTGTGATGTTTTTGTCCTGTTTATGATGCTGAAAGACTTTCCTGACTCTTTTCATTGGCTTAGTTTGTTGCTGACTGTTCTTGATGCGTTCCACTTTGACCATGAGACTCTCAGTAAAGAAATTGAGGCGGCCAAAAAGAGGAAGACAGAAGGTGAGAATGTGTCACAACAGCCACATTATACTTCCTTTTAACCTACACAGTGCTTAACTTGACCAACGTGATCTATCAACTTCAGAGCCTATTGTTGTGGTGGAAGAGGCAGAGGACGAGGCAACGGAAACCATGGACACAGATGAAAGTGATGCTGAAGGCGCCATGGAAACCGATGAGGCTGGAGCAGCCGTTTCCACAGCAATGGATGCTGAGATGGAAGGCCCTGCCAAACCAAAAGAAGTCAAAGAGAGACAAACGAAGAAAGTGCCTCCTGTTGTCAGCAGTGGGCTTCCACAGAGTAAAAACGATCTAGAGGCGCTCGTTTCCTCCATTCATCACACGGTCACTCGGAGCGTCCTGCCTAAACTTCACAAGTGCCTCACTGCAAAGGTGTGAGCTCATTCAACCATACTTAATGAATTTAGGTTACAGTAGAGCAAGACTGAAGACTCGTAATTGACTAAATTCTACAAAGGATGTACAGTAGTGGCCAAAAGAAATGTCCGTAGGGGAAATTGTTTTTTAATGACCTTACAACTTCAATTAAATAATCAAAATATGAGGAAATCATTTTATAGTTTTTAAATATGAGGGAAGAACAAAATACTAAACTTGGTTATGGTATTTATCTGACAAAATTATTTTGGGGGGAAAAAGGGAAATGTACAGGTACAGGTACAGATAAAAAAACAGATACAGGTGTTACTTTATTATGCATAAAAATTGCATTGACTACAACATAATTACTTACTAATATTTTGTTAGTTCTCTCTTGTTTTTGCATGTTCATATTTTCTTTGTATGACAGCCTGGCCAAAAATAGTTTTTGCACAATTTGGCATGTTTCATTGCGTTATCACAGATAAAACAATTGAGCACAACTACGCAATATGCTTACAAAACACATTTTAAAAAATATGTAAATTTTCCTAAGCCTTTTTTAGACTTTTGGCCACTACAGTAACTAATAATTGACGACTAACAGTTGATTCCATTAGTTTGGTGTTTGTTTTCTAGTGACTCAAGCACCCAAAATAATGGCACAGATAAATATTCTGTGTTTATAACCATACAAGTGCTCCCTACTGGCACCAAGTGAACACAGTGTTCATCGTGAGCTTATTGTACCCCAATGTTTATTTCTGCAGGTTAAGCGAGATGACGAGCACAAGATGGTGAAGTCTAAGGATGTGAAAGATGAAGAAGTGGCCAGAGTGCCTATTGCATTCGCCATGGTTCAACTCATGAAGTCTCTGCCAAAGGATGTCATGGACGCAAACTTGCCCGGGTATATTTCCTCTATCATTACCGATTTTGATAAAGAGGACCTAAAATGCATTTGTACATTTTCACATTTCTTCAGTGTGTAATGTTGCTGTTTGAGCATGAACAAGGTTTTCAAAGACACTCCAAGGGCAGTTCTTCTCTATATCCGTAAGCACTGTTTCTGAACTCCCTGAAATGCCTCAACTGTAGTCTTGAGTTTTCTTCCGGGAACGTACACATCACAATATTCCTAATTGAAATAATTCCTGCCCAAAGCATACACAAAAAAAGGGCAAGGCCTGGTTGAGTTCATGTGCTCTCCTGGTTGAGAGGGCATTGCGCTTTTCGGAAGTAGGGGGTACAACGAGACCGGAACTAAACAGAATGTTACTGACAGACTGTAAAGAGAGGTGCCGCAATAATGTAACATGTTATAAATATTCAAGCATGAAAACCTATTCTAGTAGACCCCAGAAACAAGATCTAGTAACGAGCATAATATAGCCTCTTTAATGCAATGTTCTGTTTGAGTGTGAGAGTGATGGATTAGTGATTATCACTCATAAGAAAACATATTTGTAGAACAACCAGTGCAAATATGTGGTAAATGATGGAGTTTGTTTATATTTACAGCATCCTTCTGAAAGTGTGTGTCCACCTGAGGAGCCGTTTCCAGGAGATCCGTGATGTCGCTCGAAACACTTTGTTGAAGATTATAGAGACTCTTGGGCATCAATACCTTCATTACCTGCTCAACGAGATGAATGCGGTCTTAGTGAAGGGGTATCAGGTAAAATATTGTCTTTATTAGCACATGAGTGTGTAATGTAAGAGTATTTCATAAATTATGAGTGTGTCACTGATGAATATGATTGAACAGGAGAAATCTTGCAAATTTACTTCAAAGTCCTTAGAGATGTAATCTTTGTATACATGTTGTGGGTTTCATAAAAATTGGATATATATTTATATAAATGGTAACTACTTTAAATACACTTGAGTGTACATATTTGAATAATTTTCTTAAAGGTTTTCAGACATTTTTTATAATAAAATATATTGTGCTGTCAGGCGGAAACTGTTTTTTTTGTTTTTTAATAATTAAACAGTGCTGTCAAAGTTGATATTGTGGAATTATGTATATATTTTTATTTATACGTTTTCGACTGACAGCTACAATATGCTATTATACATGTATTATATTGTAAAATGTATTATAATTTTTATTATTTATTGTAGTTTGATTTAGGTTACTCAATTTAGCTTGAACTAAAAATATAAAAATGTCAAATTTTTTATTTATTTAAATGCTTTAAAACTTTTGCTAGACAAAATTAATATTTGAAAACAAAATAGCTTCACATTTCATTACGAAATAATACATTATTCCATATTTTCCATACTTATGGCAAAACATTTCGACCTGCAAAACATATCAAAATAAATATGAATTTAGATATTGATGTTCATCTTAGAAGATTTGTCATTGACTGTATGAATTGTAATTGTAAAGTTTTTTTTTATTTTTATTTTTTTATAATTGAATAGACCTGGACCAAACAGAACGAGCGTCATGTCACTGACCTGTGAATAATTTCTCCCTGCAGGTCCATGTTTTGACCTTCACAGTGTACCATTTGCTTACTGTCCTGAAACCATCTTTGAACGCAGGGGATCTTGACCCATGCATGGACATGCTCATCACGGTAAACGGCACCATCAATATTACATTGTCAATCATAATTTTGAAACAATTGTACATTTTCATCGGCTAACTCTCTTCTCAGATCTTCAACAACGAGCTGTTCGGAGCCGTAGCCGAGGAGAAGGACAGCAAAGGAATCGTTTCCAAAGTAATGGAGGCCCGTCACAGCAAAAGCTCCGACTCGTACGAGCTGCTCGGACAGTTCTGCAGTCAGGAGCGCGTCGTCCACCTCATCCTGCCACTCAAAGAGGTAAATGACCAGTGAGCTGCCTCTCAGCAACAGCTTCATGATTTCTCAAGAGACTTATCTGATCCTCATCTTCCTCTCAGGTGCTTGAGAACACGGCCAGTTTGAAGGTGTCGAGGCGAGTGCATGCTGTGCTTAGGAGGATTGTGGCGGGACTTTTGTTCAATCAGAGCATGAGCCCTCAGTCCATCCTACTGCTCAGCCACGGTCTCATCAGTCAGAGTCTCCCACTCATTACCAGCAAGAACAAGTACGTCACACACACTCAGAGATGCATTATCACTGGTTCAATCAGATCTACGTTAAACATTTTCACATCCTATATTCACCCAGAGAGAAGCATCGTCCACCTCCAGACCCTCGCCTGCCTCCGCCAAGCTGTTTACTGCTGCCGTCCACTCCTAAGAGAGTAGGGGTGAAAGCCGCCATTAGTAGCAGAACAAACATGCACATCCTGGTGGAAACGGGTCTCAGTGTAAGAAAATATGCCTTGGTTTTTGATTGACTGCTGGGAGAATGTGGCTGAGGTTCAATCCCAAGAAGATATTACTTAAAATCATGCTTAATGAGTTTTCCCATGAGCTTTTAGGGAAATGTACATCAGTGGCCCTGTCTCAAATGAAACACTTCATAGCAGCCGCAGACTGCACAAGACCATAGGGTGTCCCATTGGTAAATCTAGGTTTCAGAAGGGTGCCAGTCCTTGATGCACACTTGTGTAGGACTCTTAGGAAGACCATGAGTGTTTAGAGTGCCATTTGGGACATGGCCTGAATCAAACTGAATTAAATCATGTTTGCTAAATGGCAAGCAACCAATTTAGCCTGTTTAATTTTTTTTTTACTACGCTGCCGAAGTTTTGGGCGGTACAGTTTTCAAAGTTTTTTAAATAAGTCTCTTATACTCACCAAGGCTGCATTTGTTTGATCAACAGTAATATTGTGAAATATTACTATTTATAATAACGTTTTTTTTAATGCAAAGCTGAATTTTCAGCATCATTACTCAGTCTACAGTGCCACATGATCCTTCAGAAATCTTCCTAATATGTTGAAGAAACACTGAATTGTTCACAAATATTCACTATTTTGTTGCAATATTGCTTTAAACACCAAAATGTCTCTTACGCAGTTGCTTCACTGTAGTCTGAAGAGTTCAAAGATCAACTCATCTGGGCCGTCAGTAAAGGAAATGTTGGATCCTTTTGTGTTGATCGTCCTGGACTGTCTTAACTCCATGCATGTAAAGGTCTGTACTATGTAATATATGTTTTGATTCTAGTGTTTTATTGTGCATGACCAGTTTTTCCTGCGTTGCTGGTCATTTATACACCCATGTTTGCATGAATACAGCAAAAACTCCTGTGTCCTGTGCACATTAGGTGATTACTGAGGCTCTGCAGGCCTTAATCTGGATCTTGAAGTTTCCTTTGCCGGCGGTGGAACAGAATTACGACCAGCTAACCAAGCAGCTCTTTGTCCTGCTGAAGGACTACGCCAAAGCTGGAGCCGGCCGTGGCGAGAACTTCCACCTGGTTCAGAACTGCTTTAAGGTGCGAGAGACTTTCACTACTTTCACATTTATTACGTCCTCATTTTAAATATTAAACGTGAATCATCCAGCAAGAAATGTTCTGTTTTATAGGCTATAACTGTTTTGGTGAAGAGTGTGACAAAACATATAACAGAAACGCAGCTGCAAGTGCTTCTGGGATATGCTGAGGAGGACATTTATGACCACTCTCGACAAGCGACCGCGTTCGGCCTCCTGAGGGTGAGTTAAACCTACTCATCTACTCCTGGTGGGTTTCCTATGGTCATGGAAAACCTGGAAATAATTATAAGGAAAAGACATGCATTTCTACTGTATTGTTATGCTCTTTTTGTATTTTGTATGTTATAAAATAACATTTCTCATTTTTATTGTTGAAGTACTAAAATAACTAAAACGGAATAAACTAAAAACGATATAGACTTAAATGTGTTTATATAGGCATATGTTTGTCTTGCAGGCGATCTTGTCCAGGAAACTGGTGGTGCCAGAGATGGAGGATGTTATGAAAAAAGTGGCCAAGTTTGCCATCGACGGGTCAAACGAGCAGGTCCGCATGCGCTGCAGACAGGTCAGTCAGGATATTGCAATCCTCATCATCCTCCAGGTTTATTCTGCTCCTGCTTGTCGTAATTTATCTGTCCTGTGGCTGCAGATCTACCTGAAGTACCTGATGGACTATCCACTGGGGAAGAAACTGAGGAAACATTTTGACTTCATAGTTGCTCAGCTTACGTATGTTTTTTTAGCATCTGATTAATAACAGACAGATTTGAATCGTTTCCTTCATGTGACGTGAATGAAAATATCTTTTTCTTCTTATTCACAGTTATGAATATGACACTGGAAGACAGTCCGCCCTTGAGTTGATGGCTTACATTTTCCTGAAATTTCCTCAGGTACTGTAGCAAAACAAGTTGAAGGGTCAGAGAGAGGGTGGGAAATGGTCATGCAATACTAATATTAAAGTTTTTGTTGAAAGAGTTACACTTTAAAGCAACACTATGTAACGTTTGGCGCTCTAGCGGTTAATAAACAAAACTGCATGCATCTTGGGGAAGAGCTTTGTAGCCGGAGCTACTTCTCTCTGTTTATGTCTATGACGAGTCACGCAGGTACTGGGCTACTCCGCAGCGGTGCGACCCAAACCGGACTAAAATAGTCCGAATATAAACGCTTATTATATGTGTACTGTAGTGATTCAGGATGAGACAAAAACACAGTTTGGAAAATTGACTCATGATGTACTCGCTACATTTTGAGCACAAGAAAGTTCCATAGTGCAGCTTTAAGGTGTCTTTATTACACTGTAATTATGCATTTATGTGCGGAGTAATATTAAGTGTCTACATTCCCTTACTTTAGGGTTAGTTGCATGTAATTATGCATAATTTATAGTTATTACTACAGTAACTATGTGTAACAAGGACACTGTAAAACAAAGTGTTATGGTTGAAGGAAACCTGTTATTATACCTTTTATTAATATTTTGAAGTTGTTACTTTTTTATTTTTATTTCTACTCTTCCATTTTCATTTTAGTTTTATATGTTGTGTGTTTATGCAATATTTTTTACGCGTGTCTACATGTATTTTTATGAGAAAAAAAATTATTTTAAGGTTTTTATTTTTATTTCAGTTGATGTTTATTTCATGGAACAATATTTTTTTTGTGAATTACAATATAATAACCCTGAACATTACATTATAAACATTAATTCACATTCCTTATATTCCATTGTACAAAGCAAAGAAAAAAGTTTTTAATAATTTTTATATAACTCTAAACCCAAAATCTTGCTCCATTCTGGCATGACCTAGTGAAATCCTGCTGGATACATTAAGGTCCCATTTTACCATTTTCATTGAACATCTTGTTTGACTGGGAAGTGCTTTGCAAAATAATGATTCTATACTTCATATTTATGATATTGTAGGATTAATCTGTTCTTTGTTCACAGGCTCTCTTGCACGAGCACTGCGGTTTGTTCTTTGTGCCATTGTCACTGGCCATGTTGAACGATGATTCTGCGTCCTGTAAGAAAATGGCGGCTCTGTCCATCAAGTCTCTGCTGAATCAGCTGTCTTTGCAGCATCAAAATTCCATGTTTAACCTGGCTAACAGCTGGATTACAAGCGAGAAGGTGAGTAGGAAATCAACATGTGGGGAAAAAAAAACCCCAGTCCTGTTGAATTTTGTTTGAGTTTTGACAGTTTGCGTGTTTGTGCTTTTGCAGGCGGCTCTGAGGAGACTGGGAGCTCAGGTTTGTGGGCTGTTCGTGGAAGTTGAAGGGGAAAAGTTCAGCCGGAGACTGGATGTCCTGATTCCTCTCATCGAGAAAGAGATCCACGCTTCCAACTTCGAGGACGTGAGTGCAAAGTTTTGTGGTCTGGACTTCTTTTGCGTGATTTTGAGTCTGACAATGCCAATGGTATGATTGATCAGATTGAGGAAGAGGAGGATGAGAAGGCGGCTGACAGACTGCTGTTCTGTTACCTCACGCTCATCGTCAAACTCATCAAAGACTGCAGCTTTTTGGAGCTCCACAAACCTGCGGACCTGCTCAACAACATCTGGGGTATGAGCACATACAAAAAAACAGTGTTTACTCTTTCCCTATCAGCGTGTTATATTTAAAATTCCCCTATTATTATATTTTGAATATTACCTTTCATGTACTGTGATATAAAGATGTTTGTGAATGTAAAAGGTCTGCAAAGTTTTAAAGAGCATGATAAATGGAGTTATTGTGTTCCAAAAGAGAGCAATCATCAATGGCAGGGAAGCGCCGTGTCATAAATGACAGAAAATCTTGTTAATGGCAGGGATAGAGTTAATTAAACGTGCACTTATGAACCTGAGATATTTTCATACATGCATCATGAACTCTCTCTCTCTCTCTCCAGGTCATATTGATGCCCATCTGCGTTACCCTCATTCCTGGGTGTGGCTGACCGCCTCTCAGATCTTTGGTTTGCTGTTTGCTGCTCATAAACCTGAGGATCTGTTGGCCTTATGGCGTTCTCAGGAGAATAAAACCACACACCCTGTAGCCACCGTTTTTATCAAAGACAACCTGTATCATAAGGCAAGTTTCCTGAGAACATGCACTTAAAACCGTTGTTTCACAAAAACAGACTTTAATGAATGAATTCCTCCTTTTTCATTTGTAAACCGTTAGATGAGAGAGCTGGTCCTGTCCTTCTGTTACCAAATGCAGTCCAAGTTCTTGGATGTTTCTGCTGGGGAGCAGGTAGGAAATAATGAAATATGTTGGTTGTTGTGTTTTAATTATATATTTATTTAATAATATTATATACTGGTAATCATTTAATTAAAATATTAATTATTATGTTTGTTGGTGGTGTTATAATTATTTTCAGGGTTATTATTGTTGACTAAAGCTATAAAGCTGAAATAAAATAAATTCAAAATATTCGTTGAAAAACTTAAATCACACAATGAAATTACTAAAAATTAAACTAAAATTAACATTAAATATAAATTTATTTTTTTTCTAAAATATATAAAAATGCAAAAATAAAAGCTAGAGTTGTTCCGATTCTGATACTAGTATCGGAAATATCACCGATACCACAAAAAATTCTGGCATCGGTATCGGCGAGTACTTGAACCCATGTACCGATCCGATACCATTTTCTTAAACAAGACCTAGTTATGACCGCGAGCTTTGCCTAACCACTGCGCGGTTCTTCTTCGCTGCTCCGAATGCATTGCAAACACAGGAAGTTGTGCTGTTTTGCCTCAAGGAGCCACTGTTTAGAGCAGCGAAGAAGAAATTAAAACGCGTTAGCAGTAGGCTATGTCCGCTGTTTACTGGCTGTTTAGCAGTATTTCGTCTCTGTGTGGATGGTGGCCGCACTTTTGAATCACGTGTTGGTATTATCTGGTTTTGGATTGGCTGGCTCGTCTTCGAAAGGCGGGTTTTGGAGGGCATGACGTGGTGCAAGTTACAAACTGCTGGAACCGTTCAAAGCATCTGTAATGGTGATCTGATGCTGCTGTGGTTGTGTGCTCCCTGATCAGGTGGTGAAGAATTTGCTTTACGTGGCCAAGGTGATCTACCTCATCTCACCAGAGTCAGATACCGTGAATCCAACTGAAGAAGAAGAAGAAGAGGAGGAGGTAGAGGGTGCGGGGGAAGAAACAACAGATAAAACAGAGGGGAATGAAGGGGAAGATAAGGAGCAGAAGAACAAGCCAGCGTCTCTCCTCTGGGTGATGAAGAAGCTTTCATTACTGGCCAAAAGAGAAGCAGCAGACTCACCTAAAGTGCCTCTGAAGGTGGGTGTTAAATCTGTGTTTACACTTGACGTCTCCGAATGAAAGCGATGGATCGCTGGCAGATGAATGTCCAGCTCAGTGAGTTAGTTGTGGTTTGCTTATTATTGCTCTCTTTTCTGTTTTTAGAGAACTTGTGTTTTTAAGTTCTTGGGAGCCATAGCTGTGGATCTCGGAAAAGATCGTCTTGGACCGTATCTGACCACTATCATTGCTCCTCTCTACAGAGAGCTGGACAGCACATATGCAGACCAAGGTCAGTCCACACAGTAGCAACAGGAAAAAAAACTACATCTATAAATTAAATTATCTAATGTGGATACAGACATATATATATATATATATACACACACACACACACATCACTATACAACACATGTCCTTATTAGGAGAAAATGTTGTTTTAACGACATAAGATCTCGTTATTACGACATAATTGAGTGGGGAAAAAAATGTATTTGGCAGCAATGCGTCACCGTATTATTGGAAGTAAAATAGATATTAAACCTGTGATGCTCTGCTATTCCCTCAACCAGTGACTGTATGGCTGAAACCAGTTTCATGAATTATTTGTGTCTTGGCTTCTTTTCAGACCCCACGCTGAAGAACCTGGCTCAGGAGTTGATCGAGCTGTTGAAGAAGCTGGTCGGCCTGGAGCGTTTCTCACTGGCTTTTGCCGCAGTGCAGAAAGAAGCCACACAAAGACGAGCTTCACGCAAGAAAGTCAAGGCCCAGCAGGTAAGAACCACTGACAGCTTTTAAATACTGCTCAAGTCTACCCAAAACATTTGTGTTCGTCTTAAGTGTATTTAGACTATACGTAAAGGCCTATTCACACCAATGACAATAATTTAAAAAATCACTAAAACAATACCCGCACCACAACTGTAACGATATTCGCTTCCCAGCATCCATCCTGCTTAAAAGATCTTGCTTATTTAAAAAGGCACAATATGTAAGATTTTTGGATTAAAACAATGTTATTGTGTGTTCGTATGAACATTTAATATAGTTATTCTTGGTGTGAAAGGGCCTTAAACCATTTGTTGGTTAATTTCCAGTTTACTCATATTCACTATTTTCCCCCCAACAGGCTGTTGTAAATCCTGACATTGCTGCCAGAAAGAAGGTAAAGAAGCAGCAAAAGAAAAACGAGGCCAAAAAGAGGAAAATGGAGTTTGTGCGTACAGGACTTAATACAAAGAAACACAAGAGCAGCTCACTGAGAGACTTGGCCATGATCAGTTGATTGGTTCATGTTGTTTTTTTGCATCAACCAAATGTATACAGTAGAGCAAGAGCGGGAGGCCACAAGGAACGTTGCCTAAACCCTGTTTTCAGTGGTAAGAGGACAGTTTATATCAATATATGAATTTGTGCAATGTTTTTAAATAAAAAAACTTGCAAAAACAGCCCAGCCATAGTTTGCATGATGCAATATGTGTTGACTGCATATTTATTTCACAGCCATACTGCAGGAGTGCGCTCCCCTGTACACGTGCAAATATAAATATGCCATTACAAATCCAGAGCATACAAATGACAGTTAGTCTTAAATATCTACCCACATAATATTAAAACTGAACTTATATACCAACTGCTTATGATTACTCCAATTCAGGGGGGAAAGGCTAAATTTAAAAAAGCAAACACCTTGGAAATTACAAACGTAGTGGATACAGTTCACCAAAAATGATAAGCAAAAGGGGGAAAACATTTGAAGAGTTCATTCATAGTCCATTCAATACCGCTTGACTCACATCAGTCTCTCTGTACTAGACAGGAGAGAGGATGGTCTTCACACAATAGGAAGCAGCAGTCATTGGTCCAAAGGACCCCCAATAAGAAGTCTCTGAAGTTCCTATATACAAGATATTTTCACGAGTGCATTTACTGCCGGCTCTTCAGTGACTCCACTAGCCTGGAATATGAAAGAAGAAGGTGCTATTTGGTAAACAGTGCAAAGAATTCATATTTAAAATAAATGTTAAAAAAGGAAAATCAAACCTACCATTCCATTGCCTCATCCAGGCCAGTGCCTTTAGTAGCAGAGGTCTTGAAGATCTGCCACTTCCTGTCTTTGAGCGCAGGTAAACCGAGAGAGTTAGCCACTTCAGTAGGGGTCATGGCCTGTTCCATGTCCTGCTTGTTTGCAAACACCACCAGGATGGCTTTCTTTAGCTCCTCCTCCTGAAAACCCCCCAAGAAAGATCATGTTCAAATGTACTGATAACAGAATGTTACGTGACGTAATGGAAACCACATCTGACCAACCTCCAACATGGCCACCAGCTCAGATTTGGAGATTCCCATCCGGTCGCGGTCACTGCTGTCCACCACGTAAATCACTGCATCTGTGTTGGAGTAGTAACACCGCCAGTACGGCCTGGGGAGGAAGAACATCACGTATTAAGAAAGAAATCAAGCTGAAGATAAGACGCCAAATTACAGCACCGAATAACGCATTTCAATTGACAAAATGCATCTAAAATAGTGGAGTGTAAGCTGCTGCAGGAAAGGTACATGATCCAAGTGCCTAAAACATTATTATTTTATGCTTCAAGCTAATGCATTAGCGTTTAACATACTCTGTCATGCGCTTTGGCAAAACTTTACAGGTTATATCCACTGATCTATATAGAGAACAGTGGTTATATGCTTGCATTAAGCTTCAAATGTAGCACTTAACAATAAAATTCATTAATTAACATGAACAAAGATAAATGCTTAGTGTTGTTCATTATTAGTTAATGTTAATTTTAACGTTTACTAATGCATTAAAATCACGTTAACATTAGTTAATGCACTGTTCCCTAACATGAACAGCTGTATTTTTATTAACTAACGTTAACAAAGATTAACTGATGCTGAACAGGGGTCTTGTTCATGTTAACTAATGCATTAACTAATGATAATTTAGATGAAATATCTGCTGTTGGGCGCTAAATTTAGGTTTAAAAGTCAACATGTAATTCACATATTTTATGAGAGTAGTAACTGTAAAGGGATAACAGTGATTGAATATAAATGTAAGACGTTTCTACAGGATAAAGAAATGACAGTAACAGGTTACTTTGTCCATAGCGAGTGTGTGTGTGTGTGTGTTCCTGCAGAACATTCCTCTTATCTGGTGACACGGAGTTTGTGTTTCTTTAAAATCTTTTTAATGTAGGGATTTAAACTGCCCTTTTGTGTAGTAACTTTTTTTTTAGCACAATGGTTTTATTAGATAGTATAATCATGTTTCTGGCATATTGATTACCATTTGCATAACCACACAAATACCATAGTTAAACTATGGATTGAAGCAAAACACTGGTTAATTTGTGGTTACCATGGAATACATACAATAACCTTGTTTTATTTGCTGTAAAACCAAGGTTAATTTTTGTAAGGAAGGTATATTCACTATGTATGTTTTCATAGCACGGGTGACACGTTTGTTTGAAGGACAGCATTGAGCAGGATGTGGAATAGTGAGTTTTATCAGTAAAAAAATTTTTTTTAATCGATTATCAAACACATAATACAAAGCAAAAGATATATAAAAACGTCTTGCCTGATACTTGTCTGTCCACCGAGGTCCCATACTTGAAACTTCAAGTTCTTGTATGTCACAGTCTCCACATTAAAACCAATTGCTGCGAGTTTAAAAAAAAAAAAAAAGAGAGAAAAAAGGACAATTAGTTCACAGTACATCACATGTCAAAACTTGTGTATATAAATCTGCCATTAACACATACTAGGAATTGTTGTGACCACTTCTCCCACTTGAAGTCTGTACAATATGGTGGTTTTTCCAGCTCCATCCAAACCCAAAATGAGGATTCTCATCTCTCTGGTGCCAAATAGGCCAGAGAAGAGGCTGGAAAAGAATCCCCCTGTAGAAATATAACAATTTTGTGAAAATATGGAAAAATATTTAGAAAAATCACACCATTTTAATTCAACACGACCATCATACTAAACGCAAATCTCCTTTATACCCACCACGGTCGAATAAAACATCATCATCATTATGAAAACAAGTTTTATAATGAGCTTTTCAAGTAAGTTTTAACATGAGATTAGTTGTCCGCGATGCTAACAAACAAACTAGCATCACCAGCCTGATGAACAAACGTCCCTTTTATAAGCACGTAAAAAGCGAGCCGGTTTCAATTAAACGTTGAGATGGATGCATAAACGGTCTATAATGTCCAACAAAATATGTTTGAAAATGCGTAGACCTACCCATTTTAGATGAAATACTTTATTAGCACAGTCTTTCTGACGGACAATCCGTGCAAACACTTCCGTGCTCGAGCTACTGAATGACGTGTCACACAGACACGTGTCCGAGTCTTTTTAGCGTCGATTCACCGCGCGCACATTCGACACGATGCGTGTTGACGAATCGGCCGTTGACGGTTTAAGTTATTTTTCAAAATAAATTAAATAAAGGTATTCCTCTTATTACTTATGTGTTGAAGCTGGTGATATTATAAAAGGTCAACATATAAATATATAAATTATATACAGTAATTCATATGTGATAATTTGCATTTATTCAATTGTTGCCACAAGTCCTGAGTTTAAATCCCACTATTGCTGACATTCAATTGTTGTCATTGTCAAAGTGCCCCAAATCCCTGTGAAAGCCTCAGTGGTGCAGTGGCTAAACACACATCCTCTGGTGATGCAGCTGTGATAGATGCATGGGTTCAAACCACACTATTAATTTCTTTAAATTATAGTCATTATAACCAACAAAGAGTCCCAAACGCCATCCTTCAGTGTGAAAGCCTCAGTGTTGCAGAGGCTAAACAGATGTTCTCTGGTGATGAGGCTGTGATAGAGGTGAGGGTTCAAACCCCAGCTCAGTGTGTTGAGAAGATAATCAACCAACAGCGACTCTGTCAAAGATTTAACTGCTTTATTGGAAAAATCCTACAGGATAACAGTTAATCCTTCACATGTTTAGACAAGAGATCTGTGGCTCACAGGTATGAGCGCTGCCTCACGGGTTCAGAGGTTGCTGGTTCGATCCCAGTCAGATCTCAGCGATATGTATGAAGGGACGGGGATGATTTGGGTCCTCCCCCCTGAACCCCGTCACAATGTCCAGCAGGGGTTATGCTTCTTGATACAATAAAGGAAAATTTAGCTATATAAAATTGTACCCACCTATATAGGTTCCCATTATTTGCTTTTCAAAGGTGTGACCCTCCAAAAAGAAAATTATGGCAACCTACACATTTACAAGCCAACAACACACATTATATACATTACCTTTCCATGACAGCCGATGTCTGTCCACACGACTCTGAGCTCTGCTTCTGCTGGCCGGGTTTACGCTCCACAACACTTCACTGATCCTGTAGAGTCACACACACACACACACACACACACACACACACACACACACACACACACACACACACACACACACACACACACACACACACTGAATATCTAGAAAACTAATAGAATTTTAAAAAATAGTCTAAAATGACATCTGTTATACATCAGTAATGCTGTATCAATCGTCTCGTTTTAGTTCTGATGATTATATTAATTCAATGACTGACAAAATTATGAAAACACTGAATAAGAAATAAAAACTAAATCCCCATTCAAAGAATGGCAGACCTACAAAACATCACAACAACATTACAGAAATGATACACAATGAAAACCAAGCACAATGCCACTGCTCTTTACTTTGTTTCATGCTTCTAGTAATATTGTGACATTTTTCATTAAAGTAACATTTTAAAGGCTGTGTTTCCTCTCATATTCCAGTCATAACAGGAAGTAGAAAAGCCAGAAGCGGCAGGACAACATCAGAGCTCCACAAACTCCTGCTGACTCTCACATCAACCCAGAAACCACTGCAATAGCAACAGAGTCCTTCTTATTCCACTTTATAGTGTGAATATCAGAGGCGATTCATTCAGAGACTGAACAGGAAACACTCGCGAGAGGTTTGCTCTATAGCGCGTGCAGGTCATTTGACGAGAGAAATTGACTTTATGGGGAAAGTTACTTACAGGTGAGTCGCGTGACACTCGGTCCTTCATCTTATCCGTCTGTGTGTCGGTTTTATTTGCAGTTTTTTCAGGAATATGTGCTGTTAAAGTCGCATTAAGAGCTGTCATCTCATCTGCAGGATCTGCGCGTGTTGTTGTGACTGTCATCGAGCGTCATGTTGTCAAGCAGCCGAAGAGTCCGACTGAAGGAGAAACCGCTTCTGCCGCCTAGAGGAGCGGAGGCGACACTGACCTTTACTTTAGTATTACAAAAAACGAGAGTCTGGTTTTTGTGTATATTTTAACAGAAGAACAGAGGACAGAAGAAAAATCCCATTCAAGTTAAGACTCTATTTTCAGTGGTGTAATTCCCACAAATCACCACAGGAGGGCGAAACTTTTAGATCATCTTTTTGGCATATATATTTATTTCAAAAGATAGGTCACAAAATGACACACAGATACGGATCCAGTTGATACAAAGAATAACTTAAATGATGAATGTCAAATGTCAAACAACTTTTCACACATTAAACAGAAAAAAAGGAATTCTATAAGAGTAGCTCTGGCTTTCTCACAATTGAATAATAAATCAATAAATCTAAAGAAACACTTTGCCACATGTTGTGTGTGTTTATTTCTGGACAGTATCAATGAGTTATCCATCAATGATGAGCATCTTTTACAGCTCAAACATACGTTAAGATGAGCTTTAAATCTAAAACATCATTGCCTCACAGGCTCTGTGGCGCAGCGGATAGTCGTCTCACTTTCAAACCTGAAAGTCCTGGTTCAAATCCCACATTTGTTAAAGTTATTCCTCATTTAACACAAAGCTCTGGATAAAACCTGATCAAACGCTCCTCATCTCTGCAGTCTCAGTGGCTCAGGAGAGAAAGAGTTGTGTTTCAGTCGCAGCGTCCTGAGTTCAACTCCCACTATTGCTGACTTTAAACGCTCCTCATTAGACAAGATGTCCTGAAAACCAGTCACTGTCACAAGATCCATGATGGGCGAGTGGATACACACACACACTCTCTGAGGATGAGGCTGTGATGAAGACACGGGTTCAAATCTCACTTTAACTGCTTTATTGGAAACTCTCAGGATAACAGTGAAGTATAAGTTCCTTCACATGTTGAGACAAGAGATCTGTGGCTCACAGGTGTGAGCGCTGCCTCACGGGTTCAGAGGTTGCTGGTTCGATCCCAGCCAGATCTCCGCGATAAGAGTGTGTGGTGTGAGTGGCGCGCACAAACGAGGGGGATACCAGTGCGGTCTCCCCCCGGAGCTTCCGGCACAATCTCCAGCAGGGGTTATGCTTTTGGACACAACAAGAAAAAAAAAATAATAAAGTATATAAAAATGTCCACTTCCCGTCCCTTCCCCACCCGTTTAGGTTCCCATCATTTGCTTTTCAAAGGTGTGACCCTTCAAAAAGAAAACCATGGGAACCTACATGTTCAGCCGTCAAACACACAATCACACATTATATACATTACCTGTCCATGAGCAGAAGGCCATCATTACAGCCGATGTCTGTCCACACGACTCTGAGCTCTGCTTCTGCTGGCACATTCCTTCTGTAAGGAAAGACAAAAACAAAAAAAGACATTACTCTATATTCTACATCTAAAAAAAATGAATGTGAAAGTTAGTCTAAAGACTCATTAAAAGATGTAAATTAATTGAAAGCCTAAAGCTTCTACACTGTGAAAAATATATTGCTGAGTATATTATACTTATATTTTAATTCAAATGAAATGAAGATGAAACTTTCCTTCACAATAAACAAGAATAATCCTAAAAGGCTGGTTTCCTGCTCATTTTAGCTCTGCTCTGTTCTGGACTGTGTGTATATGATGGTTTTCTCTACAAAACCGTGAAGCATCGGAACATCAGAGCTTTACTCTCAACTAATATATCAATCCAGTACAACAGCAGGCACAAAAACCACGCGTCCTTATCATTCTACTTTATAATATGAATAATCAGATGGCAATTAATTCACATTAAACGCAACAATTAACGATTCATTTGTTCTTCTGAGGCTGCCAGCACTGCAAAAAATGCTTTTCTTACTTAGTATTTTTGTCTTGTTTTCAGTCCAAATATCTAAAAAATCTTACATTAAGAAGCATTTACTAGACAAGCAAAAGTTTTTGTCTGGTTTTGGGGGAGTTTTTGCTTAAAATAAGCAAAATAATCTGCCAATGGGGTAAACAAAATTATCTTAATTCAAACAGAAAACAAGATTATTTTGCTTACCCCATTGGCAGATTATTTATCTTATTTTAAGCAAAAACTCCCTTAATTTTGAGTTATTTTCCCCCAAAACCAGACAAAAACTTTTGCTTGTCTAGTAAATGCTTCTTAATGTAAGATTTTTTAGATATTTGGACTGAAAACAAGACAAAAATACTAAGTAAGAAAAGCATTTTTTGCAGTGAGGGAGTTCAGCAAGAGCGGCATGTAAACATTTATAGAAGACGCGACTGCCTTCATACACAATTAGCTGTCAAATAACAAGTACCTTATTAAACAACACGATTTTAGGTTTAATGGCACCATCAGTATTAGTTTTGCTGCTTTTAGTCGTTCACTTGTAGTGTCCAACACAATCCATCCATCATAACATGAATCTAAATGAGCTGGAGGACCAGCCCTGATGTCACATTTCAGCAGAACTATGTATCAATGACTTTTACAAAACGCAAGGACTGTTTTATAGCGCGTGCTGGTCATTTTACAAGAACATTTCCCTTTATTCGGAAGGATACTTACTAGTGACACTTGATTCCGGGCTTTTATCGCAGCTTGTGTCGGGTTTCTTTGCTGCTGAGCTGGAATATGTGCTGTTTAAAGACATTAAGTGTCTTTCACTGAGCTGTCATTGCAAAATCTGTACTTAAAACTGCACGTGTTGTGGTGGCTGTCATCAAGCGGCGTCGTGTTGTCAAGGAACCGAAGCCAGTCAGACATTCTGCTCGCGCCGCCTAGTGGAGAGGATGAAACACTGCCCTTCAGTTCTGCCATACGAGTCGTGTTATATATTTAATAAAGTTTTAACTCCAAAACGTCTCGCCTTTTTTACATTTGCATTCTCAAAGCAAAAGTCCCTTATTTATTGTGTACACTAGGTGAAAAATAGATGTTCTTCAGCACCCTCTTGTGGCCAATAAGTGTATCAGCATTAAAGGGATAGTTCATCCAAAATTGACAATTGTGTCATCTTTTACTTACCCTCAAGTTGTTCCAAACCTGTATACATTTAGCTGTATAAAGGAAGATATTTGGAAGAAGGTTTGTAACCAAACAGATCTCGCCTACCATAGTAGGAATATTATGGAAGTCAAATGGGAAGTTTGGAACCACTTGAGGGTGAGTAAATGATGACAAATGTTCATTTTCGGGGCGAACTATCCCTTTAACCCTTTAACTGTCACCTCCCTTTTTGAGAATACACATGAAAATGCACTATCCAAACTTAAAGGGCTGTAATTCAAGAATGCTTGGGGATATAGACCAAAGTTTGGTCTTGTTTTAAAGACGACATTTCATATAAAATATATATTTTACAAAAAGAATTTACTCTAAAATTACTATAAAATCAAAGCCATATGTCTAACCAATTTGTGTTCCAAATTTGAATTTGATATCACAAAAATTGAAGTTCCCATGAGATTTTGTTTAGGTGTTGTACCAAAAACATCCACCGGGTGTCATTCAAATTCCATTGATTGTTTTTTTGATGCATTTTCCTGTAAATTTCTGTCCAAATATCACTTCCATCACAAAACAGTCACCAAATATGGACCCTTGAGACTCAGACCTTTCCGACAATATGTGTTTTGTCAAGATTGGAAAAGATTTTGAATATAAAGTAGCTAAAATAATTGTTGTAATATGAAACATGACGCTGCCCACTAGGGGAGGAGCCCGCTAGAATAATTTAGAGTAAGGTTTCCATGGTAACACAATGTCCAATTTCAAAACGGTTTTCACAGGAGGAATTTTGAGTTTGTAAGCTTTCAAATGATACCTAATTTATGGTAATTACTTAAATATATGATACAAAAAAAGGCAATCAAAAAAAGAGCACCAGGCGTCCCACCTGTGGGACGGTGACAGTTAATAAATGAAACCACAAAACTGAGTCGTCAGAGGTTTTGGTTTTTATTCATTTAAAATTATGTTTATCATGTATGTTCACAAGACAGCCACCATAATCACAATTTGTGCAATGTATGGTGCAGACATTACACCTTTTAAGACCTCAAACAAAACAAAAAGCTCAGCTTTTCTGGTGCAGTATTTTAGGGACAAATTGAGATTTAACCAATGACATTCACCTCCACTGCCCTGTTCCTTAATCTCGGACCTCTTACAGTCCAATTCACTTTATTAATAAGAATAGATAATCTGAAAGGGTAAACAGCAATGAATGACATGCAAAGTGGTGACATTTTGTTTATTCAATAAATAAACACACAGGCACTAATTAAGGTAAATATTTAAACCATTTGATAAATTATGGCCATCTAGTCTAGTGGACATTTGGAATGACAAACATTCATGTACAACCTCTCTAATATCAGAACAGTGCAGCTTCACATAACTTTATCAAGTATTACTGTTAAGCAGGAAAGTAGGCTACAAAAACAAGATATACTTACACACAAGCACACAAAAAAAAAAAACATTTAAAATAATGAACGCAATACATAATTTTAAATATGCCATAAAAAATAAGTGTTGCTTAATCAGAGTATTTCATGTTCTTAACTGCACCGAGACACAGATGAGGCTCAGGAACTTTATTATAAATAAATACTGAAAAAGTGTTTTGATGCACGCAAGTGTCTTTGATGATGTTTGGGCGATCCTGCATGCGGTATTTGTCCATATAGAAGGGAACATATCCACTAAAGTCAGTGTTTTGTGTCTTTTTGTTGTGCTGGAATTCCCATCCTGGTTCCCATGGCAAGAGTTCTTCTGTTCCAGGAGTCATGCTTCAGTTTGATCCCTCTGACAATACGTATTATCTCGGGACAGTATTCAATACTAAATTGAATTAAATGTGCAATGTTATTTTAAATTTGTATCTTAAATTAAAAATCTAAGTGTGTGGGTTTACTTGACATAGGTTTGTGCTGCTCTTCGTTAATTGTTTCTCAAGAGTCTATTTTTTGTGTGAAGTCTATTCATTGTGTGTAGTCTATGTATTGTGGGTAGTTTGTTAGCTGGTCTTCTATGTTGACTTTATGTATTGTATTTTAATGTTGTCTCGAAGAGCTTTGCTACAAAAATTCCTATGTACCTGTATTGCTGTACTAGTACAAATGGCAAATAATCTTTCAACTCAACTCTTCCTGGTTCTCCAAAATGGGATCTGCAAGGAAAAACAAATAGTCAGAGTGCTTTCACTAGCTGTTAACCTTCTAAATAACTTATTAAACATATTCCGTCGGCTAGTTAACCGCAGTACCTGTCAGCGTTCCAAGGGGCAGGACAGAATTGGTGCTGATGTCTTCATTAGATGGAATAAAGCTGCTCGGAGACGGAACCAAGAGGACGGCTCCTTCGCCAATCTCAGAACTCTCTACCGTTTCCTCGACTTTAGGTGAGTCAAGACTCTAAACCAAAAGAAGGAGAATTATATTAACAGGAAGGTTGCAAGAGAATTCCTGGAAGGAGTTTGGGAAAGTACGATACCCTTTCTCCATGTATATCTTTTGATCTCTCGTCACTCTGTTCCTCTTCCCCGGAGTTGTTTTGGTTTTCCGAAAACTCTTCCTTCACAAGCTCCCGCTCTTCCTCCAGCTCTGATTGGCCGAGAGGGTCCGAGAGGTCCTCTGAGGTCACCGTCTGGATGATAATGCCAGGGTGGGACATCTGGACGGTCACATTCTCAGTGTCAGTCTGATGGGGACAGCGAAAATAATGTTATTTTATTTCAGTTAACAAATATGTTTTTAATAGTTTTAGTCAACTATATTAATAACAACCCTTATGCACACAAAAGTTTTACCGTGAGGCTGTGTAAAATAATCTGGTCTGGTGAAGATGGTGAAGCTGCAGCTGTGAGTGTGACCGTGGGATTGGCTGAGAGTGTGAGTGGGAGGCTCTGATTGGTTCCTGTTTGGAGGAAATAAGTTCCAGGGGTGCCAGTGGGCTGCAGGTGAAATGACTAAGGAGGAAATGACACAGATTATTTATAAATTCAACATAATTTTTTAATAATTCTCATAGTTTTGAAAACAAAAATGATCAAAATGAAATCTGAGACACTCACAGGCAGTAATTCAAAGGCCTGTAAGGCTCCGGAGTTCAATGTGATCGTTTCACTGTCTGAAACACCACTTGCACCGTCTGAAGCTGTGTAAAGACAAACAGTTCACATCGAATCTAACTCGCATAACCACAATAATTCCTCTAGATGTCCCCTCAACCGGCAACTGCACAGACAAGAAACATTACAACAGGGTATCTGCAGGTTTCACCAAGTCAAATTTAAGACTTTTTAAGACCTTTTCAAGACCATTATGAATTAAATTTAAGACCTATATCACGCAATTAAAAAAAAAAAACGTACAAAAGGAAATGCAGAATCACAAAATTACTTGCAAAGCAAATTAATTTATTCAAATTGAACAAAGTATTAGTAATCTTGCACTTCCTCATAGCTCAATCCCACCAGGATTAATATACAAACACACTACCGGTCTAAAGTCTGAGAACGGTAAGATTTTTAAATGTTTTTACATTCTGCTCACCAATGCTGCATTTATGTTATTAAAAATACAAAAAGCTGTAATATTGTGACAGTTCTGTTGTGACTGTTTTCTATGTGAATATATAGTAAAGTGTCATTTATTCCTGTGATCAAAGCTGAATTTAACATCATTACTCCAGTCTTCAGTGTCACATGACCCTTCACTAAATCACTAATCATTCTCATATGAGGATCTGATGATCAACAAACATTTATGTTTATTATCAGTGTTGAACACAGTTGTGTAAAACATTTTTTTTGGATTCTTTGATGGATAAAAAAAAGTAAAAAAAAAAAAAAAGATTTCTGAAGGATTATGTGACTCTAAAGTCTGGAGCAATGATGCTGAAAATTCAGCTTTGAATCACAGAAATAAATTCTATTTAAGATATATATTGAAATATAGTTATTTTAAATAAAAAAATAAAAAAAACATTCACAATAATACTGTCTTTGCTGTATTTTGGATCAAATAAATGCAGCCTCGGTGAGCAGGAGAGACTTCTTTAAAAAACATTTTAAAAATCGAACCGTTCTCAAACTTTTGACCGGTAGTGTGTGTGTATGTATATACATTTTTTGTGAGATCAAAATTACTGATTTTGTGATGGTCATTTTCAGAAATGTGCATGTTTCTTTTTTTTTTCATAATTAGGATGGCACATTTACCATATCATTATATTAGATGCACAATAGTCACACATGGCAATAAAACAAACAAAATGCATGAATCTTGTTTGACAATAGGACAAATAAATACAACTTAAATATACAGATACAAACAGTGCTTTAAGTTTAGGGCTACTGTTTGTTTTTCCCCGTTGTTGTTGTTTGATTAATACTAACGACACAGGCAGGAGGGGGTATAGGCTCGGCTATATTGGGTTGCTTTCACTTTAAGACCTACAGTAACGATGAGCCCATAGATATGGATATGTATGAATATGCCTAGATTCGGTTCACTCGCGCGAGCGCTGACCGGCGGCAAACGCCTGCAGAATCCGCGGCCAGTCTGACATCAGTCCGTGTGTCAGTAGCGAATGAGTTCGGGGTTTTCACCGCTTTTTAAACTCTTTGTTTAGTGCTATCGGGCATATCAAACTTTTATTTGGTCATTATACGAGATGGCAGGTGAGAAAGATTCGCCTTTGCTATCACGATCGCGTGAACTGGAAGAACTGGAGAACTGAAGCTGAAGAATAAAATCCGTTTGATGCGTCTGTGGTACAATCAGAAAGAGCCTCGCGCCAATAACATGAAAGCTGATTGGCTGCTATATAAGATGCATGTTGGTCTCTCACTAGCGAAAAAACGAACTAACAACACACACACACACACACTCTCTCTCTCTCTCTCTCTCTCTAAAACATTGCGGGAGCATTTCAATGAGCAATGGAGTAGCGTTACATGGACTTAGGAAAATTAAGACCCGTTTAAAATTATTTAAGACCTAGAACTCAATACTTCAGCGAATTTAAGACTTTTAAGGCCTTAAAATTTTGATTTTGAATTTAAAGACATTTAAGACTTTTTAATATCCCGCGGGGACCCTGTACAAGCTGTTCACTGAAAGCACAGTCACATGATTCTTTTACTCACAGACATGTGTGATCTGCACTGGGATCTGGACTGGGATCTGTAGTGCAGTGACGGGGCTGGGCGACGCATTAGCAGATCGGGAACCAACCACCACGACCTTGTTCATCGTAGACGGTGGTGCCTCCACAACATCCTGCAGCCCTTTCAACAAGACTACACAGGCAGAGAACATTTCTTCAGTGTCTGAACTCACATTAAAGCAGACATGCTGAACTCTGAAGACTCACCGGGAAAGGGAAGCTCCTTGTGATTGGCCACTTGTCTTTTGATGGTCCACCATTTGCTACGGAGCCACTGAGGCGAGCGAACGCTGCTCCACCCACCAGACAGAATGTCCCAGTTAATGTCATTCTCATCCTCCACATCCAGCTCGGCTATCCTGCTCATACAGAGTTAGGGTTAATGATTCATATTTAGTTTGTGAACAGATTTACAGGACCATCCACGCTGGCCCTTTTTCCTGTGACTGACCTGCGTACAAGGTTGATATCATCTTCTTTGGTCCACTCTGTGCCACCGCTCTGTTTCCAGTTAAGGTAGTTGAGCCATTTGGAGCGGCACTGCTTCTCTGAACGAGTGCCGACAAGTTCAGCCACCGATGCCCATGAGACTCCCTGAGTTACAACGTCGCCCGCCTCCGTGCCAGTCAACTCGTGGACCACCTCTGCCAGCCTTCTCTCTTCCTCCTCTGTCCATTTTCCTAAAGCGTGAGAGATTAAGAAGATGTTAGTGTCACCCACGATCACACCTTTTTCAAAAGAAAAAACTGTTTGTAGTTAAACAATTAAATAAAAACACTTATTTATTTATTAATAATTCCTAGAACTATAATATAAAATGCTAACTTAATAAAATAAAAATTATATAATATAATATAATATAACAGAAACATTTAAAAAAATGTAATCCATTTATATATATATATAAACAAAACATACATGCACACAATTTAAACGAATAGTAGGTTTTATATATAAAATGTATTGTAAATGTAATGTATAATACTTTTTTTTAAATATTTGTGTATATATATATATATATATATATATATATATATGTACAGTGAGGAAAATAAGTATTTGAACACCCTGCTATTTTGCAAGTTCTCCCACTTAGAAATCATTGAGGGATCTGAAATTGTCATCGTAGGTGCATGTCCACTGTGAGAGATATAAAAAAAAAAAAGATCCAGAAATCACAATGTAACTATTTATTTGTATGATACAGCTGCAAATAAGTATTTGAACGCCTGAGAAAATCAATATTAATATTTGGTACAGTAGCCTTTGTTTGCAATTACAGAGGCCAAACGTTTCCTGTAGTTTTTCACCCGGTTTGCACACACTGCAGGAGGGATTTTGGCCCACTCCTCCACACAGATCTTCTCTAGATCAGTCAGGTTTCTGGCCTGTCACTGAGAAACACAGAGTTTGAGCTCCCTCCAAAGATTCTCTATTGGGTTTAGGTCTGGAGACTGGCTAGGCCACGCCAGAACCTTGATATGCTTCTTACAGAGCCACTCCTTGGTTATCCTGGCTGTGTACTTCGGGTCATTGTCATGTTGGAAGACCCAGCCTCAACCCATCTTCAATGCTCTAACTGAGGGAAGGAGGTTGTTCCCCAAAATCTCGCAGTACATGGCCCCGGTCATCCTCTCCTTAATACAGTGCAGTCGCCCTGTCCCATGTGCAGAAAAACACCCCCAAAGCATGATGCTACCACCCCCATGCTTCACAGTAGGGATGGTGTTCTTGGGATGGTACTCATCATTCTTCTTCCTCCAAACACGTTTAGTGGAATTATGACAAAAAAGTTCTATTTTGGTCTCATCTGACCACATGACTTTCTCCCATGACTCCTCTGGATCATCCAAATGGTCATTGGCAAACTTAAGACGGGCCTTGACATGTGCTGGTTTAAGCAGGGGAACCTTCCGTGCCATGCATTATTTCAAACCATGACGTCTTAGTGTATTACCAACAGTAACCTTGGAAACGGTGGTCCCAGCTCTTTTCATGTCATTTACCAGCTCCTCCCGTGTAGTTCTGGGCTGATTTCTCACCTCTCTTAGGATCACTGAGACCCCACGAGGTGAGATCTTGCATGGAGCCCCAGTCCGAGGGAGATTGACAGTCATGTTTAGCTTCTTTCATTTTCTAAAGATTGCTCCAACAATGGACCTTTTTTCACCAAGCTGCTTGGCAATTTCCCCTTAGCCCTTTCCAGCCTTGTGGAGGTGTACAATTTTGTCTCTAGTGTCTTTGGACAGCTCTTTGGTCTTGGCCATGTTAGTAGTTGGATTCTTACTGATTGTATGGGATGGACAGGTGTCTTCATGCAGCTAACAACCTCAAACAGGTGCATCTAATTTAGGATAATAAATGGAGTGGAGGTGGACATTTTAAAGGCAGACTAACAGGTCTTTGAGGGTCAGAATTCTAGCTGATAGACAGGTGTTCAAATACTTATTTGCAGCTGTATCATACAAATATATAGTTAAAAAATCATATATTGTGATTTCTGGATTTAGTTTTTTAGATTAAGTCTCTCACAGTGGACATGCACCTACGATGACAATTTCAGACCCCTCCATGATTTCCAAGTGGGAGAACTTGCAAAATAGCAGGGTGTTCAAATACTTATTTTCCTCACTGTATATATATATATATATATACACATATATACACACACACACACACACACACACACACACACAGACATTACATATAACAATTCAATAAAACACTATTATTTTTTTATTTACGTATTAATAATTCGTAGAACGATAATATATAATGAGAATTATTTGTAATTATTATTTAATAAATTATTTAACAGAAACATTTTTAAAACTGTAATCCATTATATACATATATATAATGGATTACATTATATATAAATATATTTAATTATAAATTCTATGTATATATATTTTAATAAACTAGTAACAATAACATACATTTCTATGTTCTATATATTATATGTATATTTACATAAACCATAAAAAATATATCTTTAATATACTTTCAAATGGATATGTTTCTCCTAGTATAATAGAAAACGTATATATAATAGAAACGAATATAATTGAAAACACTAAAATAAAAATTTGGGAAAACTGACCGGTGTTGCATGTGTCCTTCATGAGTCGGCAGCGATCCTTCACGGACGATGCACTCCGGCCAAGTGCCGCCCCAATGGTAGCCCAGTCATTTCCATGTTTCTCCCTTAACCTAATAACACACACCGAAATCTGACAATGTAGACTCTCAATTTCAGATTACACTTCATGGCATTCAAGATTGAAGGTTCAACTTACTCTTTCAACTTATTGATCTCCTCATCGGTGTATCTAAATGACAAGAAAAGCACATATCACACATTTTGGTTTATATATGACTTGTAAATCTTTTTTAACAGACAAATAAAATCAACTTTGCCCTTACTTGCCTACGTGGTTTCGGTTATCATACATTCGTAGTACACGTCTGTATACAGCAAACAGTGGTCTATTCAAACCGCACGCTATACTGCGGTAAAAATCCTTTCGCTCCTCTTTCGACATCTCAAAGATGATCTCTGCAGGGTCCTGGATCCCTCGGTTCTGAGTTTGGAAGCACAGACGGATGAAGAGTGAGGTTGCAGATCAAAGATGGCACCACCAGCAAATGTGATGCATTCATAAAGCATGCTCACCTTTAGATAATGCTCTATGTTGCTCATTAGGAGATCAATCTCCTCTTTTGACCACATACCCTGTTTCCATTTGTGACCTGAGGATACATGACAAATACTGACTGTGCATGTTGCTATCAGGTCCTATATTCCTTATGCTGGGTTTGTATGATAATACAGATCTGTATATGCAGAATATGCCAAACTTACCCTTGTTAACCAGTGTGTCTTTATCCTCTTTCGTGGTGAACCAGGCTTGACTGACAGCTGATACATCTTCACCTTTCTTTTGCACAGGAGAATCCTTATCCTGTTGACGAACAACGTTTTACATCTGTCTAGATTATTCTAAATAAATAAATGGTATAAATAGAATCCATGCAAAGCTAGCACTGAAAGGTTATACTCATAAACATATGAATTAGGGTTTCTACCGGTGTTTCACAAGGATCATCCGATTCCAGCTCCCCATCTCTCATCTCTGTAGCAGTCATTGTCACCTCGAAGCTTTCATCACCTTCTGTAACTGAAATCAGCACAAACCAGTTCAGAAAATATCCATCTTTACGGTTTAATGCTGCAAGTGATGGGTGCAATTTTTCTAAATGATTATTTTTGTATATTTTTTAGAATTTTAAATTAAATATTAAAATAAATGTCACTATTTATTATATAGACATGTATTTATAAATATTACTTTAGAGCATTAATTTAAATTAGTGCTGGGAATCGATTAAAAAAAATAACGAATTAATCACATTTTTTTCTGTAATTAATCGCAAGTTTTTAATATTTTAAGTTTTTAATATTGTAATAATTTCAGTTACTCCAAATTAATGTAGAAATCATTTAAAGACATTATATTTTAAATATGTGTTGTAATGGCATCTTTTTATGAATGAAGGCCAGTATCACTGATAATAATGTTTCTATGAAACATTAATGACGTTACATTACAGTATAACTGAAAGCTCCCAATTTCAACATTTATTAAACAACTTTTGATTTAAGTGAACTTAAAACAATCTTAACATAAACCCATTATAATAAATGTTATTTTTACCTGTGGCCTTCCCTGTTAGACATATACAGAAATGTAATCGTTATCAAACACCTTTCTTAACTGCATAAACAATAAATTAAATATAGATTAATCATCATTAAAGCTACAATTTTCTCTGTTCCCGTTGTTCTTTGATGAACATTAATGACAGACATCATCAGTGCTCCTGTCATTTTAAGAACGGCCGCTGACGCGCTGTCCCACACATCTCATTTCCTCACAACTCTTTAAGTTAATTTAAGACGTTATTTAACTAATTTAAGACTCTAATATGAGAATACTCAAAATTCTCTGTGTTGTTGTTATTGTTTGTTCAAGAGCAAAAGAGAACTTGATGTAAGCAGGAGACTGACGCGAGTCTGTCTGTGCGTTGAGTGTGTGTGTGTGTGTGTCAGAGTATCCCTCGATTAGCTGACATGAGACACAGCCAGACAGACAGGACATTGACATACAGCGCGTTCTCTTGTGTCTTGTCGAGCTTGGAAGCATTTACATGTATAGGAGCGTGATATCATGTAACGCTTGGCAAAAATGGATATAAAAACGGACACTGCGTTATTTGCGTTAAATATTTTTAAAGCGTTAAGCTGAAAAAATTAATCGCCCGCGTTAATTTGCCCAGCCCTAATTTAAATATTAAAGCCACAATATGTAATTTTTCAGCGCTAGGATTGATGACAGGACTTCGTGGAGCTTTTATTATGCCGTAAGAGGTCGCTTCCGCTTCTTCCGGTCAAGTGTGGCAACGCAGCGCTGTTTTATCATATTAGATACATTATTTGAGTGTGTTGAAAATTAAGTTATAATGCTACTCTGCTTTCGCTCGGCGGCTACTATGAGCGACTATGACTTGTTGCACACTGCAGTGAGCAAGATCGATATTATGCATGGTAAATCATGGTACTTGCGGTAAATCAAGAAAACAAGATTTAACGGCTCACTTTAGTGCCTTGAAACGCGCAGCATTATTCAATGTGTTGACGTAATTTCCCCTGAAACGGTTCAAGCTGTTATCAGCTCCTCCCCTTTTTTGAAACAGCCAATAGCGTTTTGTTAATATCACAGTTTGACGAGAGCCTTTCTGTTTGGTAAAGCCAGAGTTTCCTCCTAATCTCTAACCATTTATCATCATAATCTCCTCCATATCGCTTTGAAATACAGCATTTTGTGCAGAATTTAAATGGGTCCGATATGTTTTGTTGTATGCGCCTACTCGCGCATATGATCCGCGCTGCGCTCTCGTCTCGTGTCTCTAGTCAATGGTTCTGGTCTAGACTATGTGTGTGCGCTACGGCGGTGCGCGTGAAAGCAATGTAAAAACCAGACTTCATTCGCCTCAACTGAAAGCATATTCACACTGTCCTGAATCGCTTTCTTATCGCATGTATAGTGCGCTATGTGCTATTCACCATGTAGAAAATAGTAAATGTGTGAATAGCTGACCCGATTTCAGCCGCTGCTTCAGCGTCTATTTATAGTGTAGGGGGCGGGCACTTAAGATTCTAGAGAGGATTTGATTGGACAGAAGATGTGATGAGAAGGTGAAGTCTGCGATGATGTCATCAAAATCTGTGATCCATTCTAACGGAAGTGAGAGACTGTTGCTGCGTCCCAGTTCGCCTACTTATACTACGTCCTAAAAGTATGTACTCTTTTTGTGAAGAAAAACTACATACTTTTGAGTGTGTAGCAGAAGAGTATGCAAGCTTTGGGACATACTATTTCGTCATCTATAACGGACTCTGTTGCTTAGTTACGTGCGTCCCGTCACCGTTTAAACTGCCCTGTCAATCATCGTCACAGTTCAAATCCTCCACATTCAATGTAATTTCCTACGGTATCGGAGAGAAATGTAGTTGCACCGAGTAGCACGTTGATCTGCCATTCGTGGGTCTTTAATGCAGAGACTCCTCTCATGTGTTTGCAAAGTTAATGGCCAAACGTATCATTACAAAAGTTCACAATGCCGCTGCAGGTGAAATATAATGTGGCTAACATTGAATAAATATGTTTTTGTCAGGTTAAATACTGATACTTGCTCACTCAAATCCCTTTATCTAATCCTCTCTACTTAACCGTCAGACTCACGTAACCATCATGTTTGTAGTTTTTTTAACACTTTTTATCCACGTTTGTAGTTCTAATCGAATCCTCGTCCATCTCGCAATGGGTTGTGGGCAATATCAGCCGTTATACTACGGGGCCGTTGAATGCTTGAATCTGATTGGCTGATGAACGTTCTGAGGTGTGCAATTATTTTCTGGAGAGATGCACAGCGAACGTAGTTCCAGGCTGCTCTTGACCGCATTACAGTTCCATATCACTTCGCATAGTTAACTGTAATAACGGAAATTACAGGACTAAAAAACAACAATATGACAGACGATTTTCCTAAAGTAAATCTTAATATTTACGGTGAATATAAAACGTTCAACAACTGGGCGGCAGCAGTATTAGACAGTCCAGATGAAAACCAACAGACGGAAGCGGACATCAAAGGCAAGCTTTTCTGTCTCATTACTGAAATCACACACTCGCACACGCACTACAGTTTGCACAGAAAGGTGTCAGCGCTGCCCTGACGATTTGATCAGTTAGCCTAGTGGAGCAACTTAAAGGCTACACGTGACATTTTTTCACTAGCGAGGTAATAACAGCGCTGTTTAGAGACGCACAGAGGCAGCCTAATTCACACAAGCACTCTCTCTCTCTCTCTCTCTCTCTCTCTCTCTTTCTAATAACTTTATTAATAACTGCAGTAGAATGCTATCAACGGCTCAAGCCTTCGTTAACAGCTTTAAAATGACGTTTTAGAACTAGCAAAAGAGCCGTTGGATGAGACGCGGAAGAAATAGTCCTACTCACAATTGCGATTTAAGTACAAAAACCGGACAAATCCCTTTAAATATATCTTCGGATCGATGTCTTGAGGTGTGGTAACCGTAGTATAAGCGGAATAATTGACTCCGGGGCGTTCAATTATTAGAACAATAATGCCGAGGTGGTGATGCGGTCACGACGCGAAGCGGAGTGATGGCCCGTCGTCAATTATTCCTTATTAGAGTGCGCATCAAACTGCACTTCGAATAATGACCGGAAATAGTAGACCATCCAGGAATCTTTAGAATACTCTTTTCAACATACTACGATTTGGGACATACTAATTATTTTTTCGACTACTATTTAGTACGGATAGTATGCGAATTGGGACGCAGCATGTAAGTTCTGAATGCTTATATCTCCTAAATGCGAATTTTGTCATTGTTTTGGAGCACACCAGCTTATTCATAACCTGAAGGCTAACATAGTCATACTAAAAGCTAAAAAACTTCTATTTTGATTTCAGGGGGCCTTTAAATAATAAAAAATAACTGTGTTGAGCTATATAACAATGATTCGTTTTCTGGTGATGAATGTATCCAAACAGTTGCTCACCTCTAATAAAACATATAATATATTAAAGCGTCTTTGGTGTTTCCATGGTTTCTACAAAATAAAACCGGAAATCGAAGGTAATGCCATTGATAATGTCATTGATAGGTGACGCACGGACACGGTCTGTGTCCTGGTTAAAATTGCTTATTTCTCTGGATGTAAACATTTGGGATAATGTAAGTACACAAGTCGACAACATATATAACATTGTTCTAGTGGTTTTTGGATATTTTAATCCAAAATTCGTACATAAGGGCATTTGGGGAGAGACTATCTGTTTAAATGACCGATGGCTAACAGGGAGAGCATTCTGGAAAATTATTGAAAAACAGTCAATATTTGCATTATTATTTCGTATAAACTGTAGACAAGTTTGTACACAGTTTATACAAAATAATAATGCAAATATTGCAAACACATAGTATCTGTGTTTCTACTCACTTGGCAGAGTGACAACGGAGTACTCCGTTGACGAGTCCTGAGGGTCTTCTCCATCTTCATTGGACAGTCGCAGTCGTTTGTGAACGGGTTCAGTAGTCCCGTCTGAACCCAGGTCCTCCACATCTACATGCCCAAACCATACAAGAATATTAAACAAATACTTATAAAGCACAATATAATGAGGTCACAGGTTGTGGGCAGGGGTGTTTTACCATTTTGAGGGCAGTGCAGAATTATATTTCCATCCGTGTCCTGAGTAAATGTGACAGAATTGACGGATTCAAGGGTCACAGTTGCCGGAACATCTCCTGTGTTCATGCTCAGCCTACAGGTTCATTCATTTACACACAGACAGTCAGACTCATTTATAATATGCTAAAGATAAGCATAAACACTTTATTTGTATTGCATTGGACATTCATTAAACTAATAAAAATGTTTCCATTTTAAATCAGACAGTTTGCTACTGTATATATTTCACAATATATAGATAAGACATTTAAGCCAGTGCACTGCAAACTTGAATGAAACAAACAAATGCATTACTCGAGAGCTCAGTTGAAGAATTTGTGTGGACAAAGGGAATAATATCAGCATAAAATAATATTATGCACCATTCTGAGTATTTACTTGTTGCTAA